>CM046836.1:25866586-26221586 GCA_025618425.1 Heliocidaris tuberculata
CATCCATGTCATTCAAAAAAAGCTGGTCACTCGAACGGAGCCGCCGGGTTTGGCCCCCAGAGCCCCCCCCCCCCCAAAAGAGCCCCAAAGTCGGGTCGATTTCCCCCATCTAACATATACGCCAAACTTTGTCCGAAGGAATGTGTATGACTATATACATTACCAAAACACAAAAACTGATAACATTTTCCGTCGGGGTGTTTTGTCAGACCGCCCCTAAAAATTGGGGGAAATTTTTCCCCTTAAGGCCCGTGGACCAAATTTTCTCAGAAGAAGAGGCATGGATGTACATTACAAAAATATAAAAACTGAAAAAATTTCCATCGGGAAGGGGTGTAACACGCCCCTGAAAAAAACACCAAAGTGCCCCTAAACAAGCTTTGCTGCCCAGAGAAAACCTCTTTCTTTGCATTATAACCTTAATAAATCCAATGTGTGTAATTCAATTCAGGTCAAATTTACATAGTACAATCTTGACTAATGTAACTGTCTTGGGGTGTAATTGGTATCAAATGATAATTTCAATGATAATTTATTAAATTGTGAAAATTGTATTGCTTTCTCAAAAGTAGTCAAATGATATTGTCAGGATTATGTAAACACACCCATTGTCCATCTGCACCTGTTTGACAAGACATAATAGAGGAGCTTGTTAAGTATCTGGGCTATGTGCTGCCATGCTGAAATTTACCATTCATGTGTTAATTATACAAATACCTTGCAAGTTCTCTATTATGCCTTGTCAAAAAGGCGCAGATGGACAATGGGAGTGTTTACATATAATCCTGACAATATCATTTGACTACTTTTGAGAAAGCAATACAATTTTCACAATTTGATAACTTATTATTAAAATGATCATTTGACACCAAATTGCACTCCAAGAAAGTTAAAACACTCAAAATTGTACTCTGTAAATTTGATCTAAATTGAATTACACACATTAAAGTTATTAAGGTTATAATGCCCAAAAGGGTTTTTCTCTACATCCAGAGCATTTTGGACAGCAAACCTTGGTTTAGGGGCACTTTTGTGGGATTTTTTTCAGGGGCGTGTTACACCCCCTTCCCGATGGAAATTTTTGTCTGTGTTTATATTTTTGTAATGTACACCCATACCTCTTCTTTCTGACAAAATTTGGTCCATGAGCCTTAAGGGGAAATATTTGCCCCAATTTTTAGGGGCGGCCTGACAACCCACCCGACGGAAAATTTTGTCAGTTTTTTTTGGTGGTTTGGTAATGTATAGTCATACATCTTCCTTCTGACAAAGTTTGGCGCATATGTTAGATGGGTTGAAATTGACCCGACTTTGGGGCCCTTTAGGGGGCTTTTGGGACCAAACCCAGCGGCTTTGTTCGAGCTGACAAGCTTTTTTGTGAATTACATGGCTGGTCTAAGTAACTTGAAGGGGTTAAATCTATGTAAAATGGGGTGACTATTTCGGGACAGGCTCCTGGCCTATATAGGAATGATAATGCAGATGATTTTCGAGAAGAAATTATGCAGAAAAATATATAATTAAAGCAAATTATGTAGGATGTTCAATTTCATATTTTAAAACGCCCTCTACGATGATTACAAAACATGGTTATCTGCTCGCGTTTGTATCACTGAACTCTATACCTGGAATCGGCTCGATCACTCGCTGCACGCTGATTGGCCATAGGCAGTATGACGTCACCGGCAGCTCGCCAGCGCCATCTTGTTTCCCTCAAAATAATCGCCGCTGCATTAATTTTGTGTGTAACATTTGATCAAATCTGAAGGACTATTTTCACTCATATAATCATCATATGCCCTTTAAAGATGAACTGAGAGTAGTTCAAGATGCCTTCTTGCGCTGCAATCAAATGCACAAATCGTGATGTTCGTGAAAGTGGTGAGAAAGGACTTACATATCACAGGTAGGATGACTCATTTTTAACAAGTAACAGTCCCATTCATAAGCTTTCATGTTAGTCTATAGGTATATGTGTGTGAGTTATTTAAACTCGCCTATTTGTGAGTGGTCATAGTGGTTATTTCAAATAACCTTGGGCATGTATAAGAGAATTTTACTCTATTTCACATGAAAAGTTAAAATCAACTTATTTCTTTATTGGTTTTGTTGATGACTTTGCTGTAGAGCATGCTACATTAGTATCTTAAGATGGGGAATGAGTGCATCAGTAGGCCTACATGTAATTTTGTACCTGGTTACCATGGTTACAGCAAGCAAATTGTCCATTATTGAAGTAACTGAAATTTAAAAGCAATTGCATAAAATTAAGACAACTCCTGACTTTGTCTTTAAAATTTAGACTAGTTGGGAAACTAACATGACTAGGCTTCAGTTTAAATAGCTGTTATTTAGTCTACCTTCTTTTCTTTCCTTCAGGTTGCCACAGAGCAATGCAGAACATCTTAGGAAATGGGTAGTCAACATGCGAAGAGACAGGTGGATCCCTATAGCCAGAGCACATCTCTCACCAATGAGAGCTTCATTAGAAATGGACAGAATGTACGCTTGCGACACGAATAAGAGCGATTTAATTGTAACTAATCATTAAAGTCTCTAAATTGGTAACACAGTGTAAAATATTTAATCACTGTTTACGTATACAAACTGGCAATTTTTCTGTTAAATTTTGCATTTTATTCCACATTGGTCCATTGAATATACATTTGTATTCTTTTCAAACTACTTAGGAATGGAAAATAAGAATTATTTGTTATCAAAACGACGAAAGCGGAAAAAACACCAGTATCACGATCCATGAAGACCTAACTAGACGTAACCAGCAATTACTTTATGAAACGAGAAACCACGAAAAAGTTCTCAAGGCATGGACATCAGATGGGCATATCGTATCACTTCTGCCGGCCACCCGAGGGAAGGCAATAACAAAGGGAATCAGGACTTTGATGACTTTTAATAACAAAAAATGACTTTAAATGCAGTGTTTTGTTTTATGTATTTGCTTCGTGTCGTTTTTCTTTTCCCTTCTATGTATTCTCTTTTCATATAACCAAAAGTAAAACGATCAAACTAGTAACTGCATTTCTTTTATGGTTAAATACCAATGTGATAAGTGTAATAAAAAGCAGTTAGGAAGAACTAAAGGGCCCTATCATATGGACATATTGGGTCCATATAGCATGTGTGTCTTAAAACAGTTTCCCTTCTGGGAAGAAGATTACATTTCTCTTGAAACAATATCGTGGGTGCGCTCATCCTCCCCCAAATATTATTCATAATTCTACCTCAGATGTAGAGACAGACATGATAAATCTTGTGATTTTCCAAAAGAAAAGGAGATATGAAATTAGTTCACCTTAATGTTAGAAGTTTAAGAAATAAATCTGTGATGTAAGACAATTTCTTCTATCAAACCATTTTGATCTTTTAGGGCTATCAGAAACATGGTTGAATGACGAATGTTCAAACAGTATGATTTCTATTGATGGTTAAAAAATGAGAGAAAAGACATAGATGCAACCGGTGGTGGTGTAGGGTGTTACATTAATGAGAAATACAACTATGAGAGAAGAGCAGATCTGGAAATTAAAAACATTGAACTTATGTGGCTCGAAATAAAAAGAACAAATAGTAGTTCAATTTTTGTTGGTATTTTATACTGAAAACCTTTCTAACGAGGTACATTTTTTGACTTTCTAGAAGGAAACATTGAGAAAGCGAATTCATTGTCAAATAATATCGTGTTGATGGGTGATTTTAACTGCAAATATGAAAACCAATAGTACATTGTCTAAACAAATTAAGGATATTTGTCATGTTACTTGTCAACTTAACCAGTTAATCGATGAGCCTACACAAATTACACCCCATAGTACATCACTCATTGATGTAATGCTTATCTCAAATTCTATTTTACAATTGAAGTCGGGTGTAATGTCTGTTCGTTTCAGCGATCATTCGGCAATCTTTATAGTCGTAAAAGGTAAAAAATCTTTTGCTCTCATCGAAAATATGTAAATTTAGATCCTTTCGCAATTTCTGGGAAGATGAATTTAGAGGATTTGAGAAATCAAAATTGGCCGATTCTGATAATGAAAGTGTTGAAGTTGATAAAATCTTTTCAAATCTGTGTTTACAACGCTGAGTGATAAACATGCACCTTTTATTTCTGTCAGAAAAAGAAGAAACGGGTTGCCTTGGAGTACAGATGAATATATTTCTTTGGCACGTGATCAAGACTACTATAAGAAAAAGTACAAACGCACTAAATCGGTTTGTTGTTGGGAAAAGTTCAAATTCTATAGAAACAAAGCAAATAACTTAAACAAAAAGCTAAAGAAAAAGTATTATCAAAATGAGTTTTCTGAATGCGGAAATGATTTGGAAAAAAAAATGGAGGGTTTTAAAAAGACTTTTACCCTCAAAACAAAATGAGGTAGAAAATAAAGTACTAGTTGACAATGAATTAATATCTGACGAAATAAAGGTAGCAAGTTTACTGAATGAAACATTTAATAATGTTAGCTCAATTTTACAAACAGGTAATATTACAGAGGATCATTTTAACTCGTTACAAACCTTAAATCAAACTGATCGCAAATTTGCATTTGAGAAAATCAAAGTAGACTTTGTTGGAGCTGAATTATACGTAAAATTGATTGTAATGATTGTATTGACGATCTACATCCTAAGATACTTAAATTGTCAGCAGATATCATTGCAAAACCCCTCACTACAATGTTTAATAGATCTTTAAAAACATCACAAATCTCACTTGATTTCAATGTGGCAAGAATCACACCCATACACAAAGGAGGTACGTTCAGTGGCGAAAACTTCCGGCCTATTTCAATACTGCCCTCTTTGTCAAAAATCCTTGAAAAAGCCGTACATAAACAATTATACTCGTACCTTAACCAAAATGATCTTATGTCTGAACGAAAATCCGGATTTAGACCACTTCATTCCACAGCCACGTGTTTGACTGAAATTAGCGATTACCTGCTTAATAAGATGAACTTGGGTCAGGTTACTGGAGCATTTTTTTGTGATCTTAGAAAAGCATTCGATGTTATTCCTCATGAAAAATTATTGGAAAAACTTAAGTTCTATGGGATTAGTAATAAGGTACATAAATGGTTCCAAACTTATTTTACGGGTAGGCAACAAAGTGTTGTTATAAAATAATAACCATTTTAGTGAATATTTGACTGTTAGATCTGGGTTACCGCAAAGGTCAATCCTCGCCCCCCTATTTTTTTTGTTTGTATATAAATGATATTAATAATCTCAAAATTCGTAATAATTCACAGATATCACTTTATGCTGACGATACTGTCATTTTTAATAATACTTTCAATATTTCAGAAGTTCAAGAAAATCTGCAAAATGATTTTGATTTAATTTGTAGATGGTTTGATGTAAATAAGATGTATATACACCGAAAGAAAACCATGGCCATGTCTTTTGGGTCAAAAATAAAGTTGGAAAACAATAACATCTCGATTAAATCAAATGACATTAAACTGCAGTGTGTCGACAATATAAAATATTTAGGTGTCATACTTGACTAACACTGACGTGTCTCACCATCACCAATATAAATATTTGTAAAAAGATATCTCTGCTTGCTATTGGATGTTATTCATCGTATAAAACATTGATACCTCAAAGTTATCTAGTAAACCTTTTTTTCACTTTTTTACCACACATTGATTATTGTTGTACTGCATGGGGAACTTGTTCGAAGACCAACGGACTGAAATTACAAAAATTAAAAAATAGATATGCGAGATTGATTTTAAATAAGGATTACGATACTCCACAATGCCTGCTTCTTGGAACTTTTAATTGGCAATCTGTGGAACAAAGATTAAAATATCATTACTGTTTATTATTCCTCAAAATGATCAATTCCCTGACCCCAGCATACCCAAAGCTGTTAACCCATTGACAACTGAATTCTTTAACCCCAATAGGCTAAATAAATCGCCGCACCTTTAACTATTGTTCCTGGAGGGGGGGGGGGGTGTTTCATAAAGCTGTTCGTAAAGTTACGCATGACTTTACGAATGACTTAAATATGAAAAGCCAAATGGGATGCTCAATCACTTTTAACTGCATCAACTGAAGTTGAACTGTGCAGATGTAGATTAACATTCTTATTATAACAAACATTTTTAATGCAAAGTATATTTTTTTGCAATAATTTAAATGAGGTTATTGGAAATACAGTCACATTTTGTAAAAACACTAGGAAAAATTTTGGGCTTTCTATCTGGCACTTCATATTCGAGTCGTTCGTAAAGTCATGCGTAACTTTACGAACAGCTTTATGAACCCCCCCCCCCCCCCCCCCGTATTCTGTAAATTCACTGCTTGATATCCCATACCCCAAAACCGATTTCAAGAAACGCCCTTCACGTATAAAGCAAACTTTCTGTTCAACAAACTTCCAATTTCTGTACAATCAACCAATTTAACTGATATATTTAAGCGCAGTTGCCAATCAGCAAAACATTTATTATAATATCCCATATCATCTAAAATATTTAAAGGCAACCTCCTTCTCCTTTTTCCCTCCCCCTTATTTGTTATCGCTGTAGTTATTATATTGTGTACATTATGTATTCTCATATTTCCTTGTATTTCTGCATAATTCCTTCTAGAAAATCATCTGCGATAGTATTCCTATACATAGGTTAGGGATTTACATCTCCAATGTAGTAAAGAATAATATATAGATAATAATTCAAACATCATAAAGAAGCCAAAAATCCATTTTAGAAAATGTCTGAAAAGTAACTTTAGACCCATTTTAAAATTTGGAAGCAACGTTCAGGGTCTTATTCATGTTACCTTTCCAAAAATATATGTTTCCAAAAATCATCACACAAGTGCATCCTAAGTACCATTTGACAACTGACTATTATAAATGAATTTTATCGATTTTTATAATTTGTTTTTTTTAAAGAGTTGTGCACTTCTGATACGTGTCTAAGTGGAGGTAATTGCTTTGATGTTGACGGCATTTTTTGCCGTTGCTCAAATGGATACAGAGGCACACGCTGTGAAATAGGTAAGTCCGAGTTGCCGTTCATTTTACATCCAAACAATGAAACAAGTTATATTATTTCTCTCAGATTAACATATTCAAATTAAAGTTTAAACTTAAAAAAAAATAGGGGGGGGGGATGTAACTCTGCGCTTCTTCAAAGTGTCTTCTTTTTTTGAAAACACAAAACCACTTTATAAGGCCTTTTCGGTGGGGGGGGGGGTGGGAACAGATTCGTTGACTAGTTAACCAATAAAATTATTATTCATTCATTCATTATTTGTTTTTTTTATTTTGTCTTCTTTATTTTATACTGCAGGGTAGGCCTTTTAAGTTATGCAAAACTGCTTTCAAAAGGCGCCCTTCATTTTAACAAATCATTCTGCACGAAAATACAAAATACATAATTATTAGGTAACATGGTAAAATACAAAAATCGAGGGTGAATTAATGGTGTTGTAAAATGTAAATATTTGAATAGCAATGTTATAATTCCATTGAGTCAAGACTTAAAGCTTTGCATAGTTTAAAAAAAAAACTTATATAGAGATATATACGAGCATTACCAGGGAAGACATTAACAACAGTAGAAAAGGTTCTTAAGTGTTAAGAAAATCCGACAGGGATTTCAAGAATATTGACCCCCCCCCCCTTTACTGGTGCGTCTCACTTCATGTAAATACATGAAGTAGTAGGCCCTATTCATCTGAAAATGTGTTACCTTTTCTTAACAAAATTGGAAGAAAAATCCAAAAGAAGAGAAGCAGACGCATTGCCTCTTTTTCTGTGTTACTGATAAACTTTATTATCGAGAATTTATCATTTACATTAAATCTAAGAATAGTTCAGCATATGCAAGGGCATAAACAGGTGGGGGACAGGGGGGACATGTCCCCCCACTTTTAAAAGTGGGGGGGGGGGGACATCATATCATTTGTCCCCCCCCCCCAACTTTTTGGGTTCAAACCCATTACTAAAAACCTGAAAAGCACTTCCATCTTGTTTTTTTGAATGCCTTGAGTTTGAGAAATACTCAAATATAAATGTTCAACCGCCCTTGTTGACATTTGTTGCCTTGTTGAAATCATCCCAATCCTCTTTCCTCGCCATGCAGCACTGCCATGGCGCGGCGCGTCGCGCCGTTCGATCGAGTTGCAAATTTTATTCTAGATCTCGCCTATAGCCGGCCGCCTCGCGCGCCAGGCCTGAGGGGGGCCTGGGCCTAATATAGGCCTTGCGCAGCGCTATTGGGTGCAGTCCTGCGTACGCAGCATGCATAAGCATATAAGAATTGAGCCCTCAAAGAATTGCCGAGGATTTCATCAAATCAGAGGACCGTCGTAGGCAGATTTTCGGGAAGTTCTGAAGTTCCGAGGTAATTACCTCGCTGTAATTTTTGATTTATATCGAAACCTTGCTCTATCAGAGTAACAACAAGGTTATCTGAAATTTGTGATTGCGAAATTCCCTTCTACTTATGAAAGCTTGTAATATTACTGCTTGTTATAATGAGAATCCACAACATGATGCAATTGGCTTGATTTCTGCTACACAGTGCATTAAAAGGCCTATCTTCGATGGCAAAACTTCAAAAAGTCCCTACCGTGGGAGGGAGTGCATCCCCCTTCCACACCTCCCTCGCTCAGTGTCCCCCCCCCCCCCCCACTTTTCAGAAGCTGTTGACGCCCTTGAGCATATTATGAGGCATAGAAGGTGTCAAAATAGCGGAATTTATGCCATTGCATGTAGCTGCGCAGTGGGATAAACATGAACCTAGTAGTCTACAGAGTGCAGAAAGAGAGTCGGTGTTGAGACTTGAACAAAAATTCCATAAAGCCTTAAGCCTAGCATTAATTTTTCAGCCTCTCACTGGATCAGGTACAGTACAGGGCACATACCTACGATATGTAGCTGTCAAAACTTGGCGTTTTAGCTAGCGTATGCCGACGTATGAAAAAAATGGCGAATACGCTGGCGTAGGTCGAATAAGTTATGGGTAAGTTTTGTAAAAGTTAAGAGCGTATGGCTCATATACGTCCCCCATACACGGGCCATAAGTTATAGGTAAGTTATGCGATCGTTGACACACGTTCACATACGTTACTTGTAAGTTACTCATAAGTCGAAATACGTCGAGATAATGTCTAGCGTACCCAAAACTTATGACTAACGTGCTTTGAACCTATGTGTAACTTATATCGAACGTATCTCGAAAGCATGTTGACGTATGTACGTATTTAAAGTGTTCCGGACGAAGTTTTTTTTTTTCCAATTCTGGGCGTATACATAACGTATTAGTTACTTATATATATAACGTCTCGATAACTTATAGATAACTTGTACCAACGAATGCTTAGCGTGTTGCCGACGTTCACATCTTACACTCAACGACAGTCTAACTTATGCATAACGCGCGGCAGCGTATCGCCGACGATCCCGTGTATATTATAGTAGCCTATAAAAAGGCTTTGCCGCTCAACTATTTGAGATCACTAAATTGTATTATTTGATATGATTAAAGTATGCTGGGGAAGAAAAATAACGAAAACATATTGTTGGTGATAATAGTCAAAACTGACTGATCGACCTGACTGGTCGACAGGTACATCTCCCAAAATTAAGAACTATTAAAGGACAATTTTCACTTTCCTTTTTAGGAAGTGGTTTTTTGAATCAAGTACCAGTCGAAATCAAGTTAAAATATCCAGAAACAGTCTTAGGAATTCATTAAGATATCATTTATTACAGACAGGGAGATAGTCGAATCTTAGGGCGTCCCGTAGTCCCGCGTTTTAGGGTACACTGAAGCGCAAGAGGCCGTTATGTATTGGCGCGAAGCTAACTGGTCACAGGGAACCGTTATAAATGTTCTTATTCCAGTCGCTACGAGAATAATTCACCGGAGCGAGCAAAAGAGAGAGAGGGAGAGAGAGAGAGAGAGAGAGAGAGAAAGAAACACACACACATGTACACACAGAGCTCCGCATCGAGCGGGATGGCGGAGGCCCGCACCAATAACATACACGCAGACACCCCCCCCCCCCCCCCTGTGTGTATGGTGTACACACAGTCTATGCATAGGGCATTACAGGCACAGTGTGTTACGTTGCATTGCTGCAGCAAACTAAGAACGCCTTGACCGAATATGTGACACATAGATTTAAAAAAATACATTTTCGAATCGAGTTTTCATCCTTCTATTATGAATTTTCCTCATGGCTTGTGAATCCTTTTTTGGGGAGGGGATGAACTTTATTTATCCATCTTTCATTGACTGAAATTTCAACATCAACATTCCATGAGGGTTTTTTGGTGGTGAATGTTTAAAGATATTGTGACAAAACCGGAGACTAGTCTTAGCTGTCCAGCAACCAATCTTGTCAGGATGCCTGCTGCTGGTAGGCTATCAAGTCGGGCTTCTAAATTTCTAGTCGTAGATCCGTTTGGCAGAGGTATACTGCCCTAGTTGACCTTGGCACCACTCTTCTGGTCCTGTTCTGCAACTCCGGACGATAACTACCAAATGCTTTCAGGACTGTAGTACGCCACCAGACGACGACCAGCCTGCTTGTAGATACACCGCCAGACGTCCACTTGTCTGCTTGTGAACTACCATCAGGTGCAGCTACCAGTCTGCATGCATACGACCAAACCACTACCAGGTCTGCAGTAGACGACCAGACCAAAGAGTTTAAAATTAATACGAAGAGTGCTCAGTCCCGAAATAAAGCACGCGTATATGTTACGGTACATGTCGATCGCCCGAGAGGGAAGATTATAGTCTTCATCAAGGTGTCTGTATTTTGTATTTTCTCTATTTTTTTTTCTTTTTCTGTACATCGCTTTTGGTAAAGCCGTAAAGGGCATAATCTTGATATTGTCCCTTCAAATACAAACTTATGTCCCAAAACAGATAGGAATCAACGTACTCTAACTGCACCATGGAGGAGAGGGAGATAGTTGGGAGGGGGAGCTAGGAGAGAAGTTTGTATTTTTGTTAAAGTTATTTGCTGTGAAATTTCTATTAATATTTATGTGATGGGGGGGGGGGGGGGGGAGGAATGGTCCAAACATGTTCCCTGATATTAAGCTCTATGTAAGCAAACACTGATATATCTGTCGGGAATGTTGGGAAAAGTAAAAAAAAAAAAAAAAAAAAAATTAAAAAACTTAATAAAATGCTATCTTTATTTTTCTAAATCAAAATATTTCATTTGATATCATGATTTATGTAAACTTTTGGGATTATAGACCGTTTATAGACGTATAATGTAAATCTATTGGCCTTATGTTAAAAGTCAAGACAGAAAAGGCTTTATTAAAATGAGATAGCATGCGAGCAATTCCTTAAATATAAAGATTAGTTAAGAGTGGCGTATCCAAGATTCTCTTATATTTATTGGTGGCGTATCCAGGAATGCACGTGCCCTACGTGCCAGCCAAAACCAAATCTGACATATCTTAGTTACACATCGAATGAAAGGAAATGTGTGCCCCCCCCCCCCGGCACAGAAGGAACATGAAAAATGTGACTTTTTTTCCTTGCTTGTCTGAAAATTCAGAATAGACAGCATCTGATGATTTTTTGTTCGTCAGGTGTGAGCCCCCCCCCCCCCCCCACCTCCCTGCATTCCTGGATACGCCACCAATATAAATTACTTACAGTAAGTTATTTGTAATATTCTGCTGTAGCGGTTTGAGACGACAGGTGAAGAAAACAGTATAGGGCTATTTTGAATTGAATTAACTAGTAACCAACAATAGCAGCTGATGATATAATTTATTTATTACCAGTCCTATTCTGTCTTTGTAGGAATATCCCATTCCTTTTGCCCCAGCCCCCTTTTTCCCTCTCTCTCCCTTCCCTCTCCCTCTCATAGGCTTTCATTTTCTAATAATCTCTTATTCTAGATCTTATTCTCTCTTACAACCGATCTATAAAAATGACTCCAATAGAAATGAGGACAAAATAATGATCTCTTATTGTTTTTTTTCCTTCAATCGTTCAATTTAATGAGATCGACCACCTACACCATGCAATCCCATTCTTCACATCCATGACAGAATAGCAGGTGCGGATCCAGGGGGGGGGGGGAGGCGAATCGACCGCGCCCCCTTTTTGGAACCCAACTCCCATACCTTAAGTACACAATAAAAAAAAATGCCTCTTTAATTGTGTACTTTTCGACTTTGTGCCCCCTCCTCTACAAAATCCTGGATCCGCCCCTGGAATAGGAATTACATTCTTTTGAACTACAAACTACAGGTATACACGGACTCTGGCCTAAAATGTAAATAAAACCGGATCGAGCACCATTAGTTTGGGAGCCTACGAGGCTAACAATGTTGGTCTATTAACCCTCCGAGAAAACTTGTAAAAAGCCCTACCAGCAAGACTGACGCGACAGTCCGGGCATGGACAAGTGGCGGATTTAGGGGGGGGGGTGCAATCCCGGCCCATGCCCCCTCCCCATTTTTAAAGAAAATCATACATCATTGTCCCCGGGCCCCCCTTTTTTTTTATTGTTATGGAGGGCCGGCGAGAAGAAAAAACAATTCTTTCCACCCCCCCCCCCCCCCCCCCCCCCCCACTGAGCAACTTTTCGAGGACTGGCGAAAAAATTCTCCTCTACGAGTCTCCCTTCTAGCAGTTCCAAAAAGTTGACAGCCCTGCATTTGTGCCCCCCTTTTTTTCTTTTTTTAAAAACATATCGTGCATTCGCCCCTGTCATGGACTGTCAGTGTCAGACTCATATCCAAAATAGGGTTCAAAAGCCCCCTCCCACTACATCGTCGGTCTCGTTGGCTGAAGCCAAAGTAAACGACGATCAGCAAGTAAAAACTTTGATGAGCGAAGTTTGAGGAGAACACCTTTGGCAAACTGACAGAATTCCATCGGCAACGTCACCACCTCGATCGGGATCGCAGAGGGGTAGACCTAGCCTAGCTAGAGCTAGACAAATTGTCGGTCGCTATTCAGCTCAGCTATTTCGTGCTGATTGCATGATCTCACATCAGTCATTTTGACTAAGCGTAATTCGGTGGTAGAACATTGATTATATGAATTTATGAATTTAATACAATGAATTTTGCCTCTGGTACATTAGAAATATAATAGTGAACTGGAATTTAGTGAGAGTTTCTTCTAATACCGGCTAGGCTGGGCCCCTGGGCGGGCGGACATATGTCTGCTACATGGTCGTCTGCTAGCGCACGATCTCATTGGATATCGTCGATCTCACGTGATCGATACTACACGCCCACATAAATTGTTTGGAGCCGGTAGCCTTGACGACTGGGCGGGTGTGGCTTCGCGCTTCGGTGATGACTTTAGTTTCTCACAATGATAGAGGCATAGCTTCTGGACCCTCTGCCCTACCCCTTTCTTTTCCTTTCTCTTTTCTCCCCCTTTGTTCGTTTATGTCTCTGTGCTGTTGGTGTGACCGTTCCCTTTTTTTTGTTTTGTTTTGTTTTGTTTTTGTTTGTTTGTTTGTTTTGTTTTGTTTTGTTTTGTTTTTGTTCGTTTTTGTTTTGTTTTTGTTTTGTTTTGTTTTGTTTTGTTTTTTGTGTGTCTTCCTTCTCTTTGTTTTATCTGTTTGTTCGTTTGTGGTTGTTCTTTGTGTTGTGGGATGGGGGGGGGGGCGTGATGGTGTATGTTCTCTATTTTCTCTCTTTCTTTATTCTTATCTTCTTTCTATCCTCTTTTTTTTTTCTTCTCTTAATTTAATTCTTTCTCTCAGAAGGAAATTGGAAAAAGATTTTTTTTTTGTTGTTGTTGAAAATTGTTTGTAACGAAATGGGTAACTTAAATATGTGAATCTTATTCTTTATGAAATATTTATTTCTGTTCGCAAATATATGTTAGATGAAAGTTTGTTTGTATTATCGTTTGAAATGTGAAATTGCAGTTGGCAGTTATATTTATGTCAAGATTTTGTTGTTGTTGTTGTTATATTATATGAAATGTTTCAAATTATGTTCAATTTTCTTTTATGAGAGAAAATAATAAAAACTTATGAAAAAAAAAAAAAAAATTATGTCATCAATAACAACAAACGATTTCACGTGTTATATGACAAATTATTATTTTTTGGTCAAAAACATGCATATTCCCGGGGATTTATGCGTGGTTTAAATGACTCATCGAGCCTTAATTTTACACTTTTAGAGCTTTAAATTTCATGTAAATTACATTTTTCATAATCTCAAATAAAAACTAGGGGAATTAAAATCATTTCAAAATCCCCCTTTTCATGTGTTAAACTATGGGAGCTGGAAGGCCCAAAGCATGCATATTCCCGGGGATTTATGGGGGGTTTACTGGAATCATTGAGCCTTAATTATACACTTTCAGAGCTTTAAATTTCATGTAAATTACATTCTTCATAATTTCAAATAAATACTAGGGGAATTAAAATCATTTCAAAATCCCTCTTTTCATGTGTTAACCTATGGGAGCTGGAAGGCCCAAAGCATGCATATTCCCGGGGATTTATGGGGGGTGTACTGGACTCATTGAGCCTTAATTATACATTTTCAGAGCTTGAAATTTCATGTAAATCACAGTTTTTATATTTTCAAATAAAAACTATGGGAATTATAATCATCCTAATATTCCTTTTTTTCGCGTGTAAACCTATGGTAGGCGAGACTTTTTTTGGTCAAAAGCATGCATATTCCCCGGGATTTATGTGGGGTCTTTTCAATTTTTTGAGCCTTCAGTAAACTTGTTCAAAGCCTCAAATCACATCTAAATCAGAGTTTTTATATTTTCAAATAAAAACTATGGGAATTATAATCATCCTAAAATTCCTTGTTTTCGTGTGTAAACCTATGGCAGGCGAGACTTTTTGGTGGTCAAAAGCATGCATATTCCCTGGGATTTATGCGGGGTCTGTTCGACTAGTTGAGACTAAATCATACATTTTCAGAGCTTTAAATTTTGTTTAAGTCACATTTTTCAAAAATTTTAATTTAATTCTGGTGGAATTATAATCATTCAAAGATCCCTGTTTTTGCGTGTTAACCTATGGGAGCTGGAAGGCCAAAAGCATGCATATTCCCGGGGATTTATGTGGGGTCCCTTCCACTTTTTGAGCCATCATTAATCTTGTTCAGAGTCTCAAATTACATGTAAGCCACATTTACATGAAATTCAAGGAAATACCAGAGGAACTATAATCATTCTTAAAATCCATGTTTTCACGTGTTAACCCTATATGGCAGATGATTATGTCAAAAAGCAGGCATGATCCTGGGGATTCATAGTGGCATTTATTGATAATAAAGGTTCAATAAATGTTTTTTGAACTATCCATCCTTTCTCTCATGCAAAAATCAGACTTGAAAAAGATAGAGTAAGATATATTTTTCCGAGTCTATTTTTACACAGCAATTTACGTCTGCCGAATGTACTACGGAAGTAGCTGAGAGTAATCTGTCTTGATACTATTAAAAGTCTTTGACCAGACTACCAGATCCGACCAGACCACCGTCCAAATTCAGGACCAACCAAAGAGGCAACCCTGGTATATCGTCTTTTGCTGGATTGCAAAGGACCAAAAACACTCAATTCTACCCACGGTCGTAGCCTGAGACTAGAAATCCATCCCAGGTTTAACAATGGGCAGATGTGCAAACAATCATTTTAATCATTTAGTTTGCACACATTTTATTGGTTTACAAACCAAATTTGTAAACCAATTTTTGATCCATCAATCCACATCCTCAAAGCTGACAAGGGAAATGCTACAGTCATCATGGAATGGCAAGAATACGACAACAAAATACAGGAACTACTTGACACACCAACCTACACCAAGCTGTCGAGAGATCCTACACCAGCTACGGAAAGGAAGATCAACGGGAAACTCCTGGCACTTCAACGAGCAGACGTCCTTCCCAAGCCACTCTACTTCAAGCTACGTTCTTCTGCATCGACATGTCCTATTCTGTTTGGACAGCCCAAGATACACAAATAAGCAGCTCCACTCCGACCAATCGTTTCCACGAGAGGATCTTCGACATACGGTACAGCTCGCCACTTAGCTACAATTACAGCCACTGGTTGGAAAGACAACTCACCACATCATCAACTCTCAGGACTTCATCGAGAAACTAAACCAGGTTACTATCGGTCCGACTGATATCCTGGTAAGTTTCGACGTTGAATCTCTTTTCACCAGTGTTCCAGTTCCAGAAGCCTGCGCCATCATCAAACGGAGACTACGGAGACTCCTTCAAGTGGCGAGATTCCTTTTAAAAACAACAAGAAGGCGCAGCAATGGGGTCTCCTCTATCCCCCATAGTTGCCAATATCTACATGGAAAAATTCGAAAGAACAGCACTTGAGGCAGCAACACTCTCACCAAAGCTTTGGGTTAGGTACGTGGACGACATCTTCGTAGTGTGGCAGCACGGCAGATCTGACATCGAGGACTTTCTTCAGCATCTCAACCATCACCATCCAAGCATCAAGTTTACTATGGAAATTGAAAAGGACCAATCCCTTCCCTTCCTGGACGTACTCATCACAAGGTCAGCAGCCGGGAATCCATCCCACCAGGTTTATCGGAAACCCTACACACACAGACAGATACCTGAACTACACATCTTTCCACCACCCGTCGGTTCTTCATGCAGTGTCTAGCACACTCATCCAGAGGGCACACGCAATCAGCGACCAGGACCATCTTCAACAGGAGCTGCATCACATCAAAACAGCACTCATGACAATCAACGGTTACCCAGCCCACAAGGTGAAGACTAAGTTACCTCGGGTCCGGGCCCCAGATCCACCAGCGCTGGCCACGGTCGTACTCCCATACTTAGGCCACACGTCTCACAAAATACAACGCATTCTCATCGAGGTTAGACACCGTTCTTTCGGCAAACTTGACTCGACACTCTTCACCCACAAGGACAAGAAACCTACAGACGCCTACCCGGGACTTTACAAGATACCATGCCAATGTGGCAAGGTGTACATCGGAGAGACAGGACGCAGCCTCAAAACCAGACTTAAGGAACATCAGACCAGCTTTAAACACAGCGATTGGGACAAGTCGGCAATTGTCAAACATGCCCAGCAACTAAATCACCCTATCGACTGGCCCAATACGAAACTCATCACCTCCATCAAACACTGGCACACCAGACGAGTTCGAGAAGCCATCGAAATACAACAACACAACACAGTACCACAGGAAAGCGGACTAGTCATCAACGACATTTGGCGACCTCTCCTAAACAGACGTACATCACAACATTAAACTACATTACCCCCCCCCCCCCCCCCCAACACAACACACTACTTCACGCCAATTGATAATCTCTAAACAGATTAACGGACCCAACAGGAAACGACTAACAATAGACTTAGACATTTGCGCGGCAAACTTCCGACACAGACACACATTTAGACCACGCAACCGCAAGCCACGCCCACTTCCGTTAACGGACCAATCAGCGGCCCGGAATGGCGAACACGGGCTCGCACAGTAACGGTACCCCGGTCCGCACAACTGCATAAATACTCGCCGCACTGCAGTTTTTTTGCAGTTTTTTTGCAGTTTTTTTGCTGAAAAGTTAACCTGAATATAAAAAGGAAACATTCTGGACGTGAGAAAAGGGAATTTCTACCAAAGCCAAAGGCGAACTTAGCAGTCAAATATTATTATTTGCACCTGGGGGTAAGACCTGGCCAATTCGACGTATATCTTTTTTCACCTTTCATTTCTAATTAACACATTTAACCGTATTCATAACTAACTGAATAATATTTTGCCTCTTCACGCTATAAAATATGGCGGAATCCTCGGGAGAGGAAGCATATGAAGAATTCGCCACGGCCATGTTTAGCCAAAGCGCACAACCAGGATCAGGACCACCATCACCAGTCATGAGGATGGAAAGTGATAGTTTAAGGGGCAGAAGTCCCAGAAAATTAGGAAGTAGGATTAATCTAGAAATGCAAAAAGGAAACGAAACAGTAACGGAAGATAATGGTGAAACATCGGATGTCGAGGGGGGCTTGCAGACTTACGTATCTAAGGGGAAAAGAAGTACTCAGAGAGAGAGAAAGAGACAAATAACAAGTAGCACATTCGTAGAATCCCCTACAGGGAAAAATCAAATACATGACAAAGAAATAGATCGAACTGTAGTAGCAGAAGGAGTACACAACAATATAGCACAAATCAACCCAGTGAAAATGGCAAAATTCTTACATCAAGAAGTAGGACAAATCCAGAAAGTAGAAAGGAGGAGAAAAAGTTTGAAAATAGTATGTAAAGATGTCAAACAAGTAGCGAAATTGAAAAACATTACAGATTCTGCAGGGAAAACAGTAAAAGTTACGCCTTATAACCCAGAAGAATACAAGAAAAAAAGCAGTAATAAGAGTAAGCCCAGACGTACAAGAAGAAGAATTATTGGAATGGCTCAAAAAAGACAAAGTAGTAGGAGTGAGAAGATTCAAAAAACAAAATCAATGGTGAAATGAAAAACACCAGGTCAGTCTTACTGACATTCGAAAGAAAAGAAATACCGACAGAACTTCTATTTGCCTTTGAGAGGTATTCGGTTTATGAATACGTGCCGCAAGTACCTCGCTGTTTTAAATGCCAAAGATTTGGTCATGTGGCTGATAGATGTCATTTCAAAGAACGTTGCGTCCGCTGTGGCGGGGAGCATTCTTTCAATGAATGTCCTAACAAGGGAACTCCAAAATGCTGCCGATGTAATCAAAATCACTCGGCGGCATATCTTGGTTGCGCGACATATAAAGACGCAGTGAAAATCAATGCAATGAGACAAAGTGAAAAAATTTCCTACGCTGCTGCAACCAAAAGATTTCACGAATCCAAAAACACCGTCCCTGCGCAGGATGCACAGGTAATCTTCAGCGAGACAGAAAGAAATGAAAGGCCTTCATATAGTAATGACAGACCAAAACTTCTGAAAAAACCCCAAAACAATGAGATAGGCCCGAAGCCCGAATCCGACAGAATAAAGGCCGAACAGGGCCGAACAACTACTCCTAACATAGGTAATAAAAAAATACAGAAGACACAGTCAGCAGGACACAACCCGGCATCGCCATCTACTTCTGGTGTAGAAAACAATACGGGACACCCTCAAAGAAATATGGAAATAACTGTAAATAGTGTAGATTTTCTAGCATTTATGGTGTTTGTAATAAACAATATGGAACTTCATGAAACGTCCAACTCAAATAGAATCCGTCTAGTAGTTGAAGCAGCACGATACTGCCTGGATGTACATACCATACACCCAGAAATGATTCATGAAAGATTAAAATAATCATGCAGTATAGGCGGGGGCATTCAACATCATATCGCCCACGCCTGAGCCATCTCTGGCTCTCTTCCTTCATTAGTCTATCTCTTGTCTATCTATCTATTTTCTACCTTTCTCTCATACTTTATGGCTATTATTCTCTTTCAACTCGCTTTTCTGTTACTATCTCTATACCTAGCCTTGTTTCTCATTTTTCATGCTCTCTCATCATCTTCTTTAAATCCTGCATATATTATAGATTTTATAATCAATCACGGACTTGGTGGGCAAAGTTACATAAATTGTTTAATTATAGTCAAGGATAGGTAAAGTTTTTCAATGGAATGCTCAATCCATGAACGCTCATGGCTTTGAATTTTATAACAGAATAATTAAAAGCGCTAATGAAGAAGAAAAGCCGAGTATATCATATGCGTACAGGAAACTTGGTATGATGATTACAATATCATCAGTTTCCCAGATTATACGTTGATAATAAAGAATAGAAAAAACAGGAGAGGGGGCTTAGCCTTTTATATTCATAAGACAATTACTTTTCAAGTTATAAAAAACACCAGAAGATCAGGAATACCAAATCATGGATATATTTATGCAAATCCCACACTTTTTCAATAGTTAATTATCATAAACCTTGCAAAAAAATCTCGATATCAGCGCTAGATGAAATTTTATTACACTGCAAAGATAAAGTGATATTATGTGGGGATTTTAATGCACACAATCCAGTATGGGGTAGTATGGACATCTAACGGAAGGACAGTGGAAGAATTCATGCATAAACATGATCTAGTACTTCTCAATGAAGGTACGTCAACAAGAATAGACCCACACACAGGACGATTCTCTTGTTTAGATTTAACATTTATGTCCAAGGAATTAGCAAACTTGTGTAATTGGTCTGTACTGAAACAAAACTTTGGAAGTGACCATTTTGTTATCAACTTTGATTTACTCTTCATTACAAAGAATCCCAAAAAGGAGAAAAAAGTTGAAAAAATGAAAATACAATATATGCAAGGAGATATTTGGATAATATTGATTGGAAACTGTATAAAATAGAAATAAAGAACCAAATAAAGGACTGTAAAAAGGATTATCAGGAAACGGACATACAAGGTAAGTACGATCTCCTAATAAGTATAATTCTAGCTTCCGTAAATAAATTAACCAAAAAGGTAAGAAATGCACATACAGCGAAGCAACCGGTACCTTGGTGGACGAAGGAATGTACAAAGGCAGTCAAAATAAGAAACGCTGCAAAAAAATCGTTTTATGTACAAAACTCAACTATATGAGGATCTCCAGATTTATATGGAGAAAAAAAGAATTGCACAATCACTCCTCCGGAAAGCAAAAAGGGAATACTGGAGAGACTATTGCAGGAAGTTCAATCGGATGGCGGATATTGGCGCCGTGTGGAAAAGAATCAAAGACATAAAACAATGTACAAACCATGCAATAACTAATTTAATTATGGAAGATGGAAAGGTTATCGGTGAAACAACAAATGAAAAAGCAAACATTTTCTTGAACGTTTTCAATTCTCTAGACTTAGATATAGAAAAGGAAGAACTTGCCAAGAGGAAAAAGAGCGAAGCAAATCTTTCAGAAATTATAAAGAACATGGAAAACCACGAGGACAATGTATTAAATGAAAATTTCAGTCTCGGTGAACTCAATAGTGCCTTGCTAGAACTTAAAGACACTGCTCCAGGAAATGAAGGCATACGGTCCAAAATGATATGTAATCTCCCGGAAGAAACTATCAAAATGTTACCAGACCTGTACAATGAAATATGGAATAGAGGTCATTTGCCTAGCCAGTGGTCTCAGGCTATACAAATTCCGATACTTAAAAAAGGAAAAGACGCCTCAAATCCGTTGTCTTACCGCCCAATATCACTAACCCCAATACTGTGTAAATTAATGGAGAGACTTGTTAAAAACAGACTCTCGTGGTAGTCCATGGGCCAGGAACCGAAAAGGTCCCCCCCCCCCCCTAGGCACAATTTTAAATGATGTTTTTCTGTTAGCTAGGACCCTCAGCTATCAGAATCTGCTTGTTTGCCATAAAGTTGGTGGTGGGTGTGGCCACCAGGGCCGTTACCATGGTAACGGATCAAGAAAAATGTGAATTTTAGGAAAAGTCATATAATTCCAATTCACCAATCTAAAAATGCTTGGAAAGCATCGTAATATATGTATTTTAAATAAGGTGCCCAATCGATTGCAAGCATAATCAGAGTCATTTAAAGTCATGATCATGTCAAAAAATGACCGTTACTATGGAAACGGTACCGTAAAAAGCGGGTATTTTTGACAAATTTCTAAACTTATCAATATGAAATAGACAAAAAGGTGTCTGCACAAGCCTAAAGTATGTTTTTCTATTAGCTAGGACCCTCAGCTATCATAATCTGCCGATTTGATGTAGAGTTGGTGGTGGATGTGGCCTCTAGCGCCGTTACTATGGTAACACATCAAAATATACTGGAATTTCAGAAAATACTGTATATTTGTAATTCAGTAGCTATAAAATATATGGTAAGCATCCAGATATGTGTATTCCAAGCTGCCCCACTGATTCCAACTACAATCTGAGCCATTTAAAGTCATGGGCGTGTCAAAAAAGGCCGTTGCTATGGAAACGGTCCAACAAAAAGCTGTTACTTGTGAAAAAATCTATAACTAACCATTACAAAATAGAAAGAAAAAGGTGTTTGCACAATCTTTAATAATGTGTTTATATTAGTTATGACCCTCAGCTATTATAATTTGCCGGTTTGATATCAAGGTGGTGGTGGGCGTGACCGCTAGGGCTGTTACTATGGTAACACATCAAGAAATACTGGTATTTGAGATAATACCATGTATTTGATATTTAACAACCTTGAATACAAGGCAAGGATCCTAATACATGTATTTCAAGCTTCCCGACTGATTCCAACCACAATCTGAGTCATTTGAAGTCATGGGCGTGTAAAAAAAGGGCCGTTGCTATGGAAACGGTCCCACAAAATGCTGATATTTTTGGAAAATATCTATGATTTATCAATACAAAATAGAAAACAACTGTCTGCACGATCTTAAATCATGTTTTTCTGTTAGCTAGGACCCTCAGCTCTCATATTCTTCCTGTTCGACATAAAGTTGGGGGTGGGCGTGGCCACTAGGGTGGTTACCATGGTAACACATCAAGGAATTGTATTTTAGAAATTACCATATATTTGTAATTCAACATCACAAAAACAAATTGTAACCGTCTAACTCCATGTATTTTGGGGTGCCCGTTTGATTGCAAGCAGAATCTGAGTGATTGAAAGTCACTGTCATGTCTAAACATGGCTGTTGCTATAGAAACAGTATGATAAAATTGGAATATTTCTGTAACTAATCAATAAAAAACAAAGAACAAGTGTCTGTATAGCCTGAAATGGTGTTTATCTGTCGGCTAGAACCCTCAGCTATAATCAAAAGCTTCCTAATAGCCACAAAGTTGGTTGTGGGTGAGACTGTCAAGGTAGATACCATGGTAAGGCACCAAGAAACATCAGAGTTTTAGAATAATAAATAATGATAAATTGATCTTACTTACCCAGGATAGCCACATCAGTAATATGAATGCCTTGCAACTATCAATCATTGCCCGGTACACATTTCATAAATCTGGGTCAAGTGAAACAAATGTGGGCAAAATACCTTGCCCAGGGATGTAAGCACCGATCAAGGATCGAATCCAAGACCCCTCGTATGAGAGTGAGAGGCCTTCACCAATATACCACAGTGCTTCCACCATGTATTTTTAATGTAACAAAGTACAATGTAGGCATCTAATTATACACAAATGAAGCTGCGCCTTTAATTGCAATCAAAAGCCGGGATATTTTAGGTCACAGTCATATAAAAATATGAATAGCATAATAAGAAAGCGAATATTGTTTTTGAAGAAAGGGATATTCATGTATCTGAATCATGAATTATCATAAACAAGTGCCCAAGTTCATAAATTTGTAACTGGCCTATTGGTTCAAATCCAGATCAAGAATATTTTCCAGGTTGGAGGCCACAAGTTCATGTCTGGTAGGACACTTCTAATGGCAAATGAAGATGCAAATGTTAAAATAGATATGCATGGCTTCTGAAAATTCACTGCATAAGCCAATTCATATAATATTGAAACAGTACTACTGTACTTTTAGATACTCTCATCTACTGTGTTCTCGTATTACACAGGATCCGTTACTGTAACTTTGACTGCTTGGTAGGTGTTGTACTGTGGCTGTGAGCACCAACATCACCTTAAGAATATTGGCATTGCAGAAAGTGGCATTGTTAGACATAGACATGCTAGATATCTCCATTGCAAGTAGCCTGAATGACTGCATTGAAAATGTTAATCATTTAAGACGATGATCATATCCATAATCGCTGCGAAGGCAGATGTATGATCGAGAAATCTATTTTTAGAAAAAAAAGTGCCATATTTCTGTGAGTTTGTAACACGAAACATAATGTTGGTGATGATATTATTTTTATAAAATTAATTTCTGTCTGTGCTGCGAACTGCAATGTGTCGGTATTGAGTTCACGGTCATTTCACGGTCATCTGTGAACTGATAACTGAGGTACACAAGTGTCCACACGCAGTTGACATGATTGAGAGCTACTCCACTTTCCCCCTGCAAGGGATTCTATAAATGGATGCCATTAGGAATCAGAAGTTAGAGAGCATCCTTTGAATAGAGGTACAGAACATTTTCAGCAGAATTCCTCTTGCAGTAACACCCGCTACTTTGGATGAGGTTGAGGATTACCCGTTAGAGTTATCATGAAGAACAGATACAAGAGGGCATTTACATACTTCAGAAGTACATACAGAACTATACTAACTGAATTCCCTCTGGAGTGAAGTGAGGATTCACTCATCATCTTCATCCAAACCATAGAGACCTTACTCCAGCATTTCAAAAAACTGTGTTCTCTTCCAACATAGTGGTGGAGGTAGATGACACCTATATCTCCATCCTGAGTTCTGACTTTATTCTGCTAAACCAAACACCAGCAAGATTTGATAATATCCTCACGACCTTCTCAGCCTGTGATTCAAGCCAGATAAGAGTGCTTCACCATATCAGACTTGTAAGAAAGTCAACCAAGTTTTAATAAGAGAATACTCAGTTCAAGTAAGGCTGCAGAAAGCCTTAAAGCTTTGAAAGATATATAAACAAACCCACTGGTGTTCACTAATTTCACGATATCATGGACTTAGCCACTAAACTGCGCTACCCCCATCCTTTATCCAACCATGCTTAAGGCAAGATAGTTCAATAACCATCTCACAAACTATTGGCTATATCTCCTGTAAAGCCAAGAGAACTGCAGCTTACCTGTAAGGGCAACTAATGTGTAAACTTATAGGTCTTATGGTCCCCAACACATCAAGTCCATGGCTAATATACATGTAACCCCAATCATGCAAGTCATGAGAATGCTGAGCTGCAATTGCACCACAGGCCTTCTCAGTGGCTCTTTTGAATACCTTCTAGCAAACATAAAAACCTTCAGGCAGCTATCAGCACTTTAGTTCTGGACTAGAGCTATGATAAGGCTCCCAAAAGTTCAATTCTTTGGCCCTGTTTCTGATAAAGTCCATATCCTAGACCACCTTGGTTATGCGGTTAATCCTTAATGAACATGCAGATTTCTTAAGAGCAGGATTAGGGGAAAAATTGCTAAATTCTATTCCAATCTCCCCATATTTATTTCATGTAGACAGGTTTAGCTACAGACAGACAAGTTTATCATCTTATGAATACATTAGGTTCTGTGACTCGAGGTTAATCCATCTATTAAGCCTCCACAAGGCATAGAGGTGGAAGCATAACTACTCAAGTACAGCTAACCAGTTAGGATCGCCTGTTGTTACTGCAAAGGTCACAAATTCAAACACATTTATCAACTTAGACACCTACATCTTGCCCGGAACTATCTGAACAGTTAGAAAATGTATTTGCAACATAACTGCTGCTGTGTAATAACAAAAATATGTCACCTTTTTTTTTCTTCAATTTCTGAATTTTCATAATAATATTACAATAGCAACAACCCTGTTTTGACATTACTATGGCCTTAAAATGATTTGAATTATGACTGTAATAATTCAGGCAGTTTATGATATGTATATCAAGACAAATATCTTGTGTTTTCTACTGTTAAAACAGAAATATAAGTCATTTTCAAACAATTTCCAATATTTTCATGGTGCATTGCCACAGTAATAATGGTGCTGGTGCTCACACCCACCATATCGTCGTCAGTTTGCGACCAAACCGATAATAAGAATTATAATTGTTTTACCAGACTGTGACCTTGAAAGCACAAACAAAAAAATTGCACTCAAACGGGCTGCTTGAAATAGATGTAATGCCTAATAAGTATTTTCACGTTGTTGAATTACATATGTATGTTATTTCCTATTTTATTACCATGGTAACAGCCTGAGTGGTCGCCCGACATCCAACTTTGTGGCAGTCAGGGAGGATATAATACCCAGGGTCCTAGCTAACAGAAAAAACATCATTTCAGGTTGTGGAGACCCTTGCTTTATACAGTGTATTGAATAGTTATAGATTTTTTCACAAATATTTACCATTTCACCATACCGTTTCTATAGCAACAGCCATTTTTTGACATGAAGGTGACTTCCAATGACTCAGATTTTGCTTGCAATCAAACGGGCACCCCAAAATACATATAGTTAGATGGTTACACTTTGATTTTGTGATGTTGAATTACAGATATATGGTATTTTCTAAAATTGAAATCCCTGGTGTGTTACCATGGTAACAACCCTAGTGGTCACGCCCACTACCAACTTTATGTAAAACAGGAAGAATATGAGAGCTGAGGGTCCTAGCTAACAGAAAAACATGATTTACGATTGTGCAGACAGTTTTTTTCCATTTTTTATTGATTAATCATAGATATTTTCCTGAAATATCAACATTTTGTGGGACCGTTACCATAGCAACGGCATTTTTTGACACGCCCATGACTTCAAATGACTCAGATTGTGGTTGGAATCAGTGGGGCAGCTTGAAATACATATATTAGAATCCTTACCATATATTTTATGCTGTTAAATGACAAATATACAATATTTTCTAAATTCCAGTATTTCGTTATATGTTACCACGGTCACGCCCACCTTGAACTCTATGGAAAATAGGCAGATTATGATAGCTGAGGGTCCTAGCTAATAGAAAAATATAATCTAAGATTGTGTAGACACCTCTCTGTCTATTTTATACTGATAAGATTATTATTTTTTTTTTAAATGTCCACTTTTTATGGTACCGTTTCCATAGTAACGGTCAATTTTTGACATGACCGTGACTTCAAATGACCTAGATTTTGGTTTCAATCAATCGGGAAGCTCAAAATACATATATATAGATGCTTACCAGTCATTTTTCAAATTTCTCAATTAGAAATATTGGGTATTTTAGTAAATTCCTATATTTCCTTGATACGTTGCCATGACAACGGCTCTGGTGGCCACACCCACCACTAACTCTATGGCAAACAGGCAGATTCTGATAGCCGAGGGTCCTAGCTACCAGGAAAACATCACTAAAAATTGTGCATAAGGGGGGGGGGGAAGGGGGGGGGGGTCTACGGTGGCCCACAGACTATTGAAAGGGAGGACATTATTACGCCCATACAGTCAGGTTTTATGAAGAATAGAAGCACAACCGATCACTTGATTAAATTAGAAACAGATATTCATAAAGGAATGGCTAACAAAGAATATACTGTTGCGATATTTCTGGACCTGAAGAAGGCATACGACGTGGCATGGAGACAAGGTATAGTTTATGAATTACTCTTTCAAGGCTTCACAGGTAAGATTTTAAAATGGATTTATGCATTCATGTCTAATAGAGTGAGTCGTGTTAGAGTGGGCAACCATATATCAGAACAGAAAAAATGCAATATAGGAATACCTCAAGGGATTGTTATTAGCCTCTTAATTTTCAATTTTATGATTAACGATCTAGGAAAAATTCAGGATACTGTGGAAATATCAGTATATGCCGACGACATATGTATATGGTTTTCGCACTGGAATATGACGTTTATACAAAAGAAGTTACAAGTTGCTCTGGGCTTAATTGAAAAGTGGTGCGATAGATGGGGTATGCATCTCTCATCTTCAAAGTCGAGAGCCGTAGTATTTGGCAGAAAAGAAAAGAAAAATATTGATTTACAAATTTACGGCAAAAGCATTCAACTGGAAAAAGAACACAAATTCCTTGGAATATGGTTCGACTCGAGATTAACGTGGAATAAACATATAAATGAAATAACAACAAGATGTAAAAAAAGACTTAATCTTATGAGGTGTCTAGCCGGTACCAAATGGGGTAATAACTCGGAAATTCTTTACAATGTTTACACAGGCCTAATCCGATATGTGTTAGATTATGGAAGTGAAGCTTATGACAGTGCGAGTTATTCTCTTAAAAAGAAATTAGACACCATACAATACCAAGCTCTTAAAATTGTCACAGGAGGAGCTCAATTAACCTCTCTGCAAGCTTTACAGGTCGAGTGTGGGGAAATGCCATTGCAACTAAGAAGGAATATGTTTACTGACAAATATCACTATTATTTACATGCAGCAAAAAGTAATCATCCTACAAAAAGAGTGCTATTACCGTGTTGGCAATACGAAAGGTACTCTTGGAAAAGGGGCCAAGGTCCTTTTGTTAAAAGATTAAGGAACTTGGAGGTTGGTAGTGTTGAAAAACTTACCGAATGCACGACAATAAAACCTTATTGGCACTATAAGATGCCAGGTATATCTACAGACATTAAGGATCTTGTCAGTAAGAAGTTTTCGTCATTAATAGAGTCAAAAAATTATGCAAATGAAATAATAAGAAAAAAATGGAATCACTGTTTAAGAGTCTATACGGATGCTTCTAAACAACAAGAAGGGTATACGGGAGCAGCTTTTTACATACCAAAACTCAGCGTAAGTAAACGTTTTAAAACATCTGATATCTCCATCATGAGAGCAGAATTGGTAGCTTTTTTAATGGCACTCGAATGGATAGACGAATATCATCCAATCGCAGTCGTTGTGTTGACGGATTCAGTCTCAGCTCTAGAAGCAATTTAAGAACGTTAAAAAATCGAGTATTGTAGTTGAGATATACGAAAAGTTATTGGCCATCAATTCCTTTGGAATCGAAGTAAATTTTGAATGGGTACCAGCCCACTGTGGCCTATCAGGAAATGAACGAGCTGATTTGTTGGCAAAAGAAGCTTCGAAGAAACAACACACAGATATCATAGTAAACCAAAGTAAAAATGAATTTATGAGAGAAACAGAAATTTATTACAAATCCACGTGGCAAAACCTATGGGATAACGATGAGAAAGGAAGACATTTGTATGGCATCAATAGAGATGTCAACTCTGTTTTCAAAGTTAAAGGATTTAACCGAAAGGATGAAAGATTAATTCATCAATTTAGACTAGGTAAATGTTATCTGAATTACTATAATTATGTAAATAAAAACACAACACTGGACTATGTGAAGAATGCCAAACAGCAGAAACAATTGAACACTTTGTATTAGTATGCCCAAAATACGCAAGACAAAGAAATAGAATGTATAGTGTACTGGAGACAAAAAATCCAAAAGTATATCACCTACTAGCACTAGGAAATGAGGATAATATAGGAAAGGTGGTAACTTTCATAAGTGGAAGGTACAACGAATTGTGATGCTCAAGAGCATTACAGTGAGTTGTATTATCAACATTAAAGTTAGGAAGTGAGATTTATCGTCACGTGTACACAGCACTAGAATTTATGATATTAAGGAAATTTTCTTTATAGCTATAAAGACTATAAAAGAGGTAAGAACATGACAGGTGTTTCTGATGCTGCTACTGATGCGAATTTATACATTATTGGCTATAAATCGCCGATCTTTCCTTTTGACGATAAGGGGCTCCAAACTAACCTCTAAACATAACTAATTGAATCTATCTAACATACGTCTTCTTCATCCTTTCCTATAGTCTTCTTTATAATAACATCTCATACTGCCTGGCGAAAATCATCCAATCACCGATGGAAAACGCCAACAAACCAAACAACAACAACAACAACAACAATTTTCCTCGAGTTAATCTCCTGACGATGAACAGAGCACACTGTTCGAAACGCGTCGAGACAGATATACTCCTTTACCGAAAGAATACCATAGTTCGGAAACTCTCTTTCAGAACTACTCTACAGAGGAATACAAACAGTTCTTTTCAGAACTACTCTCTCCAGACTTCTGTGACCTACTCAGAACTTTCCTGATCTCGATCACTCTTTCTTCCTTTTTCTTCTTTCCTCTTTCCATTTCACTTCATTTTTGGTGTATACAAACACCGAAAACAAAAATAAAAAATATTCTTGTGTAAGTGTTTAATTTAATTTCATTCCATTTCCATCTCTTTCCTTTCCTTTCACTTCTCCTAAATACCTCTAAACGCCCCTTAAGTGGGTTATTTTTTCACGAAAGAATATATCAACAGCCTTTTCACAGAGGCTCCCACATGGTGTTATCGAAAACTTTCAATTGTGAATACTCACTCACCAAGGAGAACCTACAGTGAACATCTAAACCATATTTTGCCTGAATCATGTATAAGTGCCTGAATCATGTATAAGTGCAATGAGCTCCGTGAGCTACAGTATTTTTTCAGACACCAGCCTAAATCCCCCGAACGCGTCAAGTTCAGTACTACTTATACATTTATCAAGTATACAAATGTTTTAGTGAGCGATTTATACAAGAATGCACAAACAATAATTAATTACTCAGGTTAGCATTGTTTAAACCAGATGAGTCATACATCTACTTAAAGCAATTTCTTTGCTTAATAATAATTTAGTACAACAAAGTAAGTAAAACTCCTTGGTAAACAATTATTAGATCAAAACTGTCTAAAAACATGCATAATGGTCACTTATCTGAAACGTCTTACTACCACATGACTAGCACTGTCTATTTGACTGAAATAACGCCATCTACGACGATGCTTTCTGCAAAATGAACTAAGACAAGTGATTTTCTTGATTCTCGGCATAATTATACACGAAATTAATCCATTTTCGTGACAATATGTATGTCAAAGCGGTGTAGGATTGTCATTCACTTTGTACATGTCGATCAACGGTTAGAAAGCGGTGAAAGGTCATGAATGATTCATTGAGGCCAATCGTCCCTTTTGTTGGGGAATTTGATCATTCCCGAAATCTCGGTACTCTCCCTGCATGACTGTATTAAGTCAATAGCTATTATATTGCTCTGTACAAATACCATATTGTAATCTAGTTACGGTAGTATTCTTTAGAAACAGTGGCTCGTATTCTCGAAAGTGGCATAAGTTAAGCCAGACTTAATTTAGGCCGCTGATTTATGGAAGTCCATTTGTCAGCCACTAAGTCTTGTATAAATTACTATATTTAATTAACAAAATAAAGAAACAAAATTATTTTCTGGCATGAAATCAGCATCAGAAATCAATTCTATCGTGAGGTTTTTGTATTTGTATTTAGTTCCAGAACTAGAGGGAGTCTATGGTAATTTTTTTGGGATTAAAAGTTGGTGACATTTGGCTCTCCATAATTCAGTGACCTAAATCCACACACTTAGGCGGGGGCTTAAAGTTATGCACCTTTCGAGAATACGGGCCATAGTGATCAAATAAACATTTGCCTATACCATAATGTATAAACATGTAGAGGGGCCAGGCTCGACTATAGGACATGTGCTATTTTCTGGTACCATTTACCATTTTTATTATATATGTTTCACATCTGTAATATTTTCTTTGTATTTTTGTAAAAACATAACTTGTAAACATGTTGATATTTGTTGGTGAATAAATCAATCAAGTTACACAAGTTACAAGATAATGAAAGTATGCCAGAACCCGCACTTTCCTACTACTAGCCCAAATACTATTTACCCCTAACCCCTGACAGATGAAAGCATCTGGCCCCTTGCTTACCTATGGTAGGCAGGGTTTCTACAGTTTTGATGAACAGAACGTATATTAATATTCGAGGGAATTTTGAAGTGCTGGACGTTTGCATTTTAGAGTAAAGAAACCTTACAGATTATACAGCGTTGTATTGCAAATTATAACATGTATTTTTTTCTTAAGAGAGAGTCCATGAAGGATAAAAATTGATTTCGCCCACCCCCCCCCCCCCCCCCCCCAGTTGAAATATAGGGGGTGGAAGATGCCACATTCCCCTTTTGCCCCCTTCCGGGTACCTGTGGATCAATAATTTCCCATACTCTTCGATCTAACTTGATAACTGTCAAAAATACTAACGCAAGCAGACAGCCATGTTTTGTAGTCATCGTAGAGGGCGTTTGAAATATTAAATTTAAAAACATATATAATTTGCTTTAATTATGTATATTTCTGCATAATTTCTTCTATATAGAAAATCATCTGCAATATCATTCCTATACATAGGTTAGGAATTTACATTCCCAATGCAGTAAAGAATAATATTTAGATAATAATTCAAAAATTATAAGCCCCAGATCCATGTTTGAAAAGTAAGTTTAGACCCATTTTGAAATTTGGAAACAACGTTCATGGTCATATTCATAACGTTATCTTTCCCAAAATCATCACACAGTTGCATTTGACAACTGACTATTATAAATGAATTATATCAATTTTTTATGATTTTTAAGAGTGCACTGATACGTGTCTAAATGGAGGTAATTGCTATGAATATGATGCCACTTTTTGCAAATGCTCGGATGGATACACAGGCACACGCTGTGAAATAGGTAAGTCTTGCCGTTCATTTCTAATCCAAACAATGAAACAAGTTATGTTATTTCTTTCAGATTAATATAATAAAATTGAAGTAAATAACTTTAAAAAAAAAAGGAAATAAAAAAAAAAAGAAGAAAATGTGACTCTGCGCTTCTTCAAAATGTCTTTCTTTTTTGACAACACAAAACCACTTTATGAGGCCTTTTCGGTGGGCGAGGGGGGGGGGGTTCGGAGCAGATTCGTTGACTAGTCAACCAATAAAGTTATTATTTATTTATTTATTATTTGTTTATTTATTTTGTCTTCTTCATTTCATACTGCAGGGTTGGCCTGTTAAGTTATGCAAAACTGCTTTCAAAAGGCGCTCTTCAGTTTAAAAAATCATTCTACACGAAAATACAAAATACATAACTATTAGGTAACATGGTAAAATACAAAAATCGAGGGTGAATTAATGGTATTGTAAAATGTAAATATTTGAATAGCAAAGTTATAATTCCATTGAGTCAAGACTTAAAGCTTTGCATAGTTTTTTAAAAACTTATATAGAGATGTACACGAGCATTACCAGGGAAAACATTAACAACAATAGAAAAGGTTTTTAAATGTTAGGATAATCCAATAGGGATTTCAAGAATATTGCTCAACACCCCCCCCCCCCCACCCCAACCCCCTTTACTGTTGCGTCTCACTTCATGTAAAGACATGAAGTAGCAGGCCCTATTCATCTGAAATGTGTTACATTTTCTTAACAAAATTGAATAAAAAAAAAACAAAAGAAGTGAAGAAGACGCAAGAAGTACCTCTTTTCCTGTGTTAGTAAAATTTATTATCGAGAATTTATCATTTACATTAAAGCTAAGAATAGTTCAGGATAAGAGGCATAGAAGGTGTCAAAATAGCTGAATTTACGCCATTGCATGTAGCTGCACAACTGGTTCCTACAAGCTCCCAGTTACCTAAATACGCTGCGTGTCATGGCAAGGCTATGGTGTGTGTATTCACATACGCTCAGCATGAATGAAAACTGAATTCCCTGGGGTGGATCCCGGGGGGGGGGGGGGGGCTGGGGCACTCAGTATATAGTGTGTGGTAAGTCTGTTCCGCCCAGAAGACCCCCATTTTTACACTCAAATTTCCGTTCCAAAGCATACCATTTTTTTCTTGATGAGTAAAAGAAGAGAGAAAACCGTTCCAAAGCACCGCTTTTTTTCCATTCCGTCGTTCCGGCCGTCATGGCCCGCCCCGGCCCTTTTCGAAGTATATCATTTTTGGTGAAAAGTTGAAAACGAGTTTCATTCCAGGTGCTTAATTCCTCTGGGCTTCCCCATTGCTTCCAGTCCATCCGGGGGGGGGGGGGGGCACTCGACCCCAAAAGTGGTAGGTATGTGCCGCTGGCAAGATTAAAAAAAGGGGGCTTCGGAACGAGCGTATCATGAAAAGGATGGTCCTCGGAACTATACTAACATCTTGGAAAAAGGGGGTCTTTGGAACTGGATTACAATATAAATATGATGCTGCGGAACTGGTTCCCACAAGCTCCCATTAGCTACAATGTTAATGCGCTGTGTGTCATGGCAAGTCTATGGTGTGTGTATATTAAGCGGGGTTAATTCGCGTGCATGCGCTCAGCATAAATGAAAACTGAATTCCCTGGGGTGGATTGGAAGCAATGGGGAAAGAACGGAAGAATTAAGCACCTGGAATGAAACTCGTTTTCAACTTTTCACCAGAATTGATATTCTTCGAAACGGGCCGGTGCGGGCCAGAACGGTCGGAACGACGGAATGAAAAAAAAAAAAAAAAAGCGGTGCTTTTGAACGGTTTTCTCTCTTCTTTTTCTCAACAAGAAGAAAAATTGTATGCTAAGGAACGAAAATTTAATGGGGGTCTACTCTGCAGCACACACCCACCACATACTATATACTGAGTGCCCCCGCCCCCCCCCCCCGGGATCCACCCCAGGGAATTCAGTTTTCATTCATGCTGAGCGCATGTGAATACACACACCATAGCCTTACCATGACACACAGCGTATTTAGGTAACTGGGAGCTTGTGGGAGCCAGTTCCGTAGCATCATATTTATATTGTAATCCAGTTTCAAAGACCCCCTTTTTCCAAAATGTTAGTAGTTCCGAAGACCATCCTATTCATGATACGCTAGTTCCGAAGCCCCTTTGTTTTGTCTTGCCAGCGGCACATACCTACCACTTTTGGGATCGAGTGCCCACCCCGCCCCCTCCCCGGGCAATTAACTAGCTCACTTACATCATTATTCATCAAATGTCGAGAATAATGTCCGATGTAGGTTACTTTAAAATGAACCTAGTGCATAATAAATCGATAAAAAAAAAATCGATATATATGTTTTGATTATCAGTCCTTGTTGCATTGAGCGTGCTTGTGACTGTTGAAACCATCAACGGAGATGTTATTGCCTACTCTACTGACCTCGCAAACGTCACATCAGACTACTTCAGAGAAATCGAATCGTTATTTTGCAATGCGTTACGTACATGAAACACTCCTGGTTTAGCTGTAACATAAAAATTGATTTACAATCAAGTGTTATAAAATTATAAAAATGCTTACTTTAAATTGTATATTTCTGTAATAAAACTGATGGTTATTTATCACTGGTTGTAAAGATATGATAGACTGAAGGAGATACACTGGAAAAAAGTGAAGTGCTAAAAAACAGGTGCTGCTCAAGGAGTTGCCGTGCTAAATTTAGCACCTAAAGTGCTATTTTTGACGAAAGTTTTTGTGGTGCAGAAGAAATGTGTGCTAAAACAAGTGCTGAGTCGAATGAACCAATGAGGCCAATGAATCAGCACCTGAAGAGCTTCACTGGTGCTATAGTAGCACAGGCTGTGCTGTCCCTATACGAGCACCGAAAAGTGCTAAATATAGCCCTCCAAGTGCTAAAAACAGCACTTCACTTTTTAAAGTGTACGATAGATTTTCGGGAGATACAATTGCTTGTAACTCTTTAGGTGTCAGGACCCAGATCCGCTTCTGTGTATTTAGATATTGAGTTCCCAACGCACCTTTATTACAAACTTATAGATTAATACTTGGTAAACATTTGTGGAAATCTGATCAAGTATTTAACCCTTTGACCTTAATTCCTTCATGCCTATGGGAAAACTATCAACGGTTGTTGTCGTGATATGGCTGGTGTACCTTGTATACTAGGTGTAAAAAAATCAAAAACATTGATTAACACTTTTGATCATTAATAACCTAAAAGTCGAAATTCGTATCACACTGAAGTTACACATTGTAAAGTTGAAGGTCAAAATTATTGGAAGCAAGTTTCAGTGATATTTCTTCCAATAATATTCTGTGGCCTTGGTTTATCAGAAATCTAATTAAACAATCAGAACAATATTTTGCAAAGATTGTTGGAAGAAAAGCTTACATATCTTACTCCAAATCATTTTGTCATCCCTCAGAGCCCTAAGGAAGATCAGCCTGTTTTCAATTTTAGGTGTTTTGTATCTTGCCATTATCCCCGAAACTTTTCTGTTTTATACTATGTTATGTTATTTGTTATGTTATTTTTTGTCTTTTTGTTTGTTTGTTTTGTTGTTATGCTGATTCAGGCCACTCTGTGTATTCGTGAATAAATAAATGAATAAAAAAAAAATGAATAAACATTCTCAGTGTCGTCAAATATACCATAAAAGGTGCATCCACAGATTTAAAATTTCTCTCGTGCATGATATTTTGATATTTTACCTCGGCCTATACGGCCTCGATGAAATATCATGCACTTGAGAAATTCTAAATCAGTATGGATGCACATATTACGGTATATTCAACTCCATAGCATGCACTATATATGTACTATTTATCGGTTTTATAGTTTACAGAATTTGCCTTGACCCAACCTCCACCAACTCTAAGAACCATCAAATGTTCCGTCCTGTCTTTCGATGTCAGTACTAGCGTATTAAGTCAAATGAAGGTTGACATCGGAGCAGACACAGCAGCTGAGGGGATTTCACTCGCCATCCTGGCTCGTATGTCACTATCGAGAGGAGCCGTTAACATGATATTGATGTCCGGCGAAGACGTCCTTAATATTTCATCCATATATGTTAGAAGTGAGTTCGTGAAAAAAATATTATATCATAGGTATTAAACGAGGCCATTTTCCATGTTTGATTATGTAAAGATGACTAAACTTTATGATATAATTATGGTCTGATTAACCCAGGTTAGCCCCAAAACTGCACTTCCCGACAGACCTTTATTATTACCCAGGATTACCAGGTATCCTTTTAATACACATGGGTCGAGAGGGAAAAATGTGGGTAAAACACCTTGTCCAATGATGTAAACAACGAACGAGGATCTAAACCTATAACCTGTTGTGTAAGAGTTAAGAGCCTTCACTTCCACGGTTCTCCCACAAAAATATTAATAAACGTTTGATAAACCCCCGCTGTCCCTTGAACTCGACCTTCCCACTTTAGACAAGTCGCACCACTTTATGTGGAAAAAGCTTCCTAGTAACAGAAGAAACATTTATAATCGTCTTGAAAATTCCTAAAGCAAACACAAATTGAGAAGAGCTACTTGTTGTGTGTGTACGCCATTTAATCTTCAAAGCCTTGGATGTACATGTAGCCCGTAATTATTTTCAAGACAGTCTTTTAGTTATATTTTTGTTAATAATTTAGCGCCTTGGGCATGTTGGGAGACCGTGCTTCAGAAAGTGCGCTTTAAAAATCTATATCATGTTATTATATAAATAATTTATGTATATGAGTGCATAAGGGAATATGCACTGCACCGATGTTAAGTCACAATCGGATAATGAAAGAGACCTGTACAGTTCATTATCCGCCTTATTGTGACTAAAACGTTTGCAGCGCATATCACTAATGCATTAGCTGCAAAACATGGATTATTATTGCCTTCATTCTAGAACTCGTTTTATAAATAATAACAATTATGAAAACTTAATGTTTGTAAATACAAAATGAACATGAAATAACCACGGATTTCCTATTCACACAACAGTCGACTGTACACTGCTGATACCTGCCAAAATAAACGTGAAATAACCACTAATTTCTTATTGACACAACAGTCGATTATACAACTCATCCCTGTTTAAATGATTTGAAATATCCACTATATTCTTTTCACACGACAGTCGATTGTAGCCTACAGCTAATCACTATCAAAATGAACTTAGAATAACCACTAATTTCATATTCACGCAACAGTTAATTGTACACGTAATCCCTGCCGCAATGGTGGAACATGCCAGCCTAACGGGTGTATATGTTTACCTGGATACAATGGATCTATTTGTGAAATGGGTAAGTCTCATACTTTTTTGTCAACTAAAGTAAATTTTAGAATTAAAGGCATAATTCAAATGGAAAGTTTCATCGATAGCGCAGAGTAATATAGACAACTTGAAACTATGATTAGTGAAAGCGGTTTGCATTGCAAACATTTAATGCACTGTAATTTAAACCATCTATAAACATCTAGGTGTTTTTATTCGTATATCGAAAGGTTATAATTATACTTTGAAAAAATGTGGGTTGCAAGTTGGAAAGAATGAATGAATCTTATAACGCTTATTATCAAAAAGTCTTTCAAGAAAGAGGAGCGGAACCTCAAATAATTATGTAAAACCTCAAATATAATTTACATCAGGTATTCTTTACCTAGTTTTCTTTCTAAAAATATTTTATAGTAAGAAAAGATTGATAATGGCAATGATTTTGCCAGTCTGTAAAGGATTATGTTGAATCTGTACCATATCTTCTCTCTTATGATTCATTGACAGAAGCAAACCACTAGAAGACAATTTCATGCTGTACAGCCTTTACTTTTTGAAACTGATTTCTTATTATGACGTCATAAATTGTGATATTGCCCATTGCTTGTTCATTTCTAGGGCCTCCGTGCTTAAATATCACCATTGACACTGAATTCGGGGAAGTCAGACTTCCAATGGCTGAAGTGGGAGTCAGTATCAACTCGACTGAGTCATGTCCTGTTGAAGACTCAGAAGGTATGGCACCATGTTAAAAGACCTTTTAAGAAACCTATATGGAGTGCGCTCATGATCGATAGCCTACTGGTGTTTGAGTTGGCTTCATTTTGCATGGGCTGATCCCTAAAATTATCTACTAAATATATCAAAATAGTAATTCGATGACCTAAATATACATGTATAATTCTTGCGCTATCGATAAATTCTTAGACAGGTGATTATTTTTAAAAGACCAGACAAACACAATGTAAAACATATGGTTATGTAGGAATAATACTTAAGGAAATGTATGTAATGGTTTTTGAGAAACAGCCAGATTTTTTTCTGTTGCAATTGTTGTAATGTCACCAATCGTGGTGCACCCTTGTAATACAGCTTCATTGCTGCAACGCCCTGTGTCAACTGTCCTGGTCTCCCAGGAGCGAAATAACTGGATGCGTTTGGCTCACAGATATTGTACCAAATTAAATAAGGAACAACTATGCGGCGTTTCGCTCGTTGCCGATCGCACAAAGAATGACGGCAGGCAAAGTTCTTTTCCAAAGAGCATTATCCACAGGGCTTTTTTATGTTCTGCTATTTTTTGGTAAAACAAGAACTTCCGCTTTAGCAGACTGAAACAAAATAAATAATATATACCATATTTTATGTTTTCGATGTAACAGAGCTTAAGTTCCATAGATGTTGGCCAGACAAAATTTTTGCATGAAAAATACTTTGGAAATAAATTATCTTTGTTCAGAGGTGGCTGTTTTGCCGAAAATGCCTATGCTCCAGTCGTGACGCGCCATTCCTACAACACACAGATCATGACGTAGGCAAGCACATTACGCAATGCGCATGCGCAATCCCGCAAAGACAATGCGATAGTCAGATATCTTCCTGCGTATGCTTTCGTAGCGGGCCGTGTCCTTAGTGAATATTTTTACAACAGAGTGATTTATCTTAGATTAATCCTTCCTTCACAGTATCATTTGCGAAGGGTGCGGCACCACTGGTGCAATGTGGGGCGACACTTGAGCAGCAGAAGCCCCACAGAAGCGCCGCAGAAGCAAGATGCAATTTTTTAGGTTAATTTTATTCACATGCATTTTCGGCATCGAATGGTGGGTGACCCCTCAACAAACATGGTATTTTCTGAAAATTATTAATCCAAAACTGTCAAAGCCCTCCACGGCTGGTGAGATTACAATATTTATGGTAATATTTCATGTACTTGAACTTTGATAAATACATCCTATTTTGCTTGGTCGATATGATTTGCATTGATGAATATTTAGTCCCGATAAGAAAGGACATAAAAGTATCACACTACTGCACTTCATTACTATTGAACAAATAAAAACAAAGTATTAAACATATTCAAATTAAAGTTATTAATTTTTGTTTGTTTGTTTAGCCCTTGACACACCTATCATTCGAGCTATTTGTCAAATCAGAAGCAATGGCCCCACACCATACTGGAACACCAGCATTGGATGTGAGGCTAGTGTGACTACACTACTGGAGAACATATTGAAGGCAAGGTCGAATCAACATTGAGTCAAGCATAAAGAAGACAGTCGAGGACAATCAAAATTGCTTGAGAAATCCATTTCCCTATTCATTCCCTAAAACAATGTTCCAACCTAAAGAGGGAAGGTGGTTACATTCACGAAATAAATCGCGTGATCTAGTCATATTTCAGATTCGTAAATCATATTCGTTTATTACTTTTTCAAAAAAGCATACAAACACACAGACATGTATTACATTACACAAATAAATTTCTGAGGAGAATTATGTGTTTCATAATTTTAGTATACAATTTGAATAGTACATAAAAGGAAATTCACAAAACATAATGGAAATATTATGACTGTATAGGATTTTTTTTCTCAAATGGACATGCTGAAAGCTAACTATATTGTATATTTTATTCCTCAAAGTAACTTACATATACATGATATACATGTAAATATATATATATATATATATATATGCGCGCGTGTGTGCGCGCGTGTGTGTGTGTGTGTGCTATCTGTGATTTGGTCAGTGGATGAAATCAATAATTAATTACTAAATATAACGTGTGGTTTACAAAAGGTGTAATGCCTGAGGTGAACATCATTCCCCGACCCCCGAAAGAAAAGAAGGGTGTGAAAGTTAAGGGGACAAGACTGTAGTGTTGAAATAAGGAAATTGAGAAGAAATATTATAAAGCAAAATTGAAATAAGAGAGAGAGAGAGAGAGAGAGAGAGAGCCCTTATACAAATTTTGCTTCGCTTGCCGTAAGTTTTCAGCTTATTTACATATTTTGTACAATACATGTTTGTCGCAAGCTTGCCATTAAGCTTGCTATTATGAGTGCCGTAAAGCTTGTTAAGTGTTAGTTTTTACACTGGGCTGTTACATTTGTGTATTATATATTTCATCTTGTACCACCAGACCACGCTGCATGTTTTTTTTTTTTTTTTTGGTTAGTGTTTTCATTATTTGTAAATAATTAATTAGTAATTGAAATAGAGTGTTTCCTTTTTCCGTAGACGCTATCTGAAAAAATATCCAAAATTTTTGAGCTTTAGATTGAAACTGAATGTGTTATTGAATATGTTATTGAAGCATTTTATATAGACACACACACCCACACACACCCACACACACACACACACATATACATATATATATATATATATATATATATATATATATATATATATATATTTATATTTATATATATACATACATGCATTAAAAAATGATCACGACATTTTTTGTTTTCTAGTGATAAAGATGCATATGGGAAGAATAGTTTTAATACAAAAGTTTGGCACATGAATCCTATCTGGCAGAGTCCTCAGACCAAATGCATGATGAATATCATTTTCCTCTCTTGAAATTTTGCTATCTTTAAACAATAAATTTCCATGTGCAAGCTTGCCGCAAGCTTTTCGCTTTCCATGAAAGTGTGCCGCAAGCTTGCGTTAAGCTTGACACTTTTCCTGCAAGCTTGCCATCATTTTCTAAGCTCTGTTTTAGTTTGCCGCAAGCGTGCCGCAAGCTTATTTTCTCAAAAACACGCATGCCGCGAGCTTATTACGAGCTTGTCGGCGAGTGGTGTGATCAGGTGATAAGCCTATACATAATGAAAAAGGAAAAGGAAAGAAAAAAAAATCACGGGAAGGCATAACTTAAAGAAGTCCGAATAAGGGATAAAGGCAACATCAGCACGTGGTAGACAACAAAAGTCATGTCCCTTTTTTTAACCCATTGCCTACGGGAACCGGGTAGTCCCTGAATTAAGTCTATGGGAATAAGAGTATCTATTATCCATCGGGTTGAATTGATTTATTCTGCGGAGCATTGGACCTTTAGTTGACGTTAACACGTAGGGCTGTATAAAATGTTTTAGTAATCGAACAAATTGTTGTGGTACGATTGTATTCATTGATAAAATGCCAGATACAGTACCTATGTTGTATACTTATTCTGTTTCCTCCTTAAATAGACTATTCATCAGTTTTGAAGTAAAGTAGTTTGAATCACAAAATGTCCTAAGTTTTTCATCTATAGTTCGGTATCCGTATTTGCCTGTTTAACAAAAGTTTTAAATTTCTGATTGTTTTTTCCCTTAGGGTGGCATAACTGAAGCTAATCTGAATGCAGTTGTTCAAGAAGTTTTTGCCATTACCCTAAACTATGATGACATTGACCCCACGGACGTTGCCTTAATGTCTGAAATCCTGCTGCAGATATCTGATCTGAATTCGACTGATGCAAATGTGAGCATACCATTTTCCTATTATGCTCGTACATCAAAAAAATAATTTGTAGGAGTCATTTTGCGTTCTGGACAATCAACATGATCGACTTGATATCTTTTCCAGGTTAAAATAATTCAGGTTAAAAGGCTAAGTCTAAAAGAAAAGATTTGATCCTGTCCAGGACATTCTAGAAGCGTGACAGCCCACGAGAACCCTCAAAAAGTTGTCAGAAGGCACATGAGACCGACATGTCATTTTCGTGAACCTTCTATAACATTTTTTAGGGTTCACTTTCGTTGGTTTTGTGGACTGTCGGTCTCATGGGCTTTAACCGATTCGGTCAGACATCAACTTACGAGTATTGAGCTAAAAGTCTCCTTCACTATGAAAACAACGTGAAAACATCAATCAGACATTTACTGTTTAAGCGTTACAAATACTCCGTGTGGTCACGCTATATGATATACGCATTGCCATTCTCTCTTTGACCATTGTTCGTCACTCAGTGATTCATTTACCATCAGTATAGTAAAATCGCGCAAAACCGTTATAACGTTTTAGCGTTATATTTGCTGATTGTTACGTAAGCCCCGCACAGCAAGGTCGAACGGCCCAGCGATTTTCCTAGTCTCTTATTAGTCGTTCGCCCGTATTTGACCCAAGTGTTGTGCATACTGAAAAGAAAGACAGAGAGAAGACAAACAAAGAAATACATAAGGAAAAAAGGAAGACAGAGAGAAGAAAAGAAAGAAATACATAAGGAAAAGGAAGACAGAGACAAGAAGAACAAAGAAATGCATAAAGAAATAAAAAGAAGATATAAAGAATAAAAACAAAGAAATTCATAAGGAAAAAAGAGGATATAAAGAATTTAAAAAAAAAGAAGACGGAGAGAAGAAAAACAAAGGAATACATGAGGAAAAAAGAAGAGCGAAGAAAAACAAAGAAATACATAAAGAAATAAAAAGAAGATATGGAGAATAAAAACAAAGAAATACATAAGGAAAAAAGGAAGACAGAGAGAAGAAAAACAAAAGAATACATAACGAAAAAAGAAGAGCGGAGAAAAACAAAGAAATAAATAAGGAAAAAAGGGAAGACAGAGAGAAGAAAAACAAAGAAAAACATAACAATAAAAAAGAAGACAGCGAGAAGAAAAACAAAGAAATACATAAGGAAAAAAAAAGAAGATAGAAGAGAAACAAAGAAATACATAAAGAAATATAAAGAAGATATGGAGAATAAAAACAAAGAAATACATAAGGAATAAAGAAAGAAGAAAAACAAAGAAATACATAAGGAAAAAGGAAGACAGAGAGAAGAAAAACAAAGGGATACATAAGGAAAAAAGAAGAGCGAAAAAAAAAGAAATACATAAAGAAAAAAAAAAGGAAGATATGGAGAAGACAAACAAAGGAATACATAAGGAAAAAGGGAAGACAGAAGAAAAACAAAGAAATACATAAGGAAAAGGAAGACAGAGACAAGAAAAACAAAGAAATGCATATAGAAATAAAAAGAAGATATAAAGAATAAAAACAAAGAAATACATAAGGAAAAAAGAAGATATAAAGAATTTAAAAAAAAAGAAGACGGAGAGAAGAAAAACAAAGGAATACATGAGGAAAAAAGAAGAGCGAAGAAAAACAAAGAAATACATAAAGAAATAAAAAGAAGATATGGAGAATAAAAACAAAGAAATACATAAGGAAAAAAGGAAGACAGAGAGAAGAAAAACAAAAGAATACATAACGAAAAAAGAAGAGCGGAGAAAAACAAAGAAATAAATAAGGAAAAAAGGGAAGACAGAGAGAAGAAAAACAAAGAAAAACATAACAATAAAAAAGAAGACAGCGAGAAGAAAAACAAAGAAATACATAAGGAAAAAAAAAGAAGATAGAAGAGAAACAAAGAAATACATAAAGAAATATAAAGAAGATATGGAGAATAAAAACAAAGAAATACATAAGGAATAAAGAAAGAAGAAAAACAAAGAAATACATAAGGAAAAAGGAAGACAGAGAGAAGAAAAACAAAGGGATACATAAGGAAAAAAGAAGAGCGAAAAAAAAAGAAATACATAAAGAAAAAAAAAGGAAGATATGGAGAAGACAAACAAAGGAATACATAAGGAAAAAGGGAAGACAGAAGAAAAACAAAGAAATACATAAGGAAAAGGAAGACAGAGACAAGAAAAACAAAGAAATGCATATAGAAATAAAAAGAAGATATAAAGAATAAAAACAAAGAAATACATAAGGAAAAAAGAAGATATAAAGAATTAAAAAAAAAAGAAGACGGAGAGAAGAAAAACAAAGGAATACATGAGGAAAAAAGAAGAGCGAAGAAAAACAAAGAAATACATAAAGAAATAAAAAGAAGATATGGAGAATAAAAACAAAGAAATACATAAGGAAAAAAAGGAAGACAGAGAGAAGAAAAACAAAAGAATACATAACGAAAAAAGAAGAGCGGAGAAAAACAAAGAAATAAATAAGGAAAAAAGGGAAGACAGAGAGAAGAAAAACAAAGAAAAACATAACAATAAAAAAGAAGACAGCGAGAAGAAAAACAAAGAAATACATAAGGAAAAAAAAAGAAGATAGAAGAGAAACAAAGAAATACATAAAGAAATATAAAGAAGATATGGAGAATAAAAACAAAGAAATACATAAGGAATAAAGAAAGAAGAAAAACAAAGAAATACATAAGGAAAAAGGAAGACAGAGAGAAGAAAAACAAAGGGATACATAAGGAAAAAAGAAGAGCGAAAAAAAACAAAGAAATACATAAAGAAAAAAAAGGAAGATATGGAGAAGACAAACAAAGGAATACATAAGGAAAAAGGGAAGACAGAAAGAAGAAAAACAAAGAAATACATAAGGAAAAGGAAGACAGAGACAAGAAAAACAAAGAAATGCATAAAGAAATAAAAAGAAGATATAAAGAATAAAAACAAAGAAATACATAAGGAAAAAAGAAGATATAAAGAATAAAAACAAAGAGATACATAAGGAAAAATGAAGACGAGAGAAGAAAAACAAAAGAATACATAAGGAAAAAAGAAGAGCGAAAGAAAAACAAAGAAATACATAAAGAAATAAAAAGAAGATATGGAGAATAAAAACAAAGAAATACATAAGGAAAAAAGGAAGACAGAGAGAAGAAAAACAAAAGAATACATAACGAAAAAAGAAGAGCGGAGAAAAACAAAGAAATGCATAAGGAAAAAGGGAAGACAGAGAGAAGAAAAAACAAAGAAAAACATAAGGAAAGGAAGACGGAGAGAAGAAAAACAAAGAAATACATAAGGGGAAAAGAAGAGAGAAAAAAACCCCAAAGAAATACATAACAAAAAAAAGAAGACAGCGAGAAGAAAAACAAAGAAATACATAAGGAAAAAAAGAAGATAAAAGAGAAACAAAGAAATACATAAAGAAATAAAAAGAAGATATGGAGAATAAAAACAAAGAAATACATAAGGAATAAAGAAGATAGAAGAAAAACAAAGAAATACATAAGGAAAAAGGAATAATAATAATAATAATAATAATAATGTATTTATATAGCGCATTTTCCATATATATATGTTCAAATGCGCTTTACAATGTTATTAACGAAATAAGTGAGATTTGAGAAGCTTTTTGAAGACATCCAGAGATTGTTGGTTACGGAGAATTTAGGGTAGTTGATTCCACAGTTTGGGAGCAGCAGTTGAAAATGCTCTGTCACGAAGTGTGGGCAGCATCTTGAGAGATGGATAGTTCAGCATGGTGCCTTGTGAGGAGCGGAGAGAGTACCGGGATGGTTGACTGATAATTATGAGTTCAGATAAGTAAGAAGGGGCGAGACCGTGGATACATTTAAAGGTGAGTAGAAGAAACTTGAAGTGAATCCTTGACCTAATAGGTAGCCAGTTCAATTGACGGAGGATTGGTTTCATGTGGCAGAATTTGGGTGAACCTGTGGCAAGTCTGGCAGCTGCATTTTGAATTCGCTGAAGTTTTTCAATGTGGGTAGCAGTGGCACCGTAGAGCAGACCATTACAGTAATCCAGGTGGCTGGTGATGAAAGCATGGATGAGTGTGAGTAGTGATCTCTGGTCTAGATACTTGCGAATTCTACGGATGTTGTGCAGATGGAAGAAGGCTGCCTTGCATGTCATCAGGACATGTTGATCCATGTTCATATTTGAATCAAACATGCAACCCAAGTTCTTAACATGGCTGGCGGGGACGATATCAGCATCTCCGATCCTGATGTGTGAGATGTTGATCGTTTGAAGTTGCTGCCGTGTGCCAATGATGAGGAACTCTGTCTTATCATCATTGATTAGTAATCTGTTCTTTATTATCCAAGTTCGAATATCACTGAGACAGGACTCCATCACTGCAACAGCTTCTCTTTCACTTGCATCACCATCAGGCTTGAACGAAAAGTAGAGCTGAGTGTCATCAGCGTAGCAATGGGCACATGGGAGATATTTCTCAAGGACATCGAACAGGTCTGATGTGTAGATAGAGAAGAGTAGGGGCCCCAAACAGGATCCCTGAGGAACACCGCATTGCAGATCAAACCTCTCAGACTGGGGGCCACGGATAGTTACTCGCTGACTCCTACCAAGCAAGTATGATCGAAACCATTCCAGAGCACGTCCAGAAACACCTATCTTGGTTTGCAGACGTCTTAGGAGGGCTGCATGATCAACGGTGTCGAAGGCGGAGCTCAGGTCCAACAACACAAGTAGAGTAACCTGTTGTGAGTTCATATTGAGAAGAATGTCATTCTTGATTTTCAACAAAGCAGTTTTAGTGCTGTGATTTTTCCTGTACGCCGACTGGAAGATAGGAAAGAGGGAATAGTCGCCCATGTGAAGGTGAAGCTGGTCGCAAACAGCACTCTCTACCAGTTTGGACAAGAAGCTCAGATTGCTAATTGGGCGGTAGTTCTTGAAGTCACACTCCAATTTATCTCTCTTCAACAGTGGCGTAATGACGGCCTCCTTCCAGTCTTTGATGAAAACTCCAGACTCGAGGGACAGGTTGATTACATCTGTCAAGACTGGAAGAATTGGCTCCAGACTGCTCACACCAAGGTGCGATGGCATTGGATCAAGTTGGCAAGACTTCTTTCCACATCTCACAACAAGAGCCCTAACATCTGAAACCAACAAGGTGGAGAAGTGGTTAAACACAATGTCATCAGGAAGACATGAGGATGCAGAACTGGAAATAGATGGAGATACAGTAGCTGAACAATCAGGAGTGAGTTCATCAATTTTCAGGCGAATTGTTTCAATTTTTTGCATGAAGAAACTCCCAAAGTCATTTGCCAGTGCTTTGGTGTCCGGATTAGGAGGAAGAGGTGCGTCCTTGCTCTTTCCAAGCAGCTTATTTGTGCACTGGAACAGTTGCCGTGGATTAGACTTGTGCTGGTCGATGAGAGATGTGTAGAATTCATACCGTGCTTTGATCATCAAATTATTAGCAAATGTTCTCTTTTCCTTGTATGTGGCAAGATCAATGTCAGAACGTGTGTGCCTCCATTTCCGCTCAGCTCTCCTCTTGAGCCTTTTAGCCGTCTTCACATCACTGTTGTACCAAGGAACAAGATTACGTGATGAGATCCTCTTTGTTAAAAGAGGAGCATGATTATCCAAAGCTTTTGACAAGGTTGAGTTGTAACAATCGACAAGTTCAGTAAGATCCTTTGGAGTATCGGTGCAAAGTCTGGATGAACGTAGGTCATCTTTCAATAAATCTATGTCTATAGACTTTAATCTTCCGATATGTAGTTTCTTTCACAGGCACAATGGGCTTCTCAGCATTCAAATGGCATACTACAGAAGAATGGTCTGAGAGAAAGTGATGTGACCTTGGTTGACAGGATACAATTGTTTCCGCCTGACGAGAAATCAACAGATCCAAGATATGGCCTGATTCATGCGTAGGCTCAGTAACATGCTGGTGCAGACCCAAAGACTCCAAAAGCTCCATAAATTGAGAAGATGAAGGATCACTTGGCGAGTCGACATGAATGTTAAAGTCACTGGCCAGCAGTAGTGGTTCTGTAGACAGGATGAGGGGCTCGAGGTATTCACCAAATACCCTGATGAACATACTGGTGGAGACTGAATGAATTGCTGAGTATGGTGGCCCGTACACGACCACTAAACACAAGCGAAAAGAGTCATGCCTGATGCTCCATTCCGAGTATTCGAAGGATTGATATTGCTTCATTTCATGCTTCATCACTTGTATTCCTACTCTAACCAAAAGGACTATGCCACCACCAGGGCGAGATGGCCTAGGATGATCAAGAAGCTTGTAGCCTGGTGGGGTCACTTCCGCCCTATGAGCATCGTCAATGTCTTGCAACCACGTCTCGGTAACTGCAAAAGTATCAAATTTCTCATCAATAATGTAGTCAACCAAAGAGCATGCTTTGTTTCGAACTGATCGTGCATTAACCATGCCAAATTTCATACTGGACATCCTACCATCTTGACATTGGCACATAAAATGCACCTTGTCAGCAGTACCTATGGGAGCAGGGTTGCCATTAAGACGTTTATTTTTGCCAGTACGACACCCTCTCCGGGTGCTTGGTAAAACATTCACTCCGCATCTCCGAATGCTACACATAACATTTGAGTCAATGGCAGGAAATGTGGGGCAGGTATTCCCAATTGTTAACAATTCTTCTCTGCTATAAGTGATCATAATCCTCAAGAAGTTAGGCTTGCTGTTGTACAAGACAGGGAAGAAAGGGCTGTTTGAAGAATGTGTGCGACACACCAAGCATACAGTCCAGGCATGAATGAGGATTAGTCCAAGGAACAAAGAAACAATACTTCCTTTCAAGCGAAGTCTTCTTGCTCCAATGAACATTGTAAGAGGTATATATATTATCAACAGAAGATCTCAAATCTGGAATTCACCTTAGCAGATGTAGTGCATGGGACTGTAGAGACTCCAGGCAGAAATAGGAGATAACTGACAGCTGATTTCTCGAATGGAAAACATGAAAATTACATCATGTTAAGGTCTCTTCAGGTGTTAAGGTGATTCTACATTCCTCAAGGCTCCACAGTGAACAAAAAATATCGCCCAAGAGTAATGACTGTAGTATTTAAAGAAGTGGATGTTGGAGACACATGCTGCCACAAGGGCGCAGAACATAGTAATTCATAAGGAAGATATGGAGAATAAAAACAAAGAAATACATAAGGAAAAAGAAGATAGAAGAAAAACAAATGAATACATAAGGAAAAAAGATGAGCGAAGAAAAACAAAGAAATACATAAGAAAAAAGGGAAGACAGAGAGAAGAAAAACAAAGAAATTCATCAGAAAAGAATGAAGATAGACAGAAGAAAAACAAAGAAATACTTTAGTACTGCTGCCACGCCAGCCGTGTTGGTCATCATACACACGTGGATATTTGACAAACAACGACTGTCATTGCATCTATCAAGCGTTCTTTTCAGCTGCTTGCAAAAGATGAATTATGATTTTGGTTGATTTATAGCAAAACGCCACGGGGAAAAAAATTCGGCGCAGATAGATTGATCAAGTATAAATTTTTCTTTAAAATGTCGTATTTTGCAGCCGTCCCTTTGCTTTTAAAGCCGTCCCTGTGAATTTAAAGATTGAGAACGCATCTTGGAATCGTTTATGCCTTCTCCATTCACATAGGGTTTGCGTGCAAATTCTCTTGCACAGTGGAGCGCGGAGAGTGATCTCCTGGTAATCGATTAACTATTTTGACGTCAATTTATTACGGGTTTGCGTTATAACGGTTTTACGTGATTTTACTACTCTGACCATTGCGATTGAAACATTAACATGATATTCCCTTTTTGCCCTGTAACATATATAAATGCTGGTTATGACTTGCAGTGGGTACTCAATAATCGTTCGTCGTCGCCAGTGCAACTGGAGTCGAGTAAAGTATAAAAAATCATGAACATTGATCATGATCATTTCCAAACCATAAGCCTTTAAAAATTTGTGTTTTCAAAATTCACCTTAGCATTACATTAGTTCTTTGTATTAAAAACGGACTATTGTGTTTAAATATTTTACAGGTTACAGATCTAATTGTGGGAATAGTAAACAACGTGATGTTTGTTGAGGAAGACGTGCTAGCATCTGCACAAGAGAATGGAAACTCCACAACTCTAATCGTCCAGATCTTGGAATCTCAGTTGAACACTGTCTACCTTGGAAACAGCACACTCAAAACAGCTTATCCAAATATAGCAGCTCATGTGAATTACAGCTGAATTTATCACATTTTGTCTGTTCTTTCTGTCTGCATTGAATGAAGTTTATAGGTGCATTCATGCACGTGCAATCATCTTCTGTGCCCGTCTAAAATGTTGTTGTCCAGTGGTTTATGCGCTTGACCAGGGATTGATGCAAAATTGATGCACATTGGTTTGATCCCCGGTACGGCACATAATGTCTTTAAATAAACTACCCCGAGAAGTATCCCCTTAAAAGTTACCCCAATCTGCCAATAATAATAATAATAATAATAAAAATAATAGGGGTTCTTGTATAGCGCACATGTCTGTCAGACTGGACACTCCTGGCGCTCCACAATAGCTTACATGTCGTTTCTCTGAAGATTCATAGAAATTAAAAATTGTTCATAATTCAGAAAAATGAAATAGGCTTTTCATTATTCCGAAAGTTCGTATTTCCGAAGGTTCATGATTCCGATGGTTGGTAATTCGAAAAATGAAAAAGAGTTTATAATTCGGAAAATGTAAAAGAGTCCTACATCATTTTGCGGAATTACGAACCTTCGGAATAATGAAGCCTATTTCATGTTTTTGAATAATGAACAATTTTTCATTTTCGGAAATACGAACTCCATTTCCTTTTTAAAATTACGAACCTTATTCAATTCGGAATATGAACCTTCTGATAAAAAAAAAACCAAAACTTTTGGAATAAGGAACCTTCGGAATTGTGAACCATCAGAGTAATTCAACAAAATTTCGGAATCATGAAGCCTATTTCATTTTCGGAATTATGAACCCCCTGGTATGGGAATGTTGTGTTTCGGAATTATGAACCTTCGGAAAAAGTACCATAGATCGGAAACACGATTATCCCCCCTCCACATCACCATCACCCCATTGTCTGGAAGATAGTTACCTACAGAAGTGTTGTCTAGGGGCACGTAGCTGCGCTAGGCAATAGTAGGGGCAATAGTCATAAAGGGGTATTTGCAAAAGGTGGTTGATAAAGGAATCGTCCTATACTGTTTAAGTATATTATAACATGTATGTCATTATTGTACATGCTTGCAGGTACTTGACTTACCTACGGACACTGCTGGGGACGGGATAGTTGTCACCATGTTTAGCATGGACACAGGGAACTTGAGCAACAGCGACATTATGGTAGGGACGCACCAAGACACACCTATCAATACTGTTCAAAGAGACACCTTTGCCAGGGTCGTTGTACCCATAGAGGTTGCCCAAGTCTTTACTACCCCAGAGGCAACGGAAGGCCCATCGGGTTCTAATAACACTTCAAGTGGAGAAAAATCCAGTACAACCACCACTCCAGGAGTGTCCAGTAGTCCCGAGGAAACAGTGGGTGACAGCACCATCGATTCTCTGAGGATTGCTTTCGTGGTGTATGTCAATGATGCCATGTTTCCTTCACAACTTCTTGCTCATCTCAACCAAGAGACACAAAAAGTCAACCGCCAGGTCAATACACCAGTGGTGTCATTAACAGTTGGAGGACAGAAGATAGAGAATTTAATGGAACGTGTCAATATCACTTTTTCTCGATTCGAGGTAAGAGGTGTTATATGATAGTGGAAAATGTCAATGATTATTATATACAGTATGTCCCCCCAAAATTACAACCGGCATTTGGGTGTCAATTACGAAAGAAATCGTCTTGTAATATGAAAAGCCATAATGGATTATGAAAGTATAACTATTTCAATACCAGTCAGTGAAGGACCCGTCCGATTTGGTCCAGTAGTCATGAAGAAATAGGGATTTTTGTAAAGCATGTTATGGGTCCCTTTCTTCCTTGTTTTGTTACCTGGATGTTCTTAGCATCCATATGAATGAAAACATTTTGTTGACCTACACAGATTTACTAACATATTATAATTATTATGCCATAATTAATTTTGCAACAACAATAACAAGAAGAAGAAGGACGATGATAATTATGATGATCAATGAAGCACTGCCATAACAATTATAGCAGACAAAAACAAAACAGTAACCTTCTTTTCAAACCATTCAAAATGAGTGTGGTATTGTTCATTGTGCTTTGTGAGTCTCCCTTCTGTCAAACTTGGATGGAAGGGACTGATGACATATGTTACAAAAATCACTATTTCTTCGTGTCAGTTGGACCAAATCATACGGGGTCTTCAATGACTGGCAGAGAAATAGTTAAAGTTTGATAATCCAGTATGAGTTTTCATATTGCAATACGATTAATTTCGTAATCGATTCCCAAATGCCGGTTGTAATTTTTTATGGGATATACTTTATAAACAGTCAGACCCAACTCCAGAAAACCGAGCACAGGTATATACTCCGAAAACGGCGTATGGAGCAAGATGAATATAGAGCCCTCATCATTCAGTGCAAGACAGTGTGTACAAAAGACATTGGGGAAAATCGTACAATGTCGACCTGCTGTTGATAATATATTTTTCAAACATAATGCTGCGGATATATTTATTTCAAACGTTTGTCATTTGAAAGTCATTTGATATGACGAATCATTCAAGGATTTTGAAAATAATTGGCACACAGCATTATTTTTAAAAAATTATATATCGTTGGCTGGTTGACTTTGCAAGATTTTCCCCATGCCTTCTGTACACACTGCCTCGCACTGAACGATGAGGGCTCTATATTCATACGCCGTTTTCGGAGTATATACCTGTGCTTGGTTTTCCGGAGTTGGGTCTGACTGATAAACAAGGCTGGCGGATACTGCTATGTTCATTATTCCATTCAGTAAACCTTCCATTTAATAATTTTCGCAGATGGAATTTTCATTACTTTGAAAAGAAAAAAAATATGTATAAAACAAATATCCAGTAGCATAGTACACTCATCTGAATGACCGAGGAAACCCATTCTGTTGGAGGGTTATTTTGATATTCTAATGTCATCATATTTCTGTTACACTAGTCAATTAGAAGTTGAATATTACTTCAACATGTTGTAAACAGACATGTGCTGAATTATGTTGTAGATGGGTACAAACATACCACGCAAATATAATCTTTCTCTAACATGTTACTACATCTTTCTTTCACTCAATCATTTTGAACAGCCTAACTCGCGTGATCCAACTTGCAACTTCTGGGAATTTAGTCTTGGCAAGTGGTCCATGACGGGATGTCAACTGTTACCTGACAACGCTACGGCAGTCAACAGTTTAGAGGATGAATACTACATATGCGCCTGCGACCACCTTACCAACTTCGCCGTTTTAGTGGTACGGGATTTCTTTCAAAATACATTGAAATATTGCAGTTTTTCGAACTGAGCATGCTGAGTGAGGACGTATAGCCACATTAACTGAAAAAAACTAAATACGCATGGGATTGATGTTGATTAAAGAGAAGAAGTAAAACTGTTAAGAGGAAAACGGTGCATAGTCCTGGTTTTGTTCTACTTCATTGTCTTTAAAATTCGTATACGAAATAAATTAAAAGAATACACCTTGACCGTTTGACGGTTAGCTTACTTTCAATGGAGTGCTGTATAGGTCAACTGGATAAAGGGTGATTTTGAGATTTTTTAAAAAAAAATTGGGGACGGTTGGCATAGTGAAGGTCCCATCGTTCACCCATAAATCTGAACTAAACCTCATCATCTACAGTCAAAAAGAATTGTCATCATCAACATGTTCACAAAATTTAATAAAACAACAATAAAGCAACTTAATAGGCCTATCGCATTTCTGCATGGTCTCACTTAATATTTTCTAGCTAAAAGTTGTAAACTTTTAAAAAAGTTAATGTACATCAATGTATTCATTGCTGACAAAAACGTGTTTCACTGGCTATGTTTCCTTTAGGATATATATGCCGTTGGCGAACCTCCTAAACCCGTGCTTCGTTTATTGAGTATCATTGGTTGTGCCATATCATGCGTTTGTTTGGTCATCGCGATAGTGTCCTATCTCAGTGTCAAGTAAGTAAAAATATCTTTTTAGGCCCTCAAAATAAAATGAAATGAAAGAACGCAATGAATAAGTGAAATAATTGATAAATATACACATATTACTGAATGAGGGTTTCTGAAATAATTAGAACATAGGTTGTAGAGTTTTCTTTATTGCAGATGAAATCGATAGTTCTTTTTACGTGTCCACTTGAACCGATGAACATTTTCTCCTCTAAAGCCCACGGACAGCCAACGAGATCAACCATGCCGGTCTCACGAGCCTTCTGAGAAGTTATCAGAAGAGTTCACGAGACCCAAGACACCGACATGTCGCTTTCTTGGGTCTTTTGAAAACTTATCTGAATGTTAATGAGACAGACATTGTCGGTCTAGTGGGGGCTGTCGATCGACTGGGATGCCCCTTTTTTGTCCATGTTACGATTCTACGAGACATCCTTCGGCGAATTGCTTCACTGTTTAATTTCTACACTAGCAAATTTCCTGACTTCACCCATGGACCCACCAATATACCTAACCCTAAACTTATACCAAAACCCAGTTGCAAGACTAAAGCATCTTTGGCGAACAATTAAAACCCTGAGAAAATGTCACTGGAGCATGTGTCGGATCGCAGCTCTGCTTATGACATTAGAAAATCACTTAACCCCAAAATTCCTTTAATTAACAGGAAGGTGCGTAAATCTCAGACTCACAAGATTTCCCTGGCCATCATCGCTCTCGACAAGGAGTACCAGTACGCAGAGCTCCAGTGGATACCATGTACCGTCCTAGCGGCACTCCTTCACTTCTTTGTGCTCTCTTCGCTCATGTGGATGGGTATCGAAGGGTTTAACGCATACCTAATCATCATCCGAGTATTTGATACTTACATACCGAGATTTATGATCAAAGCCGCAATTGTAGGATGGGGTAAGGATCACAGTCAATGATTTCTTGAGTGAAAGGTACAACATTTGAATTGAATTGAGTTGAATTGATTTCCATATCTCCATTAAAAAAAAAAATTAAAAAATCATAAAACATGTCAAATATATGTATAAACAATAACATAATACAAACAAGTATACAAAGAAAAAAAGAATTTAAAAAAACATTAAAACTTTACATCGAAAATATTTTGTAACGCTGTTAAGTTGAGATCAGTTCCAGATAACAAGATAGACTTTACCGAAAGAACAGAGAACAAATGTCATTTTAATCATTCCCAATAAATTCCCGGGTCGTCACAAATACATGTATCCGTTTCGTCGGCTGACTGGTAACAGAAGTAAAGTGCAATACATACATGGATCTCATTTTCTAGAGATCAAACTAAATGGATGCTTCGATTGCCAGTGTCTAGAAGAGACTTGGCACATTCTTTTCCATGTTATGTTCAACACTGTTTAAGGTACTGTGAATAAGACGGGAGTAAATCCGGGTTAGGCTGGGGGCGGGGATTAAATCCCACTATTAAGGGATCGAGAGGGCGGCCTCACTGGCCTGTACAAAATTTAAAAAAACACTTACTTTTAAAAACATGAATTTGAAATCAATCGGTTATTGAGAATTTTTGACAAAAGTAATATAAGTGACTCTTATAATAGTTGAAAACTCTCTTTAAAATGTTATCAAAATATTATAGAGATATGTAAAGAATGTCCTAAAATTTAGTCCGATTTTGTTTGTTTTTTCCCAAAATTTCACATCAATCTCCGTTACGATTGTGTTTTCGAGTGCAATCTGATAGGGATCATTCCACCCCGCCCTCTCTCCTCGGAATGTATTTATGCCACTGATGAATTACTGGCATCAGAACAAATATTATTATTTGTTTTTTCGATGTATAGAATCACAACTGCGGCAATCAGAGTGCTATAAACCTTGCACAAGGGGTATATTCCTTTATCGTCGAGTCTGCTAGTAATGCTATTTTGGTTTTGAGCACAATTTCGTATGTAGACCTGTACTCCGCTATCTAGAAGTTCTGATCATACTGTACAAGTCGAATGTCCTTTATGTGCTCTAGTGTCCAAATATTCGCCTGCCTTGTCGAAGAAATTTCCTCTGAAACAGAGGATGATTTTCTTATAATTTTAAGAGAAGAAGAAAGTATGGGTATTGTATTATTAAAATTACATGTATTTCCATTGCCTTAACCTATTCAATTAACTCCTTTGTTAGGAATTCCTGCTGTGATTGTTGGTGTAACAGGAGGAATCACTAGGTACACGTATGCTGTCGAAGATTAGTAAGTTTATGCACATTTTGTACATGAGGAATATGCCGACAAAAACTCGAATTAATTTCGATCGATAATAATTTAAATAGGTTTATATGTATCACTGATAATGGCTCGAATGGGCTGTATGGTATTCTTTCAGCCTCTAAGAATATCGTCGACATAGCTATAGACAAGTGTATAGAAATTAACGAATGCACTCGACAAGGCTAATGATTAGAGATAGAGGTATATACAAGTGTGTCTATTGATTTGTTCGACCTTTTTTTTTTCTTTAAAAGTCTTCTCATGCAGAGCACTATGCTTCTCCCTATATCTTCAACCATAGTTGCTACATCCGGAAATGGCCCCTGATTGGCGGTCTCTTGATTCCAATGGCCATCATCCTGATCATTAACATCACTGTCTTCATCCTGGCAATGTGTCGCCTGGAACATTCTGCGCGAATGGCGGGACGTGTGAAGAAGGACCGAAAAGCCGAACGCAAGGAGACTGTAGAACGAATCCAGAATGGCATCGCCATACTGATCCTTCTAGGTTTCACCTGGACTACTGGCTACCTGACCCTGATCAATGTGGACATTGCTGATCTACTCTTCATCGTCTCCAACTCTTTGCAAGGTTTCTTCATCTTCGTCCTGTATTGTCTTCGTAAGGCTACCATCCGAAAGCAGTGGCGCCGTTGCATTTGCTGTGCACTGTTTCGGGAAGATGGAAGCTCAGAGTCCCGAAGAAGTTCAGGACAAACACCCGGATCTAGACCTACAAGTGGGACAGGGGGCTCTCAGCCGATGTCAGAGTCTGAGTCTGCAATGCCCCATACCAATCTAGCTTACAGCAACTATCAGATAGAAGCCTCAACTATAGGGCTGCAACAGGTTACGGGCTGCGGGTAGATATTGAAAAGAACCCATTTTATCTTTATTTTATGTAGGTTGGAGGGATTATTGGTGTTTGTGAGGTAATGACTATGTGAGGGGCAATCACGAAGGATGCACATGTGGAGTATAGAAGAGTTAGATATGCTTGGGCTTGGTGATACACTTTAATTGAAACTGCTGTATAATGCATAGCGATAAAAGGGAATACAGGGGTATTATACGTCAGGTTAGCCGCTTCGAATAGTAATACATGATGTTCAGAAATTCATTACAGTGGTTTAGATGAGAAGCAATGAGATGACTACTTCATCTGTAAAATGTTGATAGGTGATGGGGACTGATTTGAAAATAAACATACCTGTATTTTGATACAATATGGTTTTCGTATTCATGACTTCCACAAACTCGGTGAGCCCAAAACAAGAACAACTTTTTTGAAAGAATATAACAATAACGTGCTCATCAAGTTTTGCGTGACATGATATGTCTTGAGACTTGCTGACTGTACCACCAGCAATCATATTCCCTTTGTTTTACTAGTTAACCTAAAATATGTATTAGACGGTATCCGTTATTACATACTATGACCTCCACTGTCGCCATAATATTGGCCGAGCATTGTTATCTCTATTTTAGACTGTCTAATAAATATAATGTTGCTTTATCATCTTTTCACCTTTAAACCATAAATATTAAGATGAATAATATGACAATATTATAGCAAAAACATTCCCTAGAAAGGAAGTTTCTTTGAAGGTGTAATTGTCCCCATTGCAGTAACACGCGGTGCGTCGTTCTGGTCGTTGCGCGTATGCGCCCCCTGTTGGCGGTCCTCGGCCAAAAGCGATAAAACGGCTATTTGGGGCCATAGTGGAAAGTCAACTCGGTCCTGAATGGCATACTTTGCGGTGCCCAAAGGTTGATTGATGTCTCGGGGAGAATTACATACATAATATTTTGACGAATTTTAAATAGAGATAATATTCGTTCAGATTTTAATCCTGTTTATACATCATGTACATGATGTATGTTGTTTTGGATGTACAAATTGAACTTCATTGAACTTAGAATGCAGGGGCCGTTTTTGAAAGTGGTGGGGTGGGGCTGATTTGATTTCACTCATTAATGACAATTTTCGAACCTTTTTTCCGAGGTTTTATGACACGTGTCTACTCAAAAATGTAGGTTCCGCGGCCCATGGAATGGATGCCGAAATTTCATATTAAGTGTGGAGGAGAACCGTTGAGAGGTAACTCCCATCCTGCTCATCAAAAATATTAGCTGACATAGAAACAATCTAAGAAAATTTTCTTTCGTACCATTCATTTTTCACTTTATATTATGTGAACCATAATACATGTATCTATTTTGTACGCAGACATTGTCATGATTGTAGAGTATAGACGTTTATAGTAAAATAATCAAGAAGTTTGAAAAACGCGGAATAGTATGTATAAAGTTAATCGATTTGATATCAATTTATGATTAGCTCATTTTATGTATTCAATGTATACCCAGATATTAATTTCTTCTTATTCTGTTCGCAGTTGTCTACCGTGTCTTGATTTTTTTTCATTTACCATCTTTCATCTTCTGAGCCAACTCCTCGATTTTAACTTTCTTTTTTGCACTGACGCTAAATGTAGTTAATTATGGGTGATAAAATAGGAGTGTTGTTTAATTTTTATTCAAAATATTCAGAAAATGAAAGGTGATACTTTTGGTCATATAAGCCTAGCATCCCCCTTTCTCTGGCTTCCAGGGTTTTTAAAAAGAAATTTCATTATGCACGCTAATAAATGCAATCCTTTTCAAGGAAAAAGGATAATTTTGGAGTCGATTATCTTATTTTGTTGTAAGGTGTATTGCAGTGTATACGTGCCGTATAAAAAGATAAACCAATTATAGAAAAGTATGTTAGAGCCTCCTTTATCACTTTAAGTTATTCCCACTTTTTCCTAGTTTTGGAAAAAGGTGACCATCACCACCTTCCCCTTCATGATCATGATCATCTTCTTGTTCTTCCTGCCCTTCAGTCTTCTGTCTGATTCTCTCTCTCTCTCTCTCTCTCTCCCTCTCCATCTATCTCCTTTTCCTTTCCACACACTTTCTCGTATTGGAATAAGAATAAGAGCATTTGCTATAATAATTCTAACAAAAATCATTTCTCCCATTTCCAATCTCGATTCGAATGTATTAAAATCATTCCCGGACAAGAGCAAGAAAGACAGAAATCAAAGAAAAAACTATTGGGGGGGGGGGGGGGTTGCTGGGGATTTATTTTTCATGTAAAGTGGTCACAACCGGCCGTGCAGCTCTCTGCATGTGGTCTACGACTTGCAACGGATCTGCACGTTGTTTTCTAAGCACGTTGGAGCACGCAAGACAGGCAAGGAGGCTGTTGGACACCGTTCATTGCTATGCTGAGCCTTGACATATCGCGCGTCAGTAAAAAGGAATGCCATGATGATATAAAGTTGATTCTAAAAGAAGCACAAAATTAAAGAATCAGATAAATGAGAGTTTGAACAAAATCTTTGAGAGTTCTTGCAGGTAAGAGGGGGTATGTTCATGAGGAGTGTGCAAGACGCCCAAGAGGAGATGCTGAATGGTGCACGGCCGGTTGTGACCATAGCATAACATGTGTAATGTAGCTATGGTATGTACATGTTGACATTCGGTTGATTCATAGATTTTTTCATTTAATTTATCCAGACCCTACTGTCTTATAAGATCTTCATGTTCACTGCCTCCTCTCATAGGTACGAATTGCTTAATAAATCTCTCATTCAATGCATATTTTCACAATAAGTCAACTTACTGGTAGGATAATATTTCATCAGCGCTAAATCCCTACCATGCAGCTCTAGACTTATAACGAAATAGTGGCCAATTATACCAGTCAAAAGTTGATATTTGTTGATGTTGTTATGTTGATATTTATTGATTGATTGATTTACAGTTCAGATGTATAGATTGGCTATTTTCATATCGTAACGTTATCATCATGATGTCAAAAAGGTCTGATGCATTAACTATAGTTATCCTTCGGGATTTCCATGTCACGTTTCATCATAGTTTTTTTTCCAAGAAGAAATCGGTTCTTCTCGGCCATTTTCGACATCATTTATTCGAGTGCCTATTTCCATTTTCAGCGAACTAATGGTGTCTTTCATGCTTGGAGTGTGTCCTGAGTGTCATACCAGGTTGGAGGGTATGAAGCTAGGGAAATTTGTCAACATCACTTCTCCTTGCTCTCATGGAAATGACTGATTGACTTATTTAAGATCCGTGTAGAAACTGCTATCCACATCCCTCTCGTTATCGTGCCTTACTAATTAATCAAGCAGTTACGGCGAGCAAGTTTCATTCTTTTTAGAGGGGGCGGGGGGGGGGGGGAATATGCCGCAATTGGCTGCATGTTTTCATTGTCATGATTGTGATTCAGCGAAAAGGCACATTTTGATGTTGTTATTTTGGAAGCAGTCCTCATGCGCTGGAAAAGAAAGTAAGAAAGAATGAGATGAAGATGATGAGTCAAAATTTTGAATTTAACGGGAGGAAAACTACTCTACACAGGTAACAGCTGCAATGTAAAGTCCTTCTTAGCTCAAAATATATCATGGGAAAAAAATTGACACAACATAATTATGTTGAGTTCACAAAAAGACAAGCAGCAACTTTAGAGATAATGGAGAAAATATGAAATTTTGTGTGCAAAACATATTGAGAGTTGTTCTACTAAACCTGTCATTTTGAAGCAACATTGCCAATTTGAGGATCGCCATAGAAAGTAAATTGAGACTTTTCAAACTTTCGTAACCTTTTCATTTCGTAATCGATTTTGATGGAACTTTTTAAAAATTGCTTCTCTCTATCTTCTCTTTTCATTAAAACTGATTTTTCCCCAGGGTTTCATTCTCCTTTAAGTATGCCTATATAATTATATCCAAGATTTTGTTTTTTGCCTCCTGCTGAAAACCACTCGACAGAGGTGCAGTTAGAGTTGATTTCTATCTGTTTGGGGACATAAGTTTGTATTTGAAGGGACAATATCAAGATTATGCCCTTTACGGCTTTACCAAAAGTGATATACAGAAAAAGAAGGAAAAATAAAGAAAATAAAAATACAAACATCTTGATAAAGACTATAACGCTTCCCTCTCGGCCGATCGACATCTACCACAATATGTACGTGTGCTTTATTTCGGGACTGCTGAGCACTCTTCGTATTTATACTCTTTGGTCTATATATGAGCGCGCGGTATGGATCTGTGAACATGGCAGCACCGTCACAATTAAAGGGCAATCCAACCTTGGTAATGAGTTAATTTTCCCTATCGCATATAGCTCTCCGAATCCGAACGCATGCGGCGCTCTAATTTTTGGGCATGTGATTGCTGGCAACTGAGCTTCCGGGTCCGGCCGGAGCGTCATCGACAATGTGTTAGAAGACGTGGTCAGCCTAGCAAAAACTCCCTTTTGTTCCTAATCTAGCAAATAATCGTGTTTTTATATAGTTGATATTTAAATGGGATTCTTCTGTGAAGCCACCCAATGTGGGATGTTGAGCCGACGATGCAAAACGTGTTTTCAGCAGAACAATCACGCACGAAAAAAGCAAGGAAATATCAGTGTATGCTCGCTATAGCTATAGACTGGAACCGGAACTTTATGTGCCAACATCGTTGTCCCCGATATCGGAATCGGGAGCTGATATCGGCTGATATCGGCTATATGCGATAGGGAGAATTGGTGTGAAAGCAGAAAAATAAGAAAAACAGGATGGTGAATGTTTGAAAGAAATCGGACAAGGAATAAGAAAGTTATGGATGTTTGAAAAATTCGATCACTACATCTATGCAAATCTCAAATTGGCAATTTGGTGATTCGATTGTGACATTTTTGTGGACAACTCTCCCATTTGTCATACACAAAAATATCATTAATTTGCGGTTTTCTTCGAGGCGCTTTTACCCTTGGGGCAGTACTCAAAATATATTGGAGATAGCATATTGTTATATGTCCTCATGAAAGAAAAAGATCCTACTGAGTAATACATTTTGAAAAAAGTGACATTTTAGTCATTTTGTGTGTTGGAGCGAATGGGGGAGTTGTCCACAGCTACATCACAGTGACATTACCTATTCGGCCAATTTGAAATTCCCATATGTATAGTGATTACAACTTTCAAAAATTCATAACTTTCTTATTGCTTGTCCAATTTCGTTCAAACTTTTACCAATCTGCTTCTCTGATTTTTCCTCTTTCTTTCAAAGCAACTTGCTATTAAGGTTGGATTTCCCTTTAATGAATCCATCTGTCTCGGAAAATGGAAAAAAAAAATGCTGACTTGTACAAGTGTATAGGTCTCCTTTGGTGTCCCGTTATGCAAGCCCTGAGATGGCTATTTGTGGTTTTGGCTTGCCATGGGACAACAGGTAATGTTTTTACAATGTCAATGCAACCAGGCTGGTAACGTTACCTGACAATGGGTAAGCCTGACCATTGGGTAAGCTTACGGGATGTTACCTGACCAGTGAATGGGTATTATTCCTGGGTAAGCTTTTCAGTCAATCAAAGTTCCCTGACAAATGGGTAACATTTATGAGTTAGCTCGTAGCCTTGTGTAAAGGCAGACTGCTCTACATAATAATGAATAATAATAGTCCTGGTCTGCCCCTCATTTGTCTTTATTTTTTATTAGAAAAAAAAAGCTTTTTCACCTGTACTTGATAAATAGGTAAATCGTTAAAGGCGCTAGCCTGGTCTCACTAGCCTGTACTTCACTGTGCATGATGAGTTAGCTCATAGCCTCGAGTCCAGGCTGACTCTTTTACATAAAATCAATGATAGTTTTGGGCTGCCCTATGTTTATTTATTTTCTTATTTTGTTAATTATAAAAAAGAAGCTATTTGAGCTGGATGACATTTAAGTAAGGTTAGGTAGCTTACTGATGTATTTTAGTGCCCCCCCCCAAAAAAAGGGGGTAGAGGATAGTTCCTACAACTCGCAGTTACCTTTCAATTTGACGTCCTAGAAATGAATATGTATAAGCTTGTGAAGGCAATGTACATAGCCTTGGTTCATGTTGGTCAGAGGAGTAGGTCAGAGGAGTAGGTCAGAGGAGTGTCTGGCGGCTTGTTAGAGTCAAGTTTTAGTCAAGTTTCTCTAATGAACAAAACAGAAGTTACCCTAAGTTTGCTGAAGGCCCACTTCGAACTGTTACCCCCATATAAGGAGAGAGATTTTTAAAAAATGAAATCTGTCATAAACAACATTTTATTCCTCAATCACAAAGAAATCTTTTTATTTAATGCAATATGGATGAAGCACTTGATTTTGATTTCATATTCCTTTATTTCCCATTTCCCATTGTGTAAAGGCAGACTGCTCTACGTAATAATGAATGATAATAGACTTGGTCTGCCCCTCATTTGTCTTTATTTTTTATTAGAAAAAAAAACTTTTTCACCTGTACTTGATAAATAGGTAAATCGTTAAAGGCGCTAGCCTAGTCTCACTAGCCTGTACTTCACTGTGCATGATGAGTTAGCTCATAGCCTCGAGTCCAGGCTGACTCTTTTGTTTAAAATCAATGATAGTTTTGGGCTGCCCTATGTTTATTTATTTTCTTATTTTGTTAATTATAAAAAAGAAGCCATTTCAGCTGGATGACATTTAAGTAAGTTTAGGTAGCTTACTGATGTATTTTAGTTCCCCCCCCCCCAAAAAAAAGGGGTAGAGGATAGTTCCTACAACTCGCAGTTACCTTTCAATTTGACGTCCTAGAAATGAATATGTATAAGCTTGCGAAGGCAATGTACATAGCCTTGGTTCATGTTGGTCATAGGAGTAGGTCAGAGGAGTGTCTGGCGGCTTGTTAGAGTCAAGTTTTAGTCAAGTTTCTCTAATGAACAAAACAGAAGTTACCCTAAGTTTGCTGAAGGCCCACTTCGAACTCCCATATAAGGAGAGAGATTTAAAAAAAAATGAGATCTGTCATAAACAACATTTTATTCCTCAATCACAAAGAAATCTTTTTATATAATGCAATATGGATGAAGCACTTGATTTTGATTTCATATTCCTTTATTTCCCATATACATCATCATAAATTTTCTTTCAACATGTATGGTCACATAAAATTATATACATAGAAAAAGGGGTCGTTATAAGCAGAGCTTGAGTTCACGTCCTCATCACAAATAAAATGATCATACAATGAATATACGTATGCAAAAAATGCATAGTGGAAAGCAGCAGGCCAATCAAGGAGAGAGAAAAAAAAGTATTGCTTGTGTTACCCAAGGTTTCTTAGTATACTTTCTACTTGATATTTTGATAGCAGTCGTTTTGGGAATGTTTTTATCTAGAAAATAATGTAATTTTGTCATGAAAAGATTGTATCATGAGCACATCTTCCCATTCTTCTCTGCTAAGATCTAAATTAAGTCTTTGTATTTTTTTTCAGGGGTGTAGATTCTAAAAAGCGAGTTCTTTTCAAGGCTGAACGTTTGGTTACATTGTGATCGCGAAAAGAAGGAGAATATGGGCAGGTGATCAGAAATATTAGAGTACAGGATCCCAGATGAAATATTGCGCTTGTTCACATTAGTAATTAAGTTATAAATTAATGTAGAGGACTAGGGGGTATCAGATTTTATAGGTTCCAGAATTCTCTGACACGCGACAACAACAATAATAAAAAAGGTCTAAAAGGGGAGGGGGTATTTTTTTCTGTCAAAAGTTGTTAGGGGGAGGCAGTCTGCCCCCTGCTCCCCCCCCCCCTTGGGTACCCTATAGTGAGTGTGATAACTAATTGGAAATTTACTTGTTTCGTTGATACTATACAGAATGCAAGAAAGAAGACAGATATAGGCAAGTATGATGTTCATCATCATAATGAGTTACACCATAATAAATGATATTTATAATCAATGATAAAGACCAATTAAACACTGCATTAATGGTACTCAGTATCATAATAAGTATCTAACTGAAACGGAATTTCAAAATGCACATGACTGTTGGGTAAGTTTAAGAAATTTCAAGAATAAGAAAAAAACAAACAAGCCCCAACTTAATAATAACACGTAGTTTTAGTGCGCAAATAGCTATAAAATATATAATAGCATAATAGACCCTAAAAAAAGAAAAAAGAAAAAGAAAAACAGCAACAAAAGGGAAAATTTCATGGACCTATACATGTAACTATTCTTTACGCTTAACATTTTTCTAGAATTTTTCAAGAATGATGATATAATTTGAATAGTATTTATCCAACAACTGAGAGAACTGTCTTTAAAAAACGACAACGAACAAACAAACAAACAAACAAACATAGCACATAATGTGTATTACATCCAAGTTCATACCTTGCCTGTAAGATTTTGAAAATTCTAGATATACACCACAAATGTAATATAAATGACCCAATGCAAGTTTGTTGAACGGGCAATAGGTTATACCTGGCCTGTAGGATTTTGAAAATTCTAGATATACACCACAAATGTAATATACATGTAAATGACCCAATCCAAGTACGGTGTGTTGAACTGGCAAAAATTTATATCTTGTCTGTTGGATTTTGAAAATTCTAGATAAACACCAGAATTGTAATATAAATGACCCAATACAAGTTTGTTAGACTGGCAAAATAAACAAATACAATGATTAGGCCTCTTGATATGCAATACATTTTCGTTATTCAAATGACGAGTGCAAACTTTTGAAAATGTTGCCAAATTTTACCATGTTGACAGTAACAACATTCTCTGATTTATACTTCAATTAGTCATATGTTGACTCGGGGCAAGACGCCTCAACAACTCCCCCATATTACGCCCTATGAATTATGTAACAATACAGTCATGTGTGACGTCCAGGGTTTCTGTTGCTTCGTTGTCATGATCGCTTTTTACAACACCATGTATTTATAAACGTCTAATACTGACTCTGTTATGTGTATGGATCATGATTTCAAAATAGTATCTCTCACTGGTGTATGGTCTTTTATAGTCGGGTAACACATGTACTTCGATTTCCATATGCCTAAACCTGCGTTTGTAAAGCTATTCGTTCTTTATCAAGAATACACATCTTTTGACAGAAACATTATCTGGTGGAGATTTTATTTTTCGTTTCGTTTCGTTTTTTTTTTTTTTTTTTTTTTTGGGGGGGGGGGGAATTACTACATAATTGTAATATAATATGGAAGAACTAATCTTAGATTTGAATTATGTTTATCTACCAAGTAAAATCACTAAAATTCAAGCTGCAATTAAAGATGTGTAATTTTGGCTATGGTATTCCAATTTCCCGAAAGGATCAAAATCACAAGATCGTTATAAAAATACATTGAGCCATAACTATTTATTGTGAATCTCGCTCTCTTTCTCTCCCCTCCACCTCTCCTTTTCATTCGAATTGGCAAAAGTTTATATCTTGCCTGTAAGTTTTTTAAAATGCTAGATAAACACCAGGAATGTAATATAAATGACCCAATGCAAGATTGTCGAACTGGCAGGGATTTTGAAAATTCTAGATAAACACCAGAAATGTAATATAAATGACACAATGCAAGTTTGTTGGACTGGCAAAAGCTTACATTTTGTCTGTTGGGTTTTCAAAATTCTAGTTGAACACCACTAATGTAATATAAATGACCCAAAGCAAGTTTGTCGAATTTGCCAAAGTTTACATCTTGTCTGTTGGATTTTGAAAACGTAAGATAAACACCACAAATGTAATATAAAGGACCCAATGCAAGTTTGGCGAACTGGCAGTGATTTTTCTAGATAAACACCAGAAATGTAATATAAATGACCCAAAGAAAGTTTGTCGAATTTGCCAAAGTTTACATCTTGTATGTTGGATTTTGAAAATTCCAGATAAATACCACAAATGTAATATAAAGGACCCAATGCAAGTTTGTCGAACTGGCAGGGATTTTGAAAATTCTAGATAAACACCAGAAATGTAATATAAATGACCCAAAGCAAGTTTTTTGAACTGGCTGATGTTCATACCTTGCATGTAAGATTTAGAAAATTCTAGATATATACCACAAAATTTGTATGTAATATAAATAACCCAATGCAAGTTTGTCGAACTGGCAGGGATTTTGAAAATTCTAGATAAACACCAGAAATGTAATATAAATGACCCAAAGCAAGTTTGTTGAACTGGCAGATGTTCATACCTTGCATGTAAGATTTAGAAAATTCTAGATATATACCACAAAATTTGTATGTAATATAAATAACCCAATGCAAGTTTGTTGGACTGGCAAAAGTTTACATTTTGTCTGTTGGATTTTTAAAATTCTAGATGAAAACCACAAATGTAATATAAAATGACCCAATGCAAGTTTGTCGAACTGGCAGGGATTTTGAAAATTCTAGATAAACACCAGAAATGTAATATAAATGACCCAAAGCAAGTTTTTTGAACTGGCTGATGTTCATACCTTGCATGTAAGATTTAGAAAATTCTAGATATATACCACAAAATTTGTATGTAATATAAATAACCCAATGCAAGTTTGTCGAACTGGCAGGGATTTTGAAAATTCTAGATAAACACCAGAAATGTAATATAAATGACCCAAAGCAAGTTTGTTGAACTGGCAGATGTTCATACCTTGCATGTAAGATTTAGAAAATTCTAGATATATACCACAAAATTTGTATGTAATATAAATAACCCAATGCAAGTTTGTTGGACTGGCAAAAGTTTACATTTTGTCTGTTGGATTTTTAAAATTCTAGATGAAAACCACAAATGTAATATAAAATGACCCAATGCAAGTTTGTCGAACTGGCAGGGATTTTGAAAATTCTAGATAAACACCAGAAATGTAATATAAATGACCCAAAGCAAGTTTTTTGAACTGGCTGATGTTCATAACTTGCATGTAAGATTTAGAAAATTCTAGATATATACCAGAAATGTAATAATAATGACCCAATGCAAGTATGTTGAACTGGCAAAAGTTTACATCTTGTCAGTTGGATTTCCAAATTTTTTAGATGAACACCAGGAATGTAATATAAATGACCCAATGCAAGATTGTCGAACTGGCAGGGATTTTGAAAATTCTAGATAAACACCAGAAATGTAATATAAATGACACAATGCAAGTTTGTTGGACTGGCAAAAGTTTACATTTTATCTGTTGGATTTTCAGAATTCTAGATGATGATAAGCGCCTTTTCCTCTTCTGATAAATGCCCCAATTTTCTTACTGTTTCTTACAAAAATATCTATATCTATATATCTATATCTTCAAAGAATCAGTGCGGCTTTAGTAATAGGTACCCATATTACTACAACTACAATGTAAGGCAGTGGAGCTTGAGGTCAGAAGGGCATAATACCTAACCCCCCCCCCCCCCCGCGAAGGATTCTCATTCCGCTAGCTCAAATGTGCCCATAATTTACATCAAGTAAGGGCAATATTTTCTGAAAATTTTCCCTAAACTCGCACGCTATATCTTATAATACATAATGAAATCAAGCAATGACAAGCATATCCCATAAAAAGTACATGTATGTTGATATCGATGTAATCCTAAAGAAATACGACACTGTTAATGTACGAATTAAAAGATTATTCGACATCCCACAAATTCATTTGCTGGGGTCATTTTCAATATAATTATAGCTGTAAATAATGCACAAACCAAGGACTTCAGCGTTAGAAAAAAGTCTGAAAATTTTTGCACGCTCGCTTCACTCACTTACACATGGATCATTAGACAATCACACACAACTGAGTATCTGAATATAAAACCGACCCATGTCCATGGCAGGTCATTTCAAGTAAACTAAAAAAAAACAACTTAATATTTTTGTTTATTTGTCCACAAACATTATATTTGACTATAATGCTAAGGCAACATCGTAAATACAAGTTTAAGTGTACATTGTTATCATGATTATCATTCACGTTACTTGTGGGGGGGGGGGGAGGGGTCCTTTTGTTTGATGGACTTGGGTCGTTTTTTTAAAATCATATGGACTTGGGTCATTCTTTGAATCATATACAGATTAGGCTACTGTAGTAATAGGTTTCTAGAAAGAATACATAATAAATTTATTTTTTTGTTATTTTTTCAGCTTTTAATCAGTCTGGCTTACAAATCTTGATGTCTTGACTTCAAGAAGTTACAATTATGCAAGAACACACAACGTTATATCAAAGCTCCTGAAGGCCATTCAAGTTTAGCCTGATATACAGTTTTTCCAGTTTTTCTGGCAGGAACTTGGTTTCCTTTGCAATAGGTGTACTCTTTCCCCTCTGCTCTAAGCCTTTTCCTCTTATTGTGCTTCCTTTCTGATTCATTTCTGTGTTTTTCCCACTAATCTCCTCATCACTGTCCAACAAGTCATCTTGAAGTTTGGGAGTAAGCTTAGACAAGGAGTGATGAGAGAGGGCGCTATGATATGAATGTAAAACTGACCCAAGTCCTGGACTTGGGCCATTCTTACATTCATACTAGATTTCACTCATTCATTTAGCCACTTCCGGAGGGAATTCAGGTTTATCATTTATACACAAAATGGGCTCGTGTATAAGCAAAAATTTCCCATGTTTAACTTAATTTGGCCAAAAATTGGACTTGGGCCGTTTTTACACTCAGGTCTTCAACTGCTAATTAGGGAAACAATGTCCAGAACCACAATAAAAAGGAAGAAGGTGTTACTTGATAATGTATTAATCATGTTAATTAGACCGTCGGGTAATACCAATGTCACAAAATTCTCCCTTGTAGGTGCCCCTCTTTTGCTGGTCCCCCCCCCCCCCCCGCCACTTTGAAAGACGCTCCGCCGCCCCTGCCTGCTTCATGTAACCATGGAGAAGCTGGTTATTGAGAGATGTTAAAAAATAATGAAGGGTACGTATATACTTTCATTACAACCCCCCCCCCCCCCACCATCCGACGCCCCTGCCCATGAGGGAAGCAAAATTCCATCCCAAATGGGCTTGGACGTCGGCTCTGCATTCCACCCCCCCCCCTTCAACCTCTCCCTCTACCTCCCCCTCCCCACTTCGATCATGCTATTATTGACTGCTCTAACAAGCCGCCAGACACTCCTCTGACCTACCTCTGACCTATTAATGTCCCAACTTAAACCAAGACTACGTTCATTGCCTTCGCAAGCTTATACATATATTCATTTCTAAGACGTCTAATTGAAAGGTATTAAACTGCGAGTTGTAGGTACTGTCCTCTACCGGATCTCAACGATGTCTAGGAGCTTAAAAAAAATAAAATCCAAATTCATATAGTCTTGAGAAAAGTCTACATTACACTGACAATATGCAACCAAGGAGCTTCAAACACTCCTTAAAGTACACATTCAAAGAAAATCACAAATATGATAAATAATGTATCACTAGAAACTGGCAAGTTAACAGATAGCAATCATATCAGTTCAAAGTCAACTACATCCGGTAATTAAACAATAATACAAATAAAACTACCTCCCAGCATCTGCGATATCCAAGCGCTTCGCCAAAAAACATAACAATGTTTCAATGACGTCAATAAAGGGAACAATCCTGTCCAAGCAGACGACGTCCCATAAAGAATGAACATAAGTGCAGTGCAGTTATTTCTCAAATTATAAAGAATTTAGTGTATTCAAACGTGCCCATATTTCACACCATTCTAAAATGGGAATGAAACAGATTCTGATTACTGAAATCTTTTGTTAGTAAATATATAGGATGAGGGTTAATGAACAATCAAAGAAACCACACTTTCAAATTGAAAAGCCCGCTGAATGATTGCAAGGACGGTATTTATCCCTCATTCAACGCCGAACGTCCAGCGGTGTATGCAGCTGTGAATGCAATGGCGTCTATTTTGTTTACAAGCAACTGATTCCTTTATTCTTGTAACGCTTCATTTTCCATCCAAATAAACCCATGCACGGGGTTTAGAGTGAGGCAATATATGGATTAAACATAATAGACTAATGCTAGTGAAGTGAAATAACTGAAGAGAAGATGACAAAACAGGCACTGAAAATATGTGAGATGTTATGGGACATCGTCTGCTTGTGCAATTAACGTCCTCCCTTTGACGTCACACATTTCAGCGGCTTTCGGAGAGCTGTTCAGGTGCTATGTCGGGGCTGTATTTTAGCAATTTGTAATTGATAATAATCATTACTTCGAATGTTTGCAAGCGTCGAATTTTGACAAACTTGTCCGGTCTAAGCTTCACCTACGCAATAATGAAACTTAAGTCAGTTTTAAAAATCAATGAATATCTACTTTAACGCAACTAGATGGTCAGTGAAATCAACATATAAGACTGAATTTAAAAAAAAAGATATTTCCATACGGATGGAGGGAGATCATTAGAGGGAAATTTCCATAATAATTACTCAACCACCGATGGCACATTCACTCTTTTCTCCCTCTCTCTCTCTCACTCTCTCGCTCTCCTTACACATATCTCTCTACAACTTATATACTAAGGTACATGCATATTTCACTTCATTCTTTTTCCTTATTTCGTGAAACTGAATAATATATTTGATAAAACTGTTGGTTGATGCGAGTCGGTAACAAAATGTTTGGAAGGGGGAGGGGAAGGAGAAGCGAAGTATATAAATATTGAGCCGACTATAACTTCTAGCGGTGACTCATCCAGGGATTGATGACTTGGAGGGTAACTTTTACACACAAATTGTACTCGCTTGTACTCGCTCACAAATCAGTCATGAGACTATTACACTCTAAAGTATATATAGATACAGAGGCAGTACATAAAACACCAAAGACAGAAACAATAAATTATCGAAGATGATCCCGAATATATTTTTCAGAAGGGAGGGGGTATACCGATGTCTCTAAATGGTAATTTATCCGATTTATGTTTATCTTTTGTAGGTGGCCCGTATTAAAGTGCCCATTCAGTTGGTGCCCCTAGCTTTAAAGACACCCTGCCGCCCCTTAATGTAAATTCTAATTTTTTTGTAGTCATGCGAGAACAAGGAAATGAAATCTTTAAAAACACTCTGCCGCCCTTTATTTTTATTATTTTTTTATTTGTTACATGGTATGGGTTAACATGTTCCCACTGATTTTACAATTTTTGTAGTCATGAGAGAACAAGGAAATGAAATCTTAAAGACACTCTGCCGCCCTTTATTTTTATTATTTTTTATTTGTTACATGGTATGGGTTAACATGTTCCCACTGATTTTACAATTTTTGTAGTCATGAGAGAACAAGGAAATGAAATCTTAAAGACACTCTGCCGCCCTTTATTTTTATTTTTTTTATTTGTTACATGGTATGGGTTAACATGTTCCCACTGATTTTACAATTTTTGTAGTCATGAGAGAACAAGGAAATGACATTTTTATTATCGATGAAGTAGGGTTTCTCCTATATATTTTGTATTTGGTGGAAATAGGGCGGGCAATTATTCATTTATTCAATTATTCTCTCATGAGAGATTAGACAGTAGAATTTTTTTTTGTAATCTTACTTCAATAACCATAATCTGACACATAAAAAACACATTCCTTTCTTTGTAAAGAGGAACGAAGCATGGGACGATGGTTGCCCGGCGACATGCACACGGCAATCACACAGCAAAATACAACATGCATGCACAAAAACATTTTTCATGCTTGCAGGTTCATATTGAATATCTTCAGTATTTGAGATTTTCCCCACAATTGGAAAAAAAATAGATGTTGAAAAAAATGCTGGTGCTCAGTCAGCCAAGACCAAGACAGCAGAGGACAAGCATGAATGAAGCATACGAAATCTGTTGTTCTTTATATTCTCACATTATGTATACTACATGTAGTGGCGGATTTAGGGGGGGGGGGTCCCGGCCCGTTCCCCTCCCCCTTTAGAAGTGAGAACCCTTTTTTTTCCTTCTTTTTTTTTTGCTTGTCCGAGAATTATGGAGGAAGACTGGACCCAATAAAATGTGATACCCCCCCTCACTGAACAACTTTTGGAGGGCTGACGAAAAACAAAATACAAGCTACCCCTTTAAGAATATTTAACCGCATTCCACTAGCTGTCTGTCACTATTTACTGATCTTTTGAAAAGCAATCGTACTTTACGGTAGCTTTAACATTCACAATAATGTCTTTACAATGTGTTTTTTTTTCTTCTTGACAATAGCGTTGTTGACGGGATGAAACATTTACTTTCCACGACAAGTTATGCTATTTTTAAAAAAATCTTGCCTCAATCAGTCATCCAAGATTTGGCGAGCGGGATTGTGTGTGCAACATTGATTTCAGTTTAGTTTTCGTTGTAGAAGGATCTATGCATGTGTGAGTGGGTGCATGTGCTGAGGAGTTCAGTGTATTCCAGTTTGGACGGTAAGTGAGGCGCTATAAGTAATCACGACAACTGTAACCCAAACTCTGTTCTCATGCGTCTGTGACATGGGTTCAGAAGTCGCGTTTAGTTGAAACAGATCGTTGGGACAGGCACTGCGAAACCAGAAACTTGGAGAACTGCAGGGCAGTCAATCGGCAGGTCCACAAAAAGTGGCTCCTTTCATCCAACCTGAGCGGTGTCTGAATACATAATGAGGAAGATCAGTTCGGAACACCTCTTTTGTTCGGGCTCTAAATCTGCATCAAATCGACGTTTTTAGTATCAAAGTAAAGGAGAAGAACCAAACTTGTATGTTCTTTCTTTCATTTAAATTACAAAATGTGTAAAATTTGTGAAATTCTGGATTTAAAAAATGATAAGAAAACAAAATTTTCACCTTTGAAAAAATCACCATATCAAAGCTGAAAATGTATGCTTCATGAAAATATTTATAACAAAGAAAACATTTTAATCCGGTCAAGAACACACAGTTTTCCTAAGCCAAGTGCAAAATATCTGCCTAAAACCAAGAATACTGCACTGTGATTGGCCAGATAGACCGCCCACCCACCAAGGTATCTCAACATTGCACAGCTGTTTGCCACCTGCTTGTTTGCTCATTAGCATACAGACCTGCCGACTGACTGAGGGCACACATGAGTAATTCATCCGCTCGTGATGCATTTTGGACCGGCGTACCAAAGATGATGTAATTGTAGCTGATAAAAAATATTCATATAAAATTGAATACCGGTACTTGTTGGCTGTAAATCTTTATAGAGAAATGGTGTTTGGAAGTCACTTTCTTTCATATTTCACCCCTGTATGGAAGCTTGGACGCCTTGGTGTATTTTAGAGGAATAATTTGATCTGCACTGCACTTCCACTGTTCCCAGCATGCAGTGAGCAGTGGCGTATCAACGGGGGGAGGGGGGAGAGGGGGAACGTGCTCCGGGCGGCACAGTGAAGGGGCGCAAAAAACGCAAAAGAGAGAGAGAAAAAAAGGGGGAGAAATGCAAGAGAATTTATGATTTGAGGGTTATTTGCGCCCCAGTCAAGGACAAAATGCGTAAGAAATGGTGTTCTATAGGGTATAAAATGCGAAAATCTTCTAAAGCTTTGTCGCTTTGCTTCCTTGCATAATTATGTTCAGGATCTAGCTATATCGCGCCCCAATGGCGTTTTTAAAGTGTTAACCATTAATTGACTCTAGTTACTTTGCCCCCCCCCCCGCATAAGGCGGGAGCTTGTTAAATTCCCCCCCCCCCAGATGGGATATAATTATGTGCATAAAAATCATAAATATGCCTTGCTAAATTCCTCAAATATATTTCTTCAGGGTTTTCATTTTGCGCCCCCAAAATAGGAGTGTTCAAAATTTTTTAAAAAATCTATTGCTAGGTCGCTGTATTCCCTTGGATTTTTTTCTAAGGGTAAAATACATAAGAAATCTCAATTTGAGGGGTGAAAAGGAAAAAAAATGGAAAAAAATCTGCCGCTCGGTCGCGTTGCTCCCTCGTTTATACAGTAATTCATCAAATTTGGGCTAACAACCCCGGGTTATGTGCATCAAAACTCATTTTCACCTAGTGATATCATTGCTAAATTAAAAATCGCTAATTAATGTGAGTTGGGCATGGGGGGGGGGGGGGGGGGGGGGTGCAGATTTGATAGTTTACCCCGGGCGCCAGAATACCTAGACACGCCACTGGCAGTGAGAAGTCGTGGTTTGTGATTAACCTCCTTCGAGGCCTTCACAGTTTGTTGTAGCCAATTAAGTGAACAAATAAAATATCTCATTTTGTAGTACCATCAGTGTTGTTGCTATATACTCTGTCAGTTAAAACGATTTTTGTGGAGAGATTATTTGAATATGAAATTTTGATGCGCTTCAATTTAACACTTGTTTCTATCTGTGTGTGGGGGGGGGGGCGGAAGGATCGAAGCGCTCTCTCATACGGCGTGGAGTACATGCGTGGGCGTCAATCTGTTTGGAGCCCCTGTAGGACCACGTTTCGTAAAAACAACGCAAGACGTAAAAATCAACGCGAAAAGTAAAAAAATACGCATTTCGTAAGAAATATTTCACGAAAAAATACGCATTTCGTAAAAAAAGGGGGTCTCGCAAAAGGTAGAAAAAAAGCCGACGTGTTTTGTACATAATGAGGTCGCAAATCGTAAACTTGCAGTTAAAATCACTTTTTAATGACTATGTTGCAGTATACAATGCTGTACTATCATTTTGTGTGTGACACATCAATCTAACGCGTTGATATTGTAAGCTACAACCAAGTTTATTGAATTTCCTGTGTGATTAATTACTTTTATCCTTCTTTCTTTCTTAAACAACCATGCATTGGAAAAAGTATGAAGAGTACTCTTCTTTTGTATGATTTGTTATATCGATGTGCAGTGGCGTATCTAGAGATTATGGCGTCCGGAACAAACAATAAAATTGCCCGGCCCGCCCCCCCCCCCCTTCCGTTCCCCAAAACATGAGCTCAAAAATACAAACCAGCTAGGCCCACATGCCAGTCCTTTAAAGAAGTGCGATCAATTTGAATTAATTCAAAATCCTTATAAGACGAGGCCGCAGATCAAATCTCATCCCACTTTTAAATTGGAAATGACACTACCTGAAACATCACTTTTAGCGCACCTGTCCGTGATTGGTAAACGGAAGTGTATACAAGCGAGGGAGCAAAGCGAAGTAGCGGCAAACTTTTTTCTGTGCATTTTCAGTACTCAAAGATGAAATTTCTTATCCATTGTACCCTTATGAAAACTATCAAGGGACCACAGCATAAGGGTGCTACATTAGAATTTAAACATTTTTTCTATACACTTCTTCCTACATTTACAAAATCATATTCCAGGAAGGGCAAAGTAAGGGCAATCCAACCTTGTGATAATTTGATTTGAGTGAAAGCAGACAATTCAGCGAAGTAGATTGGTAAAATTTTGAACAAAATCGGACAAACAATTAGAAAGTTGTGATATTTTGTTGTAATGACTATACATTATGGTAATTTCAAATTGGCCGAATTGGTATGGTCATTGTGATGTAGCGGCGGTCAACTTTCCCATTCACTCCAACACACAAAAGGACTTAAATGTCATTTTTTTCAAAATGTAGAACTTTGTAGGATCTTTTTCTTTTGGAGGACCTATAACAATGTGCTATCTATAATATATTTTGTATACTGCTCCTAGTGAAAAGTAGTCCGTTTTCAAGTGGTCAAAAAATAGCCTTTTTGGAAATTTTGTGAGGATTTTAGGAAACATACATTTTTAGAAAGATAATGTCATCACTAAAACCACAAACATTGTTTCCGAATTTTGAAATGTGTCTTAAGTTACTTTTCAGGTACTTTTAGAATGCTGATTTTGGTCAAATTTATGATTTTTGAATTACTTTTTTTATAAAAATACTCTTAACTGCAATATTGCTAGGAATTCCAAATGTTTGTATAGAAATGATATTGCTTAAAAAGTGTGACATAATTGAAGAATGAGATGAACTTCAATAAATGAGTATATGATTTGGAGTGAAAGTGTAAATGTTTGAAGAATGAAATTTATTCCGGTTACATCACCCTCTTTCACTTTGTCATTTCCTATTCTATTCTAGTCTCTCGAATCCCTTAACGAGAAGGGGGCGGGGGTCTCTATCTACTCCATACTCCGTACAGCAAAGTTCCATTGAAAACGACTATTGATAATGATCCTATATATATTTGAATCTCCACCCCCTAAAAAAGGGGGAGTCATATCTAAAGCAGATTACTGTTGTACAGTTTCATTGAGACAGGACAATAAACTTAAAAAGCCCGTGCTATATCGGACTGTAACATCGAGAAAGTTGACGATTAAAATTACCATTATGTATCAAACTCTTGGTGAACTCTTGCTAACTCGTGGCACATATTGACAGAATAGCTGACGTATGCCTGCAAGATATTTGGGTTACTGCATGATCAGTCATTGCGCTTCACAATTCGTATAATGAAATGGGCACCTGTCAATAAATGTTAAGCCGGTTTTCTCTTTTTACGGCCTGCGTAGGTACCTGTGTGATGCAGATATAGGCTCCATAACAGGATTCGCTTCTACCACGCACACCAAGATGAAATTTGCTTTAGTGATTCTGAGTATGCTGGTGTCACTGGCTGTAGCGCAATTAGGTAAGAATATCGGGGCACGATCGTTTCTCCAAAGGTTCGTTTCTCCGAAAGTTCGTAATTTCGAAGGTTCATAATTCCGAAGGTTCATAATTCCGAAGGTTCATAATTCCGAAACACAAAATTTCAAGACCAGGGGAATCATAATTCTGCAAATGAAATATATAGGGTTCATAATTCATAATATTTGTTGCAAGCATTACTCCGAAGGTTCATTATTCAGATTAAGGTTTGTTATTCCCACGGTTCGTTTATTCGAAGATTCATAATTCCGAAAATGAAATAGGGTTCGTAATTCTGAAAATGAAATTTGGTTCATTATTCCGAAGGTTCATAATTCCGAAAAATGATGTAGGAATCTATTTCATTTTCTGAATTATAAACCTACGGAATTCTGAACCCTATTTAATTTTCTGAATTGCGAACCTACGGAATTAAAGGTATAGTTTTGGGAAGCCCTCAAAAACTTTTCGGGAGATTTCTTTGATTTTACTTAATAAATAGCAGGGTACTGACATAACTAAGATGCTGTGAAGTTTTTTCCTCCTCAAGTGAAATATTTATCGAATTAGAGGTGAAAAGAATAAAAATCCCTGGCCCAAAAAAGAGGGGATGTAAATTCGAACAACGGCCGCACACATTACTCACATGAGGATTGCTGTGTGTTATAGAATACGCTACGCACAGTGCGAAGCGCTGGGTTTATTGTGTGGGGAACCTTCGGGTGGATATGGTTTCAGCGTGAGTCAGTGAAAAGCCGTTACCAAGCGTTTCTTACAGATATTTACACTAAAATTTGTTCGAAATCGTGAATGGAATGTTAAATAATCTCGTACATGTGTCTTATGATAAAAGGAGAATAGTATGTGACTATGTTAGATAAGTTTCTTGCCAGTATGATTTTTGCTGCCGAGACTGTCTATGAGCTTTGAGAACCTTCGGAGTAACCAACCTTCGGAGTAACACAAATTTCGGAAATACGGACATTCGGAATTATGAACCTTCGGAAACACTACGATTGTATTTTCAGATTTGTAGAGATTTATTAAAATAGCCTAACACAAAGTTTGCTGCCTCAGCTAACGTATGGATAAATTCTGGACCCCCCCCCCCCCCAACTTTTGGGAATCAAAGTGGAATACCCTAAGAATGCTTATTTTGCTTATGCCCTACCGTCGTTTTCAAAATCCTCGATCCGCACCTGCCGCAGACTATCAAAATACTCTATAAATTTAATCGGAACTTATAGTCCGTTGTCAATAGACCTGTTCACGAATATATTCAGATTTTATGCATACTTTTAAAACAAAGGTTGTTCTTGACAACCTGAAAGCTTGTCAGAGGCTTGTCAGACATAGCAACAAGTAATGTATGCAAACTGGATTCCGAGTATTGTAGTTCATTCATTAATAACAGGTTAATGGAATACCTTGTTACTAGGTCCCCAGGAAAGAAACATCCATAAATTTGAATAACTTTGTGAACAGGTCTCTTGGTCAAAAAGGTGGGTTAGAATGCAATTTTGTAATGATTTTTGGAAAAATATATTCTTGTAAAGGTAATGTTATGAATAAAACCATGAACGTTGTTTCCAAATTTTAGAATGGGCCTAAACTTATCTTTCTGGCATTTTTCAAAGTGGATCTTGGGGCTTTTTTATGATTTTTGAACTATTATGTCTAAATATTATTCTTTACTGCATTAGGGATGTAAATTCCTAACCTATGTATAGGAATAATATTGCAGATGATTTTCGAGAAAAAATTATGCCGAAAAATATATAATTAAAGCAAATTATGTATCTATATGTAATTATGTAATTTTGTATCACTGAACTATACCTGGAATGGGCTCGATCGCTCGCTGCACGCTGATTGGCCATAGGCATCATTGGCGTCATGATGCCTGTGGCATCATGACGCCACAGGCAGCTCGCCAGCGCCATCTTGTTTCCCTCAAAACAATTCCGGAACGTCGCCGCTCATTAATTTTGTGTGTAACATTTGACCAAATTTGAAGGACTGTTTTCACTCATATAATCATCATATGCCCTTCAAAGGTGAACTAAGAGTAGTTCAAGATGCCGTCTTGCGCTGCAATCAACCGCATGAATCGTGATGTTCATGTGAGAAAGGAGTTACATTTCACAGGTATGAAGACTCATTGTTAACAAGTAACAGTCCCATTCATACGCTTTCATGTTAGTCTATAGGTATATGTGTGTGAGGTTATTTAACCTCGCCTATTTGTGACTGGTCATAGTGGTTATTTCAAATAACCTTGGGCATGTATTATAAGAGGATTTTACTCTATTTCTCATGAAAAGTTAAAATCAACTTATTTCTTTATTGGTTTTGTTGGTGACTTTGCTGTAGAGCATTCTACATTAGTATCTAAGATGGGAAATGAGTACATCAGTAGGCCTACATGTAATTTTGTACTTAGTTACCATGGTTACAGCAAGCAAACTGCCCATTATTGAAGTAACTGAAATTGAAAAGCAATTGCATAAAGACAACTCCTGACTTTGTCTTTAAACTTTAGACTAGTTGGGAAACTAACGTGACTAGGCTTCAGTTTAAATAGCTGTCATTTAGTCTACCTTCTTTTCTTTCCTTCAGGTTTCCACACAGCAATGCAGAACATCTTAGGAAATGGGTGGTCAACATGCGAAGACACATGTGGATCCCTACAGCCAGAGCAAATCTCTGTTTAAACCATTTCATCAATGAGAGCTTCAATAGAACTGGACAGAATGTACGCTTGCGACACGAATAAGAGCGATTTAATTGCAACTAATCATTAAAGTCTCTAAATTGGTAACACAGTGTAAAATATTTAATCACTAATTACGTGTGCAATTTTTCTGTTAAATTTTGCATTTTCTTCCTCATTGGTCCATTTAATGTACATTTTTATTCTTTCGATTTGATTTTTGATTTGATTTGATTTGATTTGATTTATTCAGATTCCACATTTACAATGAAATTACAACAATATGTATAAATTACAAACACTGCAAAAACAGAGAATACATAAATATGACATAGAAAGGTGACAAAATGATATGTGGAGGGATCTACTAAAAAGCTTAGCTTGTGTGATGTAGACCCCCTAATCGAATAATGATACAATAATATATGTTTAAAAAAACAAACAAACAAACAAAAAAGATTTTCGTTTAAATTAAAGTAATTGTTTGAGAGGGAGGAAATTACTAAACAAAACATATGTACATTATATAGAGTTGAGCTAACATTACAAGATAAAATTAATGAAATAAAAGAGATTTCGAGTGGAAATCAGTATATTATATATACACGTATATATAACTATTACAAAAAAGATAAATACACTATTATGGAATGAAAAGAAAAGAAAAATAAATAAAAGCAGAGTGAATTATTTACATCAGTATAAGTCAGTCAAGTGTTTCTTCACAAGATATTTGAACCTACTTAAGTTAGGGGTAAGTTTTAAATTCTGTTCTAATGAGTTCCAATATTTAGGACCATTGAAAAATATAGTTTTACTGGCAAAAGCCGTTCGAGTTTTGGGTAAATGATAATCGTTTGCTTGCCTGGTGTAGTACCTGTGTAAAGTGCTATTTTTTGCAAACAGTTGTTTCAAAACGAATGGCATATTATTTCTATCAAGATTGGACATGAATTGGTACAGCTGAAATCGATAAAGGTCATGAATTATGAGAATACGATTTTGGCGAAACAAAATATCAGTATGCGCTCTGTAAGATGTATTACATATTATTCTCAAAACCTTTTTCTGCAAGAGTAAAATTTTATCTAACCTGGATCTTGCTGCGTTTCCCCATGCCAAAATGCCATAATTTAGATATGGTAAGATGAGAGTTGAATATAACATCAGAAGTGCTGATAATGGAAGAACATGCTTAAGTTGATGAATAACTCCAATATTTCTTGATATGGCTTTGCAAGTGTTATCAATATGCGAATTCCATGATAATTTATTGTCTATAGTAATACCTAAAAATTTGGTTGTTTTAACTTCTTTAATAACAGTGTTGTCAAATATAATTTCATCAGACAGATGTGATAAGGAATTACTAAACAACATATAATTTGTTTTTTTGTAAATTTAAAGATAGTTAGTTAGCTTTTATCCAATCCGCCACCTTTTTAAGTTCGGCATTTAAAACAGTGACGAGTTCAATAGGATCGTGATGTGAGTAGAACAGATTGGAGCGTCCGCAAAGAGTATAAAAGAAAAAATATCAGACGACCTTTTAATATCATTTACATAAATTATAAATAAAAGAGGGCCCAGGAGGCTTCCTTGAGGAACTCCGCAATTAACAGGTTTGGTAGAAGAGTCAGAATTTTTTACGCTAACAAATTGTACTCTACCTGTAAGATAACTCTTAAACCACTTCAAAGCATTCCCTCTGATGCCATAGTAAGCAAGTTTATGTAGTAGTATCTCGTGATTAATGGTATCAAAAGCCTTAGAGAAATCAAGGAACATACCCACAGTGTGATTAGACTTATCAAAAGAACTAGAGATTTGATCTATGAGAGTTAAAATAGCGTGGGTCGTGTTGTGTTTTTCTCTGAAACCAAACTGAGAGTCGGATATAATATTGTATTTTTAAAGAAAAGCAATAGTTCTTACGTAGACTACTTTTTCCAACATTTTTGGAAACGAGGTTAATAAAGATATGGGGCGATAATTGTTGACAGACAGGTTATCACCTTTTTTGAATAATGGGATCACTTTAACAATTTTCATTTTAGCTGGAACTTGGCCAGACTTCAAAGATAAATTGAATATGTAAAGCAACGGATCAGCAATGGAATCGACAATGCTTTTCAAGAGGAAATTGGTTATACCGTCGTAACCAGGAGATTTGTTTGATTTCAATCCTAAGACAATATTAACTAACTCCTGCCTAAATACTGGGGTAAAGAAAATAGAGTTGTCATTTGGCATTGTTAGAAATTCGTGAAAGGATTTATCACCTGGAATAATAGTCTGAGATAATTTGGAGCCTACTTCAGAAAAATAGGTGTTAAAGGTATCAGCTATTACGTGATTATCTTCAATAAAGGCGTCATCAACACGCAACTTAGAAATTGACTTGGATTTTTTACCCTTATTCAGAGCACCATTTATGATTTTCCAAGTGTTTTTAACGTCATTTTTAAATAGATCTAGTTGTTCCACAAAATATCCCTTTTTCGCCAAGCGAAGGGTTGTAGTAAGCACATTTTTGTAGGAAGTGTATTTCATTCGTGAAGAATCGCAAGGTTTAGAAATAAAGTCGATATATAAATTATTTTTGCGATTAATGGATCGTAGAATTGATTTTGTAACCCAAGGAAGTTTAGGTATACGCTTATAATCATATTTCCGATGTTTTTTCAATGGTATGCAAAAATTTATGCAATTATTTAATATGTTTAAAAATATTTCAAAGGCTTGATCAACATTTTCTTTCACAGAGTAAACATCAGACCAATCAGTAGAGCTTAACTTGTCCTGTAAAGAGGTTATATTTTCAGGAGTGAAAATACGACGTGCTCCTAAGTTCATACCATCATTTTTAGTAACTGGAAGTGCTAACTGAATGTGAGTAAAGATCAGAAAGTGATCAGAAATGTCTGTCACAATAATGCCAGCTTTAGGAACAGGTTGGCAATTACAGAATATGTTGTCTATAAGGGTGGCAGAGTGATCAATCACTCTCGTAGGTTTAGAGATAAGTGGCAAAAATGATGAAGATAAAAGGTTAGTGAGGAAATCATTAGTAGCCGAATGATTGCTGGATAGGAGATTTATGTTAAAATCCCCTGTAATGATACAATTACTGTTTCTAAATGCACGGTTTTGAAGAAGATCATTGATAGCAATTAAAAATTCATTCATACAAGCAGACTGTGGTGGTCTGTATATAACACCGATGAGCAGTTTCTGACCTTTCTGAGTTACAACTTCAACAAATAAAGACTCAATTGCATCAGTCATACATTTCAAGTCGTCTATGACCACATAATCAAGTGAACATGGTATATATAGCGCCACGCCACCCCCTGGTTTGTTAGATCTGTTATTAGTGACGATCCTGTATTCAGGTAGCGTAACTAAATAATTAGCGGTCTCTGAAAACCAGGTTTCTGAGAGAGCAATAACCGGAGGCACTGACAATTCAGTATTTCCTAAAAATGATCGTAATTTCTCAAAATTTCTATTTGCACTTCTAATATTAAGGTGCAAGACAAATAAGTTGTCGTTCTCAAGTGTTTTAGCATAATCTTTGAATAAACATTCGGTATAGTACGCAGATGAAGGAAGATGAACTGCTTCGTCATGAGAATCAAATTCAAGTTGAAGCTCATCAAAATTGCTAGCAAGAGCATTGGTGGCAAAATGATCAAACCTCGTATTACTGTCATATCTATGCGAGATAACATCATTTCGACTACCCTGTACTACTGTTATAAATTCATCTTCGTCTAAATTGTTGAAGGGGAAATGTTCGTTGTCAATCATTGACATTTAAACTACTTATAACAGAATAAATGCAAAAAATATTGAATGATATAAGGGATAAAACAAAGGTCAGAACTGCTTCTCGGTAAAAACGTATCGCGGAATTGTATTTGACATAACTAAAAGAATTAATGCACGAATATGAAAAGTTCTTAAGATAATTTATAATCCATATGCCAAAATGCGTATATAGTCTAGAATAATACATAAGATAACATAGAATAAGAACAGAACAGAAATGAATGCAGTAGCTTGAAAGTTTATAGCTCCGACGAAAAGAAGTGAAAATAGAGGGTTTTGAAGAAGAAACCAAAATGTTTATGTAGTAAAGACAGTGCAAATGTTGTAGCCCTATTTCAAAATTGATTAATAGCCGGAAGTTCATCTTTGTAATAAAAATAATACTTAATATGAGTACTTAATATGAGTTTAGTGATTATTTAATCTTTACAAAGTCCTCTTTGCAACTCACGATCATGGGCTGGCTCTTTTCGTCTTTCCTCACGAAGATCCGACCATTCTGGGTCCACAGGAACTTGAAGCCAGCACTCCTCCGAACTCTGTTGGCTTCCTTCAAGAGCTCCCTCGTTGATGAGATCAGATTCTCATTGACGAATATCCTGCCAGTGGATCTGAAGCCAAGGTCCTTGGTGCTGAACGTCTTCAGCTTCCTTCTTCCATCGTAGACAGCGTTGCGGGCGCGTCTTGAAGCGAATCTCACGATGAAAGCACGTGGGCGTTGGTTTTCCTCAGAGAGACGTCCAAGGCGGTGCACCACATCGATGTCTTTTGCAGATGTTCCTGGGTAGATGTGTTGAGCTATCTTAAGCACTACCTCCTCCGGGTTCTCTCCTTGTTGTTCGGGCACTCCGGTGATCTCCAGGTTGACCCGGCGATGATATTGGTCAAGCTCATTAAGTTGTGAGCTCAACTCGTTGACCTTCTTCTCCAGGTAGCCGTTTTTCTTTTGGAGCTCCTGGTTTACTTTCTCGATCCTCTCCGTCTTCTTTCTCATTTCTTCAAACTTTTCATCTAGAAAGGAAATAGACTGGACTATTCCCGACTGCCCTTCTCGAACATCTACAATAGCCTGTTCGAGGACCGATAGCTTGTTGTCGATGAACTTGGATAGCTTGCCAAATTCATCCCGAAGAGATAGCATCTGGTCGAGCTGAGCGTTCTCCTCGTCAGTCATGTGGTTGTTGGGAGGGCCAGAGGATTTTTTCTTACCAGCGCTGTTTGTAGGCATTGTGACGTAACAAGGAAACAAGTCAGTAACAGGTGTTGGTGAAGACCTCTAGTTACGCAGATGAGATGCGCAGAATATGATGCGTTGATGCGCGAAGAAGAGTTTTTCAAAATTCAGCAGACGTGAAAAGTGGACGAAAATTGACGAAAAAGGTTCGAAAAGATCAAAATGAATGAAAAAATTGATGAACGAAGATAATATCTATAATCAGCGTAAATTTCGCTCCAAGTCCATATAAGGCACTTCCCATCTACGTTCAAGAAAGAGGTCAGGAAACCCACAAATGCTGGAGCCCTTGTGAAACACGTCCTTCCTTCAACCTCTCTTCTACTGTTCTTTTCAAACTACTTAGGAGTGGAAAATAAGAATTATTTTGTTATCAAAACGACGAAAGCTGAAAAACACCAGCATCTCGATCCGTGAAGACCTAACTAGACGTAACCAGCAATTACTTTATGAAACGAGAAACCACGAAAAAGTTCTCAAGGCATGGACATCAGATGGGCATATCGTAGCACTTCTGCCGGCCACCCGAGGGAAGACAGTAACAAAGGGAATCAGGGACATTGATGATTTGAGAACACTTTGACTTTAAATGCAGTTTTTTGTTTATGTATTTGCTTCGTGTCGTTTTTCTTTTCCCTTCTATGTATCCTCTTTTCATATAAGCAAAAGTAAAAGGATCAAACTAGTAACCGCATTTCTTTTATGGTTAAATACCCATGTAATAAGTGTAATAAAGCAGTTAGGAAGAACCAAAGGTCCCTATTATGTACATCTTGTACACATCGGGTCCATATAGTATGTGAAAGAATCCCTAAACCTAAATATGACGATATACACAGCAAAAACGCTGTTTAAAATTTCGCTGTTTAAAATTGTGTTGTTTAAATTTTAAGCAATATTGTTTAAAAGACGGAACTGTATTTTAAACAAACGCTGTTAAAGGCATCAATGATATTGTATAATAATCTTTTAAACAACGTTGTTTAAAAAGATTTAAAATTCGCGCTAGACGGGTTTCCTTCTCCGCCAAACACAGCCGGCTTCATCATGGCGGATGAATTTGTGGTTGACATGTTGCAGAAGTTCCAAATGCCGAAGCTGATTGATACATTCAGAGGTAAGCATTTAGACTAAATATATTGTAATCTGATCGAGTTTGTACTCAAGACTTATTTGTGCTGCCATGACATCTGTATGATGTCTAGATCTAAGCCACAGTCACCTGCAACTTTGCAAGTCGCCCTTCCAGCGCAGCGCAGTTTAAGTTGCACACAGTGAAAGCGCGCATGGGTCCGGTATACTGTATGTGCAACTAACTTAAACAGACATGATAAATCTTGTGATTTTCCAAAAGAAAAGGGTATGAAATTGGCTCACCTTAATGTTAGAATTTTAAGAAATAAAGTAACTGATGTAAACCAATTTCTTCTATCAAACCCTTTTGATCTTTTATGGCTATCAGAAACATGGTTGAATGACGAATGTTCAAACAGTATGATTTCTACTGATGGTTACAAAATTGAGAGAAAAGACAGAGATGCAACCGGTGGTGGTGGTGTATAGGGTGTTACATTAATGAGAAATACAACTGTGTGAGAAGAACAGATCTGGAAATTAAAAACATTGAACCTATGTGGCTCGAAATAAAAAGAACAAATAGTAGTTCAATTTTTTATTTTTTTTTTTTTTTTGGGGGGGGGGGTATTTTTACAGGAAACCTTCCTACCGAGGTACATTTTTTGACTTTCTAGAAGGAAAAATTGAGAAAGTGAATTTATTGTTAAATAATATCGTGTTGATGGGTGATTTTAATTGCAATATGAAAACCAATAGTACATTGAACACATTAAGGACATTTGTCATATTACTTGTCAACTTAACCAGTTAATCGATGAGCCTACACGAATTACACCCCATAGTATAGTTCACTCATTGATTTAATATCTCAAATTCTATTTCACAATTGAAGTCGGGTATAATGTCTGTAGGTTTCAGCGATCATTCGGCAATCTTTATAGTCGTAAAAGGTAAAAATCCTTTGTTCTCATCGAAAATATGTAAATTTAGGTCCTTTCGCAATTTCAGGGAAGATGTATTTCTAGAGGATTTGAGAAATCAAAATTTGGCCGATTCTGATAATGAAAGTGTTGAAGTTGATAAAATCTTTTAAAATCTGTGTTTACGACGCTGAGTGATAAACATGCGCCTTTTATTTCTGTCAGAAAAAGAAGAAACGGGTTGCCTTGGAGTACAGATGAATATATTTCTTTGGCACGTGATCGAGACTACTATAAGAAAAAGTAAAAAAGCACTAAATCGGATTGTTGGGAAAAGTTCAAATTCTATAGAAACAAGGCAAATTACTTAAAGGGTGACTAAATTAGAGAGAAAAAAGGTGCCGTTTCCATGTATTTTTGCATTCAAATCACGAATCTGGCAATGGATTGTCAAAATTAAGTCTCGTTTTGGCGAAAAAGGGGGAAAAGTAGAGGTTTGGGGACCGTTCCTGAAAACTCGTGAGCTGATTGGCTAATTGACCTCACACCCCCAAGTGACGTATGAAGAGTAAGAGGCACAAGATCTACAGGCTGCGGCAATGTAACATTGTACACACAATGCGGTATTTGACCCCTCTGTTCAACAGACAATTTATGAAAAAGGGAAATTAATCAATACAGTCTAAGGAGTGAATAATCATTATCAATATATTTTCTTTAAGATCAGTGAACACTTTTGCCCAAATATACAGCTCTTGTTTTGTTTTTTTAACTTTCTTTGAACAATGTTCTCATCCATCAAGAGCTTGCCGAACGATAGTTTTGCATTGGTCTTAAACGCGTACACAGCCGTTTTATGCGTCTGTGCAATGTACTACACATCTTTAGTACGGCAACTATGTTCCCCCTCGTACTAAGCGACTGGTGAACGCTTTTGTTTGGTTTGTTTTCACTCTCGCCTTTTTTTTACTTCGCTTTACATGTACTACGGTAGTACTGACTTAGATTTTTGGCTGAATTCTTCGAGTAACTTAGAGAGATGGATAGTGATCGCGAGTCCGATTTGGAGGACTTTTTTGAGCCAGATACGAACTCTGATTTATCAGATGATTTATCGATACCGGAAGAGAAGAAGCTCAAGTGCAGTGGCAAGGGGAATTCGACCATTATGTTTGAACCCCTCGCAGAAGACGCGCCAGGGCATGGTGAAGGGGTCGCGAGGGAAGGGGCCGCGGGTGAAGCTGCTGCAGCTGCTGGAGAAGAAAAGTGATCGCTGCAAATTGTACTCCACTCGCTTGGCCTTTGCCACTCTGCCCGCGTGAGAATACCGTTGCGACCCACAATTTCCGTAGATTTTCATCTTTAGGAAAATGATGTACGTAGGCTTACATCATCTTTAGGGGTCTTGCTACAGCCCGCAACTATACACCGATTTGGCATTACTGATGAAATTGTGTCCCAAAATCAAAGTTATTGTGAGGAATTAAACACACGAAAATATGCGATGCAAATGGTCGATGAGGTGAATGTCATGCTTGGCACCGGGTTGGGCCTGCCGGGGCCTGCGGGCGTGCACGGTATATAGGTTGGTGGAATATTTTCCCTTACTTCTCGTACGTCACAGATCACGTGATCATGATGTCGCTCGATGGGTTTTTTTTTAGGGGCGGTGCTTATGACTGTGTAAATCAGCAAAAATGTACTTTTCAAATGATTATGAAATACGACTGAATGCATAAAAAAGTGTGTGATAGATATTTTTTGGCTCCTGATGACTCCTTCCTACGAAAAATGGGCAATCAATTTTTTAATTTAGTCACCCTTTAAACAAAAAACTAAAGAAAAAATTATTATCAAAATGAGTTTTCTGAATGCGGAAATGATTTGACGAAAAACAAATTGGAGGGTTTTAAAAAGACTTTACCCTCAAAACGAAATGAGGTAGAAAATAAAGTAATAGTTGACAATAGTTGAATTAATATCTGACGAAATAAAGGTAGCAAGTTTACTGAATGAAATGTTTAATAATTTTAGCTCAATTTTACAAACAGGCAATATTGATTTTAAATCGTTACAAACCTTAAATCAAACTGATTGCAATTTTGAATTTGAGGAGATCAAAGTAGACTTTGTTAGAGCTGAATTATACGTAAAATTGATTGTAAGAAGGCTGTAGGTATTGACGGTCTACATCCTAAGATACTTAAATTGACAGCAGATATCATTGCAAAACCCCTCACTACAATGTTTAATAGATCTTTAAAAACATCACAAATCCCACTTGATTTCAATGTGGCAAGAATCACACCCATACACAAAGGAGGTACGTTCAGTGTCGAAAACTTCAGACCTATTTCAATACTGCCCTCTTTGTCAAAAATCCTTGAAAAAGCCGTACATAAACAATTATACTCGTCCCTTAACCAAAATAATCTTATATCTGAACGAAAATGCGGATTTAGACCACTTCATTCCACAGCCACGCGTTTGACTGAAATTAGCGATTACCTGCTTAATAATATGAACATTGGTCAGGTTACTAGAGCAATTTTTTGTGATCTTAGAAAAGCATTCGGATTTCAATGTTATTCCTCATGAAATGATATCGGAAAAACTTAAGTTTTATAGGATTAGTAATAAGGTACATAAATGGTTCCAAACTTATTTTACGGGTATGCAACAATGTGTTGTTATAAATAACCATTTCAGTGAATATTTGACTAATAGATCTGGGGTACCGCAAGGGTCAATCCTCGGCCCCCAAATTTTTTGTTTGTGTATAAATGATATTAATAATCTCAAAATTCATAATAATTCACATATATCACTTTATGCTGACGATACTGTCATTTTTAATAATGCTTTCAATATTTCGGAAGTTCAAGAAAATCTGCAAAATGATTTTGATTTCATTTGTAGATGTTTAATGTAAATAAAATGTATATACACCCAAAGAAAAACATGGCCTTTGGTCTTTTGGGTCAAAAAGAAAGTTGGAAAACATTAACATTTCGATTAAATTAAATGATATTAAACTGCAGTGTGTCGACAGTATAAAATGTTTAGATGTCATACTTGACTCACAACAGACGTGGTCTCACCATATTAAATATATTTGTAAAAAAAATATCTCGCTCTATTGCAGTCGCGCAAATCCATTTTGAAATTCGGGGGGGGGGGGGGGACATTCGCCTTCAAAACTTCTCTGACAAACAACAACAAAAAGAAGGTTATTCAACAAGGTGGGGGGGGGGGGGGACATTCGCCTCCAAAATTCTCTGACAAGCAAAAAAAAAAAAAAAAGAAAAAAAAAAGGTTATTCAAAAGGTGGGTGGGGGGGGGGGACATGTCCCCCTGTCCCCCCTGGATTTGCGCCCATGCTCTATTGGATGTATTCGTCGTATAAAACATTAATTTTACCACACTTTGATTATTGTTGTACTGCATGGGGAACTTGTTCGAAGACCAACGTACTGAAATTACAAAAACTATAAAATGGATATGCGAAATCGATTTTACATAAGGATTACGAAACTCCACAATGCCTGTTTCTTGTAACTTTAAATTGGCAATCTGTTGAACAAATATTAAAATATCATTACTGTTTATTAGTCTTCAAAATTATCAATTCCCTGGCCCCAGCATACCTAAAACTGTTAATAAATCGCCGCACCTTTAACTATTGTACCCGGTATTCTGTAAAATCACTGCTTGATATCCCATACCCCAAAACCCGATTTGAAGAAACGCTCTTTCTCTTATAAAGCAAACTTTCTGTTCAACAAACTTCCAATTTCTGTACAATCAACCAATTTAACTGATATATTTAAGCGCGGTTGCCAATCAGCAAAACATTTATTATAATATCCCATATCATCTAAAATATTTAAAGGCAACCTCCTCCTTTTCCCCTCCCCCTTATTTGTTATCGCTGTAGTTATTATATTGTGTACATTATGTATCTGCGATAGTATTCCTATACATAGGTTAGGGATTTACATCTCCAATGTAGTAAAGAATAATATTTAGATAATAATTCAAACATCATAAAGAAGCCCAAAATCCATTTAAGAAAAGTAACTTTAGACCCATTTTAAAATTTGGAAACAACGTTCATGGTCTTATTCATAACGTTACCTTTCCAAAAGTATATGTTTCCAAAATTCATCACACAATTGCATTATTTTGACAACAGACTATTATAAATGAATTTTATCAATTTTTATGATTTGTTTTATTTTAAGAGTTGTGCGCTTCTAAAACGTGTTTAAATGGAGGTACATGCTTTGATGATGGCGGCATATTTTGCCTATGCTTGGATGGATACACAGGCACACGCTGTGAAATGGGTAAGTCCGAGTTGCCGTTCATTTCAAATCCAAACAATGAAACAAGTTATGTTATTTATCTCAGATAAAAATATTCAAATTAAAGTGAATAACTTTTTAAAAAGGGGTGGGGGGGGGGGGGGGGGATGTGACTCTTCACTTCTTTAAAATGTCTTCCTTTTTTGACAACACAAAACCACTTTATAAGGCCTTTTCGGTGCGGATGGAGGGGGGGGGGGAGGGAGCAGATTCCTCGATTAGTTAGTTAACAAATAAAATTATTATTTATTCATTTATTATTTGTGTACTTATTTTGTCTGCTGTATTTTATACTGCAGGGTTGGCCTGTTCAGTTATGCAAAACTGTTTTCAAAAGGCGCCCTTCAGTTTAACAAATCATTCTACATGAAAATACAAAATACATAACTATTAGATAACATATGGTAAAATACGAAAATCGAGATTGAATTAATGGTATTGTAAAATGTACATATTTGAATAGTAATGTTATAATTCCATTGAGTCAAGACTTAAAGTTTTGCATAGTTTTATAAACTTATAAAAGGATGTACACGAACATTACCAGGGAAAACATTAGCAACAATAGAAAAGGTTCTTAAATGTTACGATAATCCCACAGAGATTTCAAGAATATTGTTCAAGATCTCCCCTTTACTGGTGTCTCTGATCACTTTATGTTAATACATGAATAGCAGGCCCTATTCATCTGAAAATGTGTTACCTTTTCTTAACAAAATTGAAGAAAAAACAAAAAGAAAAAAAAATGACGCAGGTACCTCTTTTCCTGTGTTACTGATAAACTGTATGATCGGAAATTTGATCATTTACATTAAATATAAGAATTGTTCAGCATAAGAGGCATAGAAGGTGTCAAAATAGCAGAATTTACGCTATTGCATGTAGCTGCACAGTGGGATAAACATGTACCTAGTATTCTACAGAGTGCAGAAAGAGAGTCGGTGTTGAGACTTGAACAAAAAAATCCATAAAGCCTTAAGCCTAGCATTAATATTCAGCCTTTAGCTGGATCAGGTACAGTACAGGGCACACACCTGTAATTATTTCCCCACTGGCTCGTATGTTCAAAATGAGAAATAAAAAAAAATCATGAAAAGTATTAACTGCTAGCAATGACACTACGAAAGCGACTGGATATTGAGATTATCTAATTCTGCCCCTTTCAGTTGTTTTGGAAAAAATGCTGAAAAACACCTCCTCATATTTTCAGAAAGTCAGTGAAATTATATGAACAATTCAAGACACATTTCTTGTTTTTAATTGTTCATTGTTTATCATGTTGTTTGATGTTTTGTTTGTATGTTGTTATTATGGTTATAATAATATGAAGAAAAAACAACAACTTGTGTCTTGACTTGTTCATACAATTTCCTTGACTTTCTGAAAATATGAAAGATGTGTTTTTCAGCATAAACTCCCACTGGGACCAACTCCCAGGGGCGTAGATAGCTGGGGGGGGGGGGGGTATGAATCCCCCAACTTTTCAGGTGGGGGGGGGGGGGATGGTGTGTACAAACATCCCCCCCCCCCAGGTTTCATCCCTACCAACAACCCCAAAAAATGGTAGAAAATATACATTTCTATTATATGTTGTAGATAAATATAATTTGATATATTATATCTATCAATATTATTCAAATTTATATATTCTTTATTTCAATACAGATATCATTTATTTATGTACAATATTGTATAGCGAGAGTGCCCAAATCTGCACAGTGCCCTTGCCTGCGCACACGCGTAAATGTGCGATTCTGATAAAAAACAAAACACGCAACGATCACAAACTTTTCATTTTTATCAAAGCGATAGGTATTTATGCAAAATAAGAGTCAAAATATTGAAAAAAGGTCTTATTTCAGATATTTTCTTCTCAAGCCTCAAAATGTTGTTTTTTACATCAAAACTCCCAAACTGCGTATGAAATGAATAAGTGCGCAGACATGGGCACTATTTTTTTTTTAAAGTTGAAATGACACGGCCGCCGTTTCTTGTGAAAATAGCATTGTTTTTGCTCTAATTTTGATGAGATTTTTTGCAAACTTGCTCTTTGGAATATCAGGAATAATATAAAATTAAGCTTTAGAGGAATATTAAAGAAATTCTTGTTCATTTTCAGGTCAAAATCTTAGGTGCGCAGACATAGGGCTCCCCATCATATATTTATATGAATTTATTAATAGTTATCTACAATAATATTCTGTCGTTGCTTCTAATTTTCCCCGATATATTTTTACACTACTAAAATGTTAAAACCATCTACTTCAAATTAAACAACATGAGTGTTGATTTGGGAGGGATATGGAGGTATATTTTTTTTAATGAAGTGGGGCGGGGGGGGGGGGGGGGGGGAGGGGTGGCCTGTGTTACCATCCCCAAATGTATTTTGAGGTAATTTTTTTCAAAGCCATAATGCAGTAAAATTATTCAGATTAAACGTACATGTAGTTATTCTAGTCGGTATAGCAGGTAATTTTCCATTATAATGAAATTTTGCCACACTCATGCTCTTAGTAATACTAACAATTTTCAAAATTGAAGTCACAGGAATCGAATGTGGTGGGGGAAAGAGGGAATATATCACCCCCGATATTTATCGAGGATGATGACATGTGTCATCATCACCCAAATATACATAGAAGAATGATGAAATGACAATCATAACATGTAGACTCGGTCAGAAGCACCGCTCCGAGGGTTGCATGGGGGCACAGTGCCCCTACTTTTCCCTTTAAATTCAGATAAGTACCCCCATTTTTTCTTTCGAATAAGTTCCCTTTCCATATTCTTATAAATGCCCATTTTGAAAATTACACCTCATCCCTCACCTTACCTTTGATAAATGCTCATATTATCTATTTTAATCCCTTTTATCCTATTTAATGTAACAAGTCATTTTTTTTTCTTTGTAATATATAGGCACTGATTTAAATTTTCTACTTTGTAAGAACATTTTCCGTTCTTATAAGTGCCCCTTTTCAGGTGTGATTAGTGCCCCTTTTCACCTCTGATAACTGCCTTTTCTACCTTTTCTACACATTCATTTATTTTTCTAATAAGTGTCCTTTTCCCCATTATGATAAGTACCCTTTTCCATGATTCCCTTTTCCATAACATGTGCCCCTAATCCAAAGTGACTTAGAGCCAAATTCTCAAATGCTCGCTCGCTACGATCGCTCGTATTAAAAGTATAGCTCATTAAGTAAATTTTCATTGTGAAATTTTGCTAATGAAACCCCATCGGAATTGTGTTTCCTTGTTTTTTGCGACCTCACAAATTTTGAATATTGCTTGCTCGCTCGCTTCGCTCGCTCGCTCAGTATTCAAATCATATACTACAAAACTGCAAAGCATGATGCTAAAGTTATCTTGGACATGTAAAGAGAAAAACCATATACATGTTTACACACCCTCACCCTATGATGAAGAAATTCAAAATCGGCATCGAAAATCCCTCCAACTTGCAGGCAAAGGGTTATCTAAATACTGAAATAAAAAATATTTAGATGTATATAAAAATTACACACACACACACACACACACGCACACATATATATATGTATATATATATATATATATATAATGTGAGAAATCAATTGAATTGAATGAGAGAAATAATTTGCGTAGCTAAATTCATTGTTCCTCCTTACTGACTTCCTTTTTGTGGAAATAACTGCAGGGTTTGCAAAAACTGTCTCCGCCGGGAGACAGTTTTATATATATATATATATATATATATATATAATGTGCGTGGGGGTGTGTGTGTGTAGGCGCGTGTGGGCGTGTGTGTGTGTGCATGTATATATATATATATATATATATATATATATATATATATATATATATATGGCCCTTGAGGTAAATCATACCCCCCACTTATGAGGAACTCCTGCTCTCTCATGGGACTGATCTGCACCAGTAATCATCCCTCTTTAGGCACACATGAAAAAAATATGTTCAAAGATGTACCTTTTTTTTATATGATTTTTTTTTTTCAACAATTACATCATCAGTGGGAATCACCGAAAATGATTGGATCCAATTACAGAAGTGCGGCCTTAGGGGCGTATACATGTAGAGTGCAGTCTACATAGTCTTTCTGTTAGACTCTCTTACGCTTTAAGACTGACAAGGGGACAAGGGTTTGTGCCTGTAAACTTGGAATGGTATGAGTTGGGATAACAATGTTAATATTTACAACATGTAGGCCTACAGTTCGAATGGTTATAATTACGGGACTATGATAGCAAAACGAACATGACTTTGCGAAGTTACAGGCCCACCGAGAAAATGATCAGTGACTGATATTTTACTTTACAATCCGTCAGTCTTATTACAATAATCTAAAAGCTGGGATATTAAATATCGATATAAATTCTAAAAAAAGACTGAACTTATCATAACCTAGTTGTATTATCATAATTATGGCGATCTGATTTTTAACTGAAAGACTAAAATGAAATTCATTGAATGCTTTAATAAAGTTTGTGTCAATTAATACATGTAATAATGTTGATTATAAATGTGTTGACTTTTGATAGGTCATTAGGCCCATTCCTTCGGATAAATCTGATTCGAAACAGACTACGCTAAATTAAACCTGGTCTGATTCCTAGTTTCTCTTCACCTCCTTCCTTTTTTTTTCTACCCAGCTTCCTTTTTCGTTTTGTAGTGCAATAAAGATGATTCTAAGGACATATACATAATGAGGTAATAATAACACCACCAACAACAAAAAAAAATAAAAAATAAAAAAATAAAGATAGTGCAATGTCACATTGTTTAGAACCTCTGTATTGCATATACAAATGAAATATAATTTGTATGTACGGTAAAATATCAATGACATGGAACCCGCTCCTCATTTAAAATAAAGCCGGACCAGTAAATAGGAATCAATTTTGCGTGGCCTTAACATTTTTGTAGAAAACCAACATTCGAAAGAAATGCAGCTTTTGTACTTTAGCCATTAACTAGCTCACGTACACAATTATTCATCAAATGTCGAGAATAATGTATAATGTAGGTTCCTTTAAAATGAACCTAGTGCATAATAAATCGATAATAAATTCGATATATATGTTTTGATTATCAGTCCTTGCCCCATTGAGCGTGGTTGCGACTGTTGAAGCCCTCAATGAAGATGTTATTGTCTTCTCTACTGACCTCTTAAACGTCACATCAGACTACTTCAGAGAATTCGAATCGTTACTTTGCAATGCGGTACGTACATGAAACACTCCTGGTTTAGCTGTAACATAAAAGTTGATTTACAATCAAGTGTTATAAAATTCGATTGTATCTCCATAATGCTTACTTTGAATTGTATATTTCTGTACCAAAACTGATTGTAAAGATATAATAAACTGAAGGAGATACGACAGATTTTCGGGAGATACAATTGATTGTAACTCTTTAGGTGTCAGGATCCAGATCCGCTACTGTGAATTTAGATATTGAGTTCCCAACGCACCTTAATAACAAACTCATAAATTAAAACTTGGAAAACATTTGTGGAAATCTGATCGAGTATACTTACGTCCCTTTGACCAGAATTCCTTCATGGCTATGAGAAAACTATCAACGCTTGTTGTCGTGATATCGCTGGTGTACCTTGTATACTAGGTGTAAAAAAAAATCATAAACATTGATTAACACTTTTGATCGTTTTGTTTCAGGAAACGTGTGCTAAACCATACGGGGATTGTAGGAATGAAAATGTTGCTTTTGTAACTGTTATTCCTGAAAATGTAATTCTTTATGATTTTTTCTAAAAACTTATAAATCTTTGAACGTATAGAATTCAGTGTAAATGTGAGTTAGATATAATAACCAGGCAGATGTGTAAATTTCATACATCCATATACGATCAGGAGTTATTATTTTTTATCTTTATGATCGTTTTAAAATCTTTATTTGTTTAGCCGACTTTCTTTCATTGTGCCTAGAGATTTCTTTATTCTTGCTAACCGGAACAACCAATATTATCTTACTCATGTTGAATGAAATAATGCTATATTTCTTTGAATATAGTATGATATGTATGATACATAATTTTTGAGGTATTCAACAAATTTATGAATAATACACTCTACCACTCTGATAATAGGTGATTTATAAAAAAAAATCTTATGTCGTAATCTCAGTAATTTCAATGTACTGTGATGGTTAGCTTTAAATACTATATGATTTGAACCTTGAACTTGCAACACTGAATATTTCATGTGAACAAAGTGGTGATCATTGACAATAATGGGATTGCACATTGATAAAAGAGTATAAACAGTGTACAGAATATTTGAATATTACTTTATTGCCCTTTTTGTGTTTACGTGTACACTATAATTCGTCTTTCTGACTTTTTTTTTCATTTCATATGAAGATCTTGCAACCGATCTCCAACTCTGGATGTTACAAGAATTCGTTAAGAACTATACTTTATATTTAGATACGATTTAGATGAGTTGTTTTATTTTGTTGTGTTTCAGTTTCAGTTTCAGTTTCAGTTTCAGTTTCAGTTTATTGTTTCATATTTCACATTTACAATGTGTTTTACAGTATACGTGTAAATGGATACAAACAATTATTGGTACAAACGAGATAAATAGTACGAACAAACAAGAAATATATTGTCAGACAAAATAAAAGAAGGTGAGTACCTCATATCTATGCGTTTGCATGCAATATTAATTGAGCAGACTGGGCTTGAATAATAATGAAATATTGAGGAGCCTAAGGAGGAAGCTACGCTTGTGAGTTATAGGCTTCAAAGAATAATAAGATTTGTAATAGTCTTTGAAAATAGTAGGAACGAGCAATGCATGATACGGCAATATGAGTATATAAATAAATATAAATAAAATCATTGTGTTACAGTAATCAAAATCGCATTCAAAGAAATAGTATTGGATGGCTTTGTCACTTTCATTACAGCAATGATATAACAATTCACATTTTCAGGGTAAATAAACATTTCCTGTTTTTTTTACCTTCCTTATAACGTACTTCAAAATATTCAAGATGTTAGCTGGAAAAAATTCAACATGGCGCAAAGGTGACGAAAACTTAGGCAAATTTTGTTAATGGTCCTACAGTAATTGTACTCTTATGACATCTTTAATCTGTAACTTTATGTAATTTTTAGATTTCATTGAAATTTGGTCATTGTATTAAGAATCATATTCCGCACATGTTGATACCAAACAAACGTATGCATCTAATTCACTGTTGCCATGGCAGCCGTCTATTTCAATACAAACCTAAGTGGTTTTGAGAAGGTATTGATATTTGGGGTGAAATCGATTCGGTTTTGAAACTTTAATTTTAATATGGATTCGATACAATATTCAGATAGTATAATGGTATTATATATCTTTTTGATGTATGTTAATAGACATAATCAGTAAAGTACCCTACAGATCATTATGGAAATCTCCATTTTGTAGATATTTGAAATTTGAAATATTGAGCGCACAAAGATTTACCTATGCTGTAACTTTTTTTCTTCTCATAATCCCAATTCAATGAAACTTGGACACTGTTCAGAAAGATATTTCACATGTTTTAGAACAATGTTGATATATTTATGTTACATTTAGTTGCCTTGGCAACTATTATTCAGTGTTCATTTTCATTTCATTTTTTGTATTTTTTTCAAATAGAAATTACTTTGAAAGTCTGAGATTCAGCGTTAATGTGCATGGCTTAGATATAATAACAAAGGAATTATATCACTGTTTGTAAATCTAACACACCCAAATGACATTAGACGTTATTAATGTTATTCCTTATCATTTGTTTCTTGGTGCTTAGTGATACCTTCATTCATTCCAACTGGAGCAACCAATTTTTATTTTAAGTTGAATGAATAATGCTGAGTTAATTATTTCTACAAGACAGTGTTAAATATGATTATTTCTTATGTGTGGTATAACCTGTGGCAAACTTTTAGCTTGTCATCACCAAAGTATCGAATTTCACTTTGTTTAATGTTTATTAAAAAAAATTACTTGCAAAGAAGAGGTAAGACTATACGAAAAATACCAATACTGAATGCCTTAACACAAAGAGAATATGATGTTATGCATTGCATAATGAATTCATATAGTCAAATAATTTTACACATTCATGTAGACTAAATGACAAAATTAACGTGTTAAAAATTGCCTTATTTTAGTAGCCTGCCTTAGCATAATATGCTTTGCATGGACACTACAATTTCATATGGATATGTAGAAATTTGTATCCACTGGATAATATTTTCCACGTTGTAAACCACAAAATCATCTTGTCAGATTTATTGGTGTTTTGAGGTTGACAAAATAGAAATAGGCCCATGGTTGCAAAACTTTATCAAGCATTGGAATCATTTGAATGTAATTAAGCTCCTATCACCGTCTGAAAAGCAAAGTTAGTTCAGCATTATCAAATTATATATACTTGTAAACAATCATATCACAATAAATACACAAATAGAGCAAAATAGGAGGTAAAGATCAAAATCCAGAATTTTGAGTAACTGCCAGTGTTTGTGATAGGCTGCATTATCTGCATATAAATAAATTTTAAAAAAGTAACAAACACAGCGCAGCACCAAAAAGTAATATTCACATATTATATACAGTATTTATACTTCTTTGTCAACTCAATAAATCTGATATCAATAACAGGTGTATGTTCTTCTCATGTAAATATAATTAATTCTACTTGAATACTCCACTGTCTCGACAAGCATCATAAAAACGATATTTCTTTCATTGGTCAAAACTATTACAACTATTATGTTGTGATTCATTTTGTTCAATCTTTTCCAACTTTTTTTTTCCTTCTCCTCCTCTCCTTCTGTTATTGTACTTTGTATTCTATGTTATTGTTATATTGTTTTCCTGAAAATGAAATAAAATAAAATAAACTGTTATTAAGATAGAGATTTTTATTTTTGAAAGATCACAATATAACCAATGATATCTAGTGACTACTCCAAAATATAACCAGTAAGATATGCATTCTAAAGTACAACGTCTACGCAAAGCCTAATTATTTTGTTATAGAATATTTTATTATTGATTAAATCAGATTTCAGTTCCATCAATGAGCCTAAAAGTGTGAAATCAGATTGTTGTCAATGATGTCCAATCACCAGTTGTTCACATGAAATATTCAGTGTTGCAAGTTCAAGGTTCAAAATAACCATAGTGGCTATACAGCTTACCATCATTACAGTACACTGAAGCCGCTTAGGCTACGACACTGGATTTAAAAAATAAAACACATATTATCAGAGTGGTAGATTGTATTATTCATAAATTTGTTAAATACCTCTAAAGTTATGCATCATATATTACAAGAAATTATTTCATTATTAACATTATTTCATTCAACATGAGTAAGCTAATATTTGGTTGTTCCGGTTAGCAAGAATAAAGAAATCTCTATGCACAATTAGAGAGAAAATGGAGAAAATCGACTAAACAAATAAAGATTGTAAAACGATCATGAAGATAAAGAATAATAATCACTCCTGATCATATATGGGTGTATTAGATTTACATATCTGTCTGGTTATTATATCTAACTCATATTTACACTGAATTATATACGTTCAAAGATATATATGTTTTAAGAAATATCATAAAAAACTAAATTTACATGAATAACGGTTACCATGGCACCGAAAATTGATACAAATATATTTTTGTAGGTTTAAATCACGGAGAATATATCATTCTGAACAGAACATCCAAGTTTCGTTGATTTCGGATTATGAGATAAAAAAAGTTATGGCCTGTAAAGTAACTGATTATGTGTTCTATTTGTTTGTTGACAGATGTCGAAAAATGTCAAATTTTCCCTAAACGGAGGTTGATATAATGCATTGCAGGATACTCTACTGATAATGATTAAGGTGACCATTATCAAAATAGTAATTATATACACCAAAGAGATGTACGATATCTTTCTTCTGTCTAAATATTGTATCAAATCCATATTAGAACTAAAGTTTAAAAACCGAGACAATTTCCACGACAAAATATGAAAAAATTCTCAAAACCATTTTGGTTTGTATTGAAATCTAATAATCATACAAAAGGTTACAGGGGAAGATGTCTAAAGGGTACAATGGGACCTCCTAAGAAATTGAATAAAAACCCATTTTCATCACCTTTGACGCCATCTTGATTTTCACCATGCTGCGCTACTTTTTTTTTTATCTTAGCATCTTAAATATCTTAAAGTAAATTATAAAAAAATGTATTTAAAAAAAGTTGGTTTCGTTTAGTCAAGTGGGGGGGGGGGGGGGGGGGGGAGGTTGAACGGGTACCCCTCTTAGGTACCCTACTATAAAGATTATGCCCACGTTTCTTTAGCTCCAAGGCACACTGACTGTAGGCTATAATAAGCACACGTTTCTTGAGCTCCAACTCCACGGCTCTATACAGGGCACCGATGCACGAATAAGTTGTTGAAAAACAGTCATAAAGATTATAATCAATGCAAATCAAAGTCAGTGTTGAGATGAAGTGATGTTAAAGACAATATGGAGACGTAAATAAAGTTCATTTGAAACAAAATTTTCAAGATAATCATTCCTACAATCCTCGTAGGGTTTAGCACACGTTTCCTGAGCACCAAGGCACTGTAATGGGCACCAATGCGCGATTTTGTTTGAAAACAATCAATAAGATTATTATCAATTCAAATTAAAGTCACTGTCTATATGAAGTGATGTTAAAGACAATATTTGGATGCAAATAAATTCATAGAAAAATATATTTACAAAATAATCATTCTTACAACCTTTGCTGGGGTTAGCACACGTTTCCTGAGTACCAAGGCACTATAATGAGCACCAACTTGCGATTTCGTTTGAAAACAGTCATCAAGATTATAATCAATTCAAATCAAATTCACTGTTCAGATGAAGTGATGTTAAAGATAATACTGAGACACAAATAAAGTTCATTTAAACCAAAATTTCCAAGATAATGATTCATACATTCCCTATATGGTTTAGCACACGTTTCCTGAGCACCACTGCACCTATAATGTGCCGCCATTTTCCAGTGATACACTTTTAATTCATAATACTTGTTTTAATTTTCTTATCCTGACCTAGATGGAGTTGAGGGGGTGTGGGAAGGAAGGCCTGTGGGTCTGGTAATTGAGTTAACCTTTTCTACACTTAGGCAGCCCCATCAACTCTGATCCAGGTCCTTTCTTTAAAATGTTTTATTCTTGTTATTGTTTTCTGTATTGTTTTCTGTATTGTTTTCGAAATGCCGAATAATAAATAATAAATGAATAAAAAAATAAAGGCACTATAATAATGATCACCGATGCGCGATTTTCTTTGAAAACAGTCATCAAGATTATAATGAGTGCAAATCAAAGTCAGTAGTTAGATGAAGTGATGTTAAATACAATACGTAAATAAAGTTCATTTAAAGCAAAATTTTCAAGATAATGATTCCTACATTCCCAATATGGTTTAGCACACGTTTCCTGAGCACCAAGGCACTACAAATGATCACCAATGCGCGATTTTGTTTGAAAACAGTCATTAAGATTATTAATGCAAATCAAAGTCAGTGTTTTGATTATAGTGATGTTTATGACAATATTAAGACCTGAATAAACTTCATTTAAAACAAAATTTTCAAGATAATCATTCCTACAATCCTCGTAGGGTTTAGCCCACGTTGCCTGAGCACCAAGGCACTAAATGAGCATCAATGCGCAATTTCGTTTGAAAACAGTCATTAAGATTATTATCAATTCAAAGCAAAGTCAGTGTTTAGATGAAGTGATGTTTATGACAATATTGAGACGTAAATGAAGTTTATTTAAAACAAAATTTTCAAGATAATCATCCCTACAATCCTCGTTGGGTTTAGCACACGTTTCCTGAGCACCAAGGCAGTATAATGAGCACCGATGCGCGATTAATTGCGGCCGCCTGGACTAGGTCATGAATATTCATTTCGCGCGTTACGCGTACGTCATGAATAATAATATGTTCGACTTGGTGCTCAAATAGTCTCTACCACGATGGTGCACTATAACAAAAAATTTTGGTTTACGTATTACATAAAAATAATTTTTGTATCTCTGAGTTATGGTCCTAGGAATAAACAATTTTCTACTATGTCCTCTTGTCTGATCTGTGGATTGTAATACAATATTTGGCGTTACATCAGAATCATATTTATTAAAAATCTTGTACGTTTCAGTCATATTGCCTCGAGCCTTCCTGTAAGCTAAGGTAGGGATATTCAACTGTCTCAATCTTTATGCATAAGGCAGCCTCTTTAACTCTCTTCGGGGACTAATCTAGTCGCTCTTCTTGGGACATTTTCCAAAGCATGTAGGTATAGGTTTTTTAAAGTGGGGTATCCACACAGCATGAGCGTACTCTATTTGGGGACGAACAAGCGATCTGTACAAAAGTGAGAAATTATCCTTATCTAAATAAACAGAGGTTCGTCTGATTAAATTCATTAGACTGTTATAGCTTTATTTTATATTGATCTTTGTAGATCTAAGTAAATAATCTTCAAAATTCAGCTTATCATCAATCACCACTTCCAAATCATGGCAGATCTAAACGTTAGATCTATCTAGGCCTGCAATTTCCATTCAATGGGAGCGGAGCAGATCAAGGACTTTGTATTTAAAAAAGGGGGCTCAAGCAATTGACAAACAACAACAACAAAAGCATCATATTTGGGGGGAGTTGATTTTGGAGGAAAAAAAATAGTTTGATGTCTGACAAGAAAGCAAAGCAAAAAAAATAATAAAAATAGAAAAAAGGGGCGGGGGGGGGGGGGGAGGTGTCCGGACCTCGTGATCCCCCGACCGCCCCTGCCCCCTGGTGAGTCAAGCGCAACACCTCATCTATTCCGTCACATTGCAGATTTGACATATTCAAAAGCAAAAGGACCCAGGCTATATTATAACCTGAGAGATTCGATATACTATTTTGTTATGAGGCACAGGGGGCATTCTGAAGAAAAAAAAGAAAGAAAAAAGATAGATCTAGAGGTAGTAGAGCTAGGCCTATACAGTTTTAGACCGAAAACTAACTTGTTCGTTTCGCTTCATCGAAAAGTCAATACACGTAGTGACGTACTGGTACCGGGTACCATATGAAGCACATATTTTCGGTGATATGCAATTTCAATGCATGTAAAACCGGAGTTCAGAAATGTGATTTTCTTAAACTCCGGTTTAAAGAGCAGATTTAAATCACACTTAGACTGGAGTTTAAGTTAAACCGGAGTTCAGAATACGCGCCTATTATATAAATAGTGCATGGTCTATCATGCACTATACTGGATTTATGGGCACGACAAATACTAAATTATCCCGAGTGCAGTTTTGTTTCACCGAGGCTGCAGGCCGAGGTGAAAGAGACCTGCACGAGGCATAATTTAGTATTTGGAGTTCATAGTCCAGTAATGGTGCATAAATAGAACATGCAATAATTGTTATAGTAAATAGACCCCTAGATCTATACCTGTTATCGTGTATTAGGACCGGGCCCCATAAGTCTATAAATTTATAGTCTAGATCTACTGCTAAATTTCCTAACTCTACAAAAGTTGCTTATCTCACAAAATGATCTCCAAATGTTAGCTCTCCATAGATGTGTAACTCTCTGAACTCCAAAAAAATAAAATTGAATTATAGCAATCGTAACAAATGACTCATCCCCTATTCATTTAACACGGGATTCCCCCGTCCTAAAATCAAAGTTATAGTGCACGATAGTGCACTATAACAACATTTTTGCGCGTCACGTGATGCGTGATGCGTCACGTGATGCGAAACCATCGACTTCCAGTTGTCTCAGGAAGATATGAAAAACGATATGAAATTATATCAGCGCGTAATGCGACGCATTTATTGTGCAATACTTTGCTAAGTTACTTTACTAAGTTACCTCAGCAATATGAATAAAAAAGATCGAATTACTTTTTGTAGATTCCGATGTGGAAACCATCGACTTCCAGTTGTCTCAGGAAGATATGAAAAACGTCAAAGAAACATGAGAATTTGTACACTATGATTCTGTAATAAATTGGTAATGAATTTCACTATCTATTCATTTGTCCTTCTTTAAATAAGGAAAGAAAATTTCATCTTCAAAAATATTACACCGAGCGGCCAAATACACTCAAAATGAATCAGCTTTTTAATTGTGAAAAACCAGAAATCCGTTCCAACCTTGTAAAATTTTGCAGGAAAATTATGCTTCGTTTCTAAAGGCGCTCGAAATACAATATTTTGAGCTTTAGATTTAATTGTGGCACAACAGCCAACGATATGCTGATGCCATTACTTGCCTTCTTTGGAATATTTATACATTCTAATTATATTTTAAGCTTTCATGCACTTATTTATTATTTCAACTGTAATTTTCAAATCTTTTTTTTTTTTTTATATGTTAATTTGTTTTCTTTTTGCTGTATTTTTAAACATTGTACTCTAAATGCTTTGTAAATTATTTGATGAAATACTAATGATGATTTGTACATGTATATGATTGTATACTCCAATACCCTCTCTATGGGTGACATGAGAATAAATGTCATTGTCATTGTCATTGTCATTGTCATTGCACTGGCTGTGTGACGTCACAATGAATTTATGAAGTTGCACTGTGTGACTTGTGACGGAGATTGCAATGTAAATAATTTGGTGAGCTCCCACAAGCAGTTTCCCATCTTACATGATACATAGTACATGCTCATTGTCGTCAAATATGCCATAAAAGGTGCATCCATAGATTTAAAATTTCTCTCGTGCATTACATTTCACCGAGGCCTACGGTGAAATATAATGCACTTGAGAAATTCTAAATCAGTATGGATGCACATAATTCAACTCCAGAGCATGCACTATTATATGACTTGTATATAATATTTATCGGTTTTATAGTTTACAGAATTTGTCTTGATCGATCCTCCACCATCTCTAAGAACCATCAAATGTTCCGTCCTGTCTTTCGTTATCGGTAGCGTAATTGGTAATATGAAGGTTGACATCGGAGTAGACACAGCAGCCGAGGTGATTTCACTCGCCATCAGGGCTCATACAGAACTACAACTGATAAACGATGCCCTAATGTTGACGTCCGGCGAAGACGTCCTTACTATTTCATCCATATATGTTGCAAGTGAGTTCGTGAAAAAAATATATCATAGGTATTAAACGAGGCCATTTTCCACGTTTGATTATGTAAACATGACTAAACTTTATATAATTATGGTCTAATTAACCCAGGTTAGCCTCAAAACTGCACTTCCCGACAGACCTTTATTATTATTACCCCATGCAGGATTACCAGGTATCCTTTTAATACACATGGGTCGAGAGGGACAAATGTGGGTAAAACACTTTGTCCAATGATGTAAACAACGAACGAGGATCTAAACCTATAATCTCTTGTGTAAGAGTTAAGAGCCTTCACTTCCACGGTTCACCCATAAAAATATTAATAAACGTTTGATAAACCCTCCGTTGTCCCTCGAACCCGACCTTCCCACTCTAGACAAGTCGCACCACTTTATGTGGAACAAGCTTCCCAGTAACATCAGAAACATTTAAAATCGTGAAATTTCCTAAATCAAACAAACATAGCTTCTGTTTGAGAAGAGCTACTTCTTGTGTGTGTATGTTATTTAATCTTCAAAGCCTTGGATGTACATGTAGCCCGTAATCATTTTCAAGACAGTCTTTTAGTTATATTTTTGGTTAATATTCTAGCGCCTTGGGTAAGTTGGATGACCGTGCTTTAGAAATTGCGCTTTAAAAAATCTATATCATATTATTATATAAATGATTTATGTATGTGAGTGCCTAAGGGAATATGCACTGCACCGATGTTAAGTCACAATCGGATAATTAAAGAGACCTGTCGAGTTCATTATCCGTCTCATTGTGACTTAAACGTTTGCAGTGCATATCACTAATGCATAAGCTACAACTTAAAAAACATGGATTATTATTGCCTACATTCTAGAACCCGTTTTATAAATAACTTAATGTTTGTAAATACAAAATGAACATGAAATAACCACTGATTTCCTATTCACACAACAGTCGATTGTCCACTGATACCTGCCAAAATAAAGATGAAATAACCACTAATGTCCCTATTTACACAACCGCCGATTGTACAACTCATCCATGTTCAAATGATTCGAAATATCCACTATATTCTTTTCACACAACAGTCGATTGTAGCCTACAAATCCCTATCAAAATGAACTTGGAATAACCACTAATTTCCTATTCACGCAACAGTTAATTGTACAAGGAATCCCTGCCGCAATGATGGAACATGCCAACCTAACGGGTGTTTATGTTTACCTGGATACAATGGAACTATTTGTGAAATAAGTAAGTCTCATACTTTTTTGTCAACATAAGTATTAAATGCATAATTTGAATGGACAGTTTCGTCGATAGCGCAGAGCAATATAGACAACTTGAAATTATGATTAGCGAAAGCGGTTTGCATTGCAATCATTTAATGTACTGTAATCTGAACTATCTATAAAGATCTAGTCGTTTTTTGTTGTTATATCGAAAGGGTATAATTATACGTTGAAAAAAGTTGGATTGAAAGTTGGAAAGAATGAATGAATCTCCGAAGTTATTATCAAAAAGTCTTTGGAGAAAGAAGAGCGGAACCTCAAATATTACCTAGTTTTCTTTCTAAAAAATGTTTTATAGTAAGAAAAGATTTATGATGAATATGTACCATCTTCTGTCTTATGATTCATTGACAGAAGCGAACCACTAAAAGACAATCATGCTGTATACAGCCTTTCTTTTTGAAACCGATTTCTTATTATGGCGTCATAAATTGTGATATTGTCCATTGCTTGTTCATTTCTAGGGCCTCCATGCTTAAATATTACCATTGACACTGAATTCGGGGAAGTCAGACTTCCAATGGCTGAAGTGGGAGTCAGTATCAACTCGACTGAGTCATGTCCTGTTAAAGATTCAGAAGGTATGGCACCATGTTAAAAGACCTTTTAAGAAACCTGTATGGAGTGCGCTTATGATAGATAGCCTACTGGTGTTTGAATTGGATTAATTTTGCATGGGCTGTTCCCTAAAATTACCTACTAAATATATCAAAATAGTAATTCGATGATCTAAATATGCATGTATAATTCTTGCACTATCATTAAATTATAAGGCAGGCGATTATTTTTTAAAGGGTCTGTTAAAAAGACACGACAAACACAATGTAAAACATATGGTTATGTAGGAATAATACTTAAGGAAATGTATGTAATGGTTTTTGAGAAATTGCCAGATTTTGTTGTTGTTGTTGACTTGTTGCAATGGTTGTAATTTCACCAGTCGTGGCGCATCCTTGTAATACAGCTTCATTGCTGCAACGCCCTGTGTCACCTGCCCTAGTCTCCCCGGAGCGAAATGAATGGATGCGATTGGCTCGCAGATTTGTACCAAAATAAATAAGGAACAACCACGACAACTATGCTGCGTTTCGCTCGCTGCCGATCGCGGAAAGAATGACGGCAGGCAAAGTTCTTTTCCAAAGAGAATTATCCACGGAGCTTTTTTGTGTTCTGCTAATTTTTTGGTAAAACAAGAACTTCCGCTTTAGCAGACTGAAACAAAATAAATGATATATAGAATATTTTCTGTTTGTAACAGAGCTTAAGTTCCATAGATGTTGGCAAGACAAATTTTTCGCATGAACAATACTTTGGAAATAAATTATCTTTGTTCAGAGTTGGCTGTCTTGCCGAGAATACCTATGCTCGGATCCTGTCGTGACGCGCCATTCCTACAACACACAAATCATGACGTAGGCATATGGTTTCGTATGGTTTCGTAGCGTGCCGTGTACTTAGTGAATATTTTTACAACAGAGTGATTTATCTTAGATTAATCCTTCTTTCGCAATATCATTTGCGAAGGGTACGGGACCACTGGTGCAATGTGCGGCGACACAAGCCCCGCAAAAGCGCCGCAGTAGCGTTCGCGCAGTAGAAGCAAGATGCAATGTTTTACTAGGTGGATTTTATTCACAAGCATTTTCGGCATCGAATGGTGGGTGATTCCTCAACAAACATGATATTTTCTGAAAACTATTAATCCAAAACTGTCAGAGCCCTCCACGACTGGTGTCAGTACGGTATTCATGGTAATATTTTATGTACTTGAACTTTGTTGAATACATCCTGTTTTGCTTGGTCGATATGATTTGTGATCCGCATTAATGAATATTTAGTCCCGATAAGAAAGGACATAAAAGTATCACACAACTGCACTACATAAATTAAACAAATAAAAACAAAGCATTAAACATGATCATATTAAATTTTTTTTTTTTTTTTTTTTTTTTTTAGCCCTTGACACACCTATCATTCGAGCTATTTGTCAAATCAGAAGCAATGGCACCACACCATTCTGGAACACCAGCATTGGATGTGAGGCTAGTGTGACTTCACTACTGGAGAACATATTGAAGGCAAGGTCAAATCAACATTAAAGGGGAATTAACCTCAAAATGTAAATGTGCTTATATTCAAAGATGTAATCTATTCCTTATTGTTGTCCTACGTACTTTTGTGTTAAAATATACGAGATGGGTAAAAATCAAGATTTTGTCAGCAAAATTTACCGTCTGCTAGCGATACTTGGGGGCTGCCATTTTCTTGATGTGTACATGAAGATATTTTTAATCCGAATGCAAAATTGTCTTTCATCCTGAGACAAAATCCCATTTAAGATTTAAAATATTTAACAGATACCTACATATATTCTAAAAACGAAAATGTGTTTTATATTTCTTTGAAAATTACTATTTGACTAAATAGAAATCTATTTTTTTGATACTATGACGTACGTGACGGAGCAAATTAATACAAATTTTTGGGATGATAACTTTCCCGAGCGTCAATAGTGACAAACTATGCATTCACCTGCTTTGAGATAATGGACTTCAGTAGTCAGAATGCACGTTGTATAAATTATGTTCTGTTCTGCCAGGCAAGCCAAAGAAATCGATTTATATTTAGCAAAACCAGAGAATTTAAGAAGAAATCTATACATTTCAAAGTTTAGAATATATGTATACACCTGCTATATATTTTCCATCATATATGGGGATTTTTTTGTAATGAAGAGAAGCAATTTAGCCCTAGGATTAAAAATATCTTCCTGACCGGAACGGTTTCCAATGATTCATGTGCAACTACACATCACCAAGAAAATGGCAGCCCCCATGTAAAGTGTTAGCAGATGATACCGTGTGCAAGAATTTCTTGATTTAAACCCTTTTCTGATATTTTAATTCTAAAGTGATACAGGCCAATGGTTAAGAATATATTACACCTTTGAACATAAGTACATTTATATTCTGGGGTTAATAGTCAAAGCAAAAAAAAAAAAAAAAAAAAAAAAAAAAAAAGAAAGTCGAGGACAATCGAAATTGCTTGAGAAATCCCTATTCATTCCCTAAAACAATGTTCCAACCTAAAGAGGGATAGTGGTTACATTCATGAAATAAATCGCGTGATCTAGTCATATTTCAGATTCGTAAATTGGATTAGATTACTATTTCAAATAAGCATACAAACACACGCAAACATTTATTACATTACACAAATAAATTTCTGATGAGAATTATGTGTTTCATATTTTTTTCATAAGGAATGTGAATAGTGCATAAAAGGAAATTCACAAAACATAGGGTTAGGTATAATGGAAAAGTTATGACTGTAGGGATCTTTTTTTCTCAAATGGACATGCTGAAAGCTAACTATATTGTATATTTTATTCCTAAAAGTAACCTACATATACATGATATACATGTATATAAATGAATATATATATATATATATATATATATATATATATATATGTGTGTGTGTGTGTGTGTGTGTGTGTGTGTGATGTGTGTGTGTGTGTGTGTGTGTGTGTGTGCGTGTGTGCTATCTGTGATTTGGTTAGTGGATGAAATTAATAGTTAATTACTAAATATAACGTGTGGTTTACAAAAGGCGTAATGCCTATAAGGTGAACATCATTCCCCGACCCCCGAAATAAAAGAAGAGTGTGAAATTTAAGGGGACAAGACTTTATTGTGAAAATAAGGAAACTGAGATGAAAGGTTATAAAGCAAAATGGAAAGAAGAGAGAGAGAGAGAGAGAGAGCCCTTATACAAATTTCGTTTCGCTTGCCGCAAGTTTTCAGCTTATTTACATATTTTGTACAATACAAGTTTGCCGCAAGCTTGCCATTAAGCGTGCCATTATGCGTGCCGCAAGCATGCCGTAAAGCTTGTTAAGAGTTAGTTTTTATACTGGGCTGTTACATTTGTGTATTATATATCATTCTTGTACCACGCTGCATGTATTTTATGGTTAGTATTTTCATTATTTGTGAATAATTAATTAGTAATTGTAATAGAGTGTTAATTTTCCATAGATGCTATCTGAATAAATATCCAATATTTTTAAGCTTTAGAATGAAACTGAATGTGTTATTGAACATGTTATTAAAGCATTTTATATAGAAAGCAGAAATATGCAAATAAGTCATGCATATTCATTGATACTAATTCATACCATGATAATGTCATCTATAGTTCTTTTCAATTTAAAATTAGCTCTTATAATATGCCTGAAGAAGCCATAAAAGGGGGATTTGAGCTTTCATCATTTTTTAAAATCTCAAAATTGTTTGTCATTTTGCAAGTGTGAATAAGGATTATTATATTAGCAAATTATAATACACACACACACACACACGCGCGCGCGCGCATATATATATATATATATATATATTCAATTCAATTCAATTCAGTTTTATTCAATTCCAATAAAATACAAAATACAAAATACAATCATGACGGAATAACAATATAAATCCATCAAGAGTACAGAATAAGGTAGAATAATAAAACAATAAAACAATACAACAGATAACAATACAAGATAGAGTATTATTGGAATTGGGTGGCCATAAAAAACCATGAGGATTTGTCGAGACGACCACCCTTAATAAAGGTAAAATAAGTTGTATTGAACATTCAATATAATATGGAAAATTTAAAAGATAGTAGCGTAGTATAATGGAATAAGTAATTAAGAATATATGACACCTTTTATTCAAAAAATACATATTACCGCACAAACCCAACACAGGACAATACAAGGCAGTAAAATCAAGAATTTAAAATTTCAAACACTTGTGATTAAGTAGGTTTTGAGTTTTCTTTTAAATGTATTCATTGAGTTAAGTGATTTTATTTCTAGTGGGAGATTATTCCAGATAACAGGAGCATGATGTTTAAAAGAGAATAGTGCGTAAGTTTTATTAACAGTCCATAGATGATATTTATTTCTGCTTCTTGTATTATGGTCATGAACAGCTGAATTCAAAGTGAGCATTGATGATAATGATTTATGGAGCATATTCTGCTTATGTTTAAAGAGTAGTAAGAGTTGAGTTGAAAGACAGTAAGAACATTAAATTTAACAAATAATTCTTTAGTATGGGCTTGTCTCCAAGAAAATGAACAGATACGAATAACTCTTTTCTGTAGTATATACAATGGTTGTAGTTTCGTCGGATATGTGTTTGCCCACACTACATTACAGTAAGATAAATAAGGCAAGATTAAGGTGTTATACAAAGTAATAAGAATACGTTTGGGCAAGAAATTGCTAAGTTTGCGGATGACACCAATATTTTTGGATATTTTGTTTGTAACATCTATTATATGGTTATTCCATGTAAGTTTTTCATCAATTAAGACACCTAAAAATTTTGTGTGACTTACACGTTTTATAACTTTATTATTCATTTTTATATCTAATAATTCTGTGTTATTATTTTTAGTATAATTATTAACATAAAAATATATATAATTAGATTTTTCCATATTTAAAGATAATTTGTTATAGTAAAACCATTCAGATACTTTCTGCAATTCAAATTTGAGAAAATTATTCAAAGATTGTAAAGAATCATGAGAAACTAAAATGTTGGTATCATCCGCAAAGAGTAAAAATCTCAACTTATTTGAACAGTTTGGAAGATCATTAATAAATATCAAAAATAAAAGTGGCCCCAGGATAGATCCTTGGGGCACACCGCATAAAACATTTAAAGGCTCAGATAAAACATTATTGTAAGAAACGTATTGCACACGATTAGATAAGTAGTTTTGAAACCAGAGTAGAGGAAGACCCCTTATTCCATAAAATTGCAGTTTATGTAATAGTATAGTATAGTCGATGCAATCAAATGCCTTACTTAAGTCTAAAAATATTCCAACAGTATGAAGTTTCTTATTCAAAGCATTAATTATATAATCATGTAGGTTAATCAAAGCCATTTCGGTAGATACGTTTTTTAAAAAACCAAACTGATAATCATTCAAAAGAAAATTACTTAACAGGAAATCGTATAATCGATTATATACAATTCTTTCTAAGATCTTTGAAAAGTATGGAAGTAATGAAATAGGGCGATAATTAGAAACATCATGTAGGTTAACTTTTTTATATATAGGGATTACTTTAGAAATTTTTAGTTTAGAAGGAACAATACCAGAAGACAAGGATAAGTTTAAAATATGGCATAATGGTTGCAAGATAAGTATTATTACTTTCTTCATAACTACAGGATTCAAATTGCCAATACCACAACTACTACTACATTAAATTTTTTTAGTAACTTCAATTATTTCATTTTCAGTTACGGGTTTAAAAAATAATGATTTGGGATATTTCTGTGGCAAGAATTTGGCATAATCATTGTTATTTAGGTGATTGCCAGAATCATTTATTAATAATCCAATTTTTATAAAGAACTGGTTAAAACTATTTCCTATATTCTTATCCCCGCATACAGTGTTCCCATTATCATATACAAAGTTAGGCAAATTATTCTTTTTACTACCAAGTACCTCTTTAATAATGTTCCATGTCTTTTTTAGATTACCACTAGACTCCTGAAACTTATGTTCATAAAACCTTTTCCGAGCGTTCTTTAATGACTTGTTAACAAAATTTCTTATTTTTGCATATTTTTTCTTAGTATTATAGTTTGGATTTTCACGATATTTCTTAAATAATTTATTTTTCTTCCGTATCTTTTGTAATAACGTTGAATCGATCCAAGGTTTCTTCTTTTTCTTATTCCCTTTGATTCTGGAAACCTTTTGAAATACATTATCATATAAATTACTGAATTTCATTAAAAATCTGTTGTAAGCAATTTCAGCATTTTCACAAATTTATATATGATTCCAGTCAATAACAGCAAGTTTTTCTTTGAAAGTAGCAATAGCATTTTCATTGATATTACGACGTTCATATATCAAAGCATTTTTGGATAAATTGTATTTCTTAGAAACTTGGAATACAGGGAAATGATCGGAGATGTCATTCACAAATAGACCAGATGAAATGTCAGAATTGAAATTGTTTGTGATAATATTGTCAATTAAAGAAAACGATGACTGAGTAATCCTAGACGGTTTATCTATTAGAGGCAAGAAACTATAGGCATAGATTATACTAAGAAATTGATTTACAGAATTACAATTAGAATACTTCATCAAATCAATATTGAAGTCACCCATTATATATGCATGCTTACATTCAAAGTCGATTTTTTTCCAAACAATCTTCAAAGTCACAATTAAACTCAAGAATATTTGATGAGGGTTTTCTGTAAACAATACCTACAATAATATTCTTTCTTTCTGATAGCATTATTTCAATAAAAAGTGATTCCTAATTTTGTGATTGTTCTAATAAATCTGTCCGAACTACATAATTCAATGAATCAGAAATTAAGAGAGCTACCCCTCCACCTTTCCCATGATTTCGATCGGAATGAATAAATGCATAACCATTCAAATCAAACAATAAAGGGGTACTGTTATTAATCCAGGTTTCTGAAAATCCATAAATAGAAAAGTTGAAAGACAATGTAGATAAAAATTCAGATATTGCATTAAAATTTTTATTCAAACTACGACTCAGAGTTAAAATGTAATAAACTAAAGCTATTATTTACATTTTTAAAACTGTCTATAAATTGATCATCTAAATAGTATTTGCAATTGAAATCAAATTCCAAATCAAAATCAGAATCATCATTCGAATTAAATTTTTTATACAAGTTATTCAAATCTTGAATTCCGAGCGACTGAGTATTGGCGCTGTCAACATACATATTAATCAATTCAGTATCATCAATATCATTGAAAGGAAAAATAGAATGGAAGCATCGTGGAAATTGACATTGACATATATCATGTAAATCAGCTACAGAAATATGAAGATCATCATAATAGTTTCTACAATGGGAACAAGTGATTGAATCCGTGTTTACTACAAGATTACAATCTAAACAAAACATCACAAATAAACAACATCAAACATCAAACATAAAATTCAGAAGAAAAAAAAGATATAGAGAAAAAAAGAAAAAAAAAAGAAGAAGAAGGAAAAGAAAACGAAAAAAAAAAAAAAACGGTTATAGAATATATGATAAAGAGTCGTCCAGGAGTACATACTAAGTTGAGTTACATGCGATCAATGTCTTCTTTTGATTTTATCAGTTTCTTGGTACTTCCAGCGGTCTTGGCGATCGCGAAAATCCGGCCATCCAGAGACCAGGCAGCTTTGATGTGCTCATTGTTCTTCGCTTTCTGTAGTAAGTCAGCATTGATGGAGGTGAGGTCCTCAAGGATAGCCTTTCTGGTTCCAGCTAGTTTACGCCTGTGCTTGATGACCTCGTCGCGCTTGCAATATGACTTGAACTTGGCAATGATGGCGCGTGGTCTTCCTTCGTGGGATTTCCCAAGGCGATGTGACCTCTCAAGATCTTGCTTTGTAAGCTCGACTCCAAGGACATCTGACGACAACTTGATGATTTGGTCATCCGTGCTCTCATTCGGGGCTTCAGGAATCCCTAAGAACCTCAAACAGTTTCTTCGGGAGTACTGCTCTTGTTGGTTTAGGTGTTCTTGTAGTCGGGATATGGTGTTGGTGTGGGTTTCCAGCTGTTCCTGGAGAATTTTCACTTCAGCGTTCTTCCTTTGGAGAGCGACTTCCATTTCAAAGATACGAGCTTCTTGTTTCTCTAGATCCTCTTTCATCTCACTGAGGTGATCAACAACATGGCTCTCAATGAGTGATATGAGACGCTTATCAGTAAGGATGTCTTTAATTGCAGCTGAAACAAGGGCTGATGTTTTCTCCTTGCTCCTTGTATTCGGTGGTTGATCTTCGTTCCCTGCCATCTTTGTAGGTAGGATTTTATTGGGCAGTGGATGCAGTGAAGAATGACAATAGGAGTTGATAGGCGGTCAATAAGGCAAGATTAAAACAGATAATAGAGTTCCAGGGTAGGGTAGCGAGTAACAATAAGTATTGCACGGTTGACAAGTTCCTATGTAGCTAAGTAATTGGCAAGAGGTAAACTGTACAGTAATATAGGGCTTATGCACAGAATAATAGTTTCAGTACTTGCAAAATATAGAGTAGATGGGACTGTAGACTTGTGATGAGTAAAATTCACCAAAATTGTCAGACATATAATCAAACATTTAGCACCAAAAGAAGTGATGAAAATGTACTCCTGGGTGATGAACACAGTAAAACGAGTTACACAAACATTTCTCACCTAGCAATACAGTGTTCTAAAACCAAGAAATCGATGAAAATGGATGAAAATCTCCACCAGTGTAGTGTAAGCACCTCTAACCTCTAACTCTTGGTCTTGGTCTTTTGTATATATATACATATGCATGAAAAATGATCACGGCATTTTTTGTTTCTAGTGATAAAGATGCATATGGGAACAATTTTACTCCGATTTAAATAGTCTTCATATAAAAGTTTGGCACGTGAATCCTATCTGGCAGAGTCCTCAGACCAAATGCATGATGAATATCAATTTTTCTCCTCTCTTGAAATTTTGGAAATATTTTGCTATCTTTAAACAATAAATTTCCATTTTGTTATGTGCAAGCTTGCCGCAAGCTTTCCGCTTTCCATGAAAGTGTGCCGAAAGCTTGCCACTTTTCTTGCAAGTATGCTGCAAGCTTGCGTTAAGCTTGACACTTTTCCTGCAAGCTTGCGGCAAGCTCACATCAAGCTTGCCATCATTTTCTAAGCTCTCTTTTTAGCTTGCCGCAAGCTTGCCGCAAGCTTATTTTCTCAAAAACACGCTTATTAAGCATGCCGCAAGCTTATTGAGAGCTTGTCGCAATCTTAAATTTGTATAGGGGAGGGTACACTTTCGTTTGCGAGTGGTGTGATCAGGTGATAAGACTATACATAATAAAAGAGGGAAAGAAAAGAAAAAAAAAACGCGGGAAGGCATAACTTAAAGAAGCCCGAATAAGGGATGAAGGCAACATCAACACGTGGTGGACAACAAAAGTCATGTCCCTTTTTTAACCCATTGCCTACGGGAACCGGATGGTCCCTGTATTAAGTTTATGGGAATAAGAGTATCTAGTATCCATCGGGTTGAATTGATTTATTCTGCGGAGCAATGGACCTTTAGTTGACGTTAACACGTAGGGCTGTATAAAATGTTTTAGTAATCGAACAAATTGTTGTGGTACGATTGTATTCATTGATAAAATGCCAGATACAGTACCTATGTTGTATACTTATTCTGTTTCCTCCTTAAATACACTATTCATCAGTTTTCAGGTAAAGTAGTTTGAATCACAAAATGTTCTCAGTTCTTCATCTATAGTTCGGTATCTGCCTTTTTAACAAAAGTTTTAAATTTCTGATTGTTTTTCCCTAAGGGTGGCATAACTGAAGCTAATCTGAATGCAGTTGCTCAAGAAGTTTTTACCATTACCCTAAACTATGATGACATTAACCCCCCGGACGTTGCTTTAATGTCTGAAATCCTGTTGCAGATATCTGATCTGAATTCGACTGATGCAAATGTGAGCATACCATTTTCCTATTATGCTCGTACATTAAAAAAATAATTTGTAGGAGTCATTTTGCGTTCAACATGATCGACTTGATATTTTTTCCAAGTTAAAATAATTCAGGTTAAAAGGCTAAGTCTGAAAGAAAAGATTTGATCCTGTCCAGGACATTCCAGAAGCGTGACAGCCCACGAGAACCCTCAAAAAGTTGTCAGAAGGCACATGAAACTGATATGTCAGTATCGTGAATCTTCTATAACATTTTTTTAGGGTTCACTTTCGTTGGTCTTGTGGGCTGTCGGTCTCAAGGGCTTTAACCGATCAGGTTAGACATCAACTTACAAGTATTGAGCTAAAAGTGTCCTGCACTATGAAAACAACGTGAAAACATCAATCAGAAATTTACTCTTTAAAGGGGAATTAACCTCAAAATATAAATGTGCTTATATTCAAAGAATTAATCTATGCCTTCTTGTTGTCCTACGTAGTTTTGCATTAAAATATACCAGATCGGTATAAATCAAGATTTTCTCAGCAAAATTTATCGTCCGCTAGCGATACCTGGGGTCTGCCATTTTCTTGATGTTTACATGAAGATATTTTTAATCCGAATGCAAAATTGTCTTTCTTCCTGATACAAAATCCCATTTGAAATTTAAAATATTTAACAGATATATACATATATTCTAAAAACGAAAATATGTTTTATATTTCTTTGAAAATTACTATTTCATTAAATAGAAGTCTATTTTCTTGATACTATGACGTACGCGACGGAGCAAATTAATTCAAATTTATGGATGATAACTTTCCCGAGCGTCAATAGTGACAAACTCTGCATTCACCTGCTCTGAGATAATGGACTGCAGTAGTCAGAATGCGCGTTGTTATGAATTATGTTCTGCTCTGCCAGGCAAGCCCAAGAAATCGATTTCTATATAGCAAAACCAGAGAATTAAAAAAGAAATCTGTAACTTTCAAATTCTGGAACACACCTGTCATATATTCTCTATCATATACGGGCAGTTTTTTGTAGCAATTTAGCTCTACGACTAAAAATATCTTCTAGACCGGAACGGTTTCCAATGGTTCATGTACAACTCCATATCATCAAGAAAATGGCACCCCCATGTAAAGTGTTAGCAGATGATACCGTGTGCTAGAATGTCTTGATTTAAACCCTTTTCTGATATTTTATTTCTAAAGTGATACAGGCCAATGATTAAGAATATATTACACATTTGAACATAAGTACATTTATATTCTGGGGTTAATTCTCCTTTAAGCGTTCCAAATACTCCGTGTAATCACGCTATATGATATACGCATTGCCATTCTCTCTTTGACCATTGTTCATCACTCAGTGATTCATTTACCATTGTAATTGAAACATTAACATGATATTCCCTTTTTGCCTTGTAACGTATATAAATGCTGGTTATGACTTGCAATGGATACTCAATAATCGTCCGTTGTCGCCAGTGCAACTGGAGTCGAGTAAAGTATCAAAAATTATAAACATTGATCATGATCATTTCCAAACCATAAGCCTTTAAAAACGTGTGTTTTCAAAATTCACCTTAGCATTACATTAGTAATGTATTGAAAACGGACTATTGTCATGATTGTGTTCAACTATTTTACAGGTTACAGATCTAATTGTGGGAATAGTAAACAACGTGATGTTTGTTGAGGAAGACGTGCTAGCATCTGCACAAGAGAATGGAAACTCCACAACCCTAATCGTCCAGATCTTGGAATCTCAGTTGAACACTGTCTACGTTGGAAACAGCACACTCAAAACAGCTTATCCAAATATAGCAGCTTATGTAAATTACAGCTGAATTTATCACATTTTGTCTCTTCTTTCTGCCTGCATTGAATGAAGTTTATAGGTGCATCCATGCATGTGCTATCATCTTCTGTGCCCGTCTGAGATGTTGTTGTCCAGTGGTTTATGCGCTTGACCAGGGATTGATGCAAAAGTCGCACCTTGGTTTGATCCCCGGTACGGCACATAATATCTTTAAATAAACTACCCCGAGAAGTATCCCCTTAAAAGTTACCCCAATCTGCCAATAGCTTACATGTCGTTTCTCCGAAGATTCATAGAAATGAAAAATTGTTCATAATTCAGAAAAAATGAAATAGGCTTCATTATTCCGAAAGTTCGTATTTCCGAAGGTTCATTTACTACGAAGGTTCATGATTCCGATGGTTGGTAATTCGGAAAATGAAAAAGGGTTTATAATTCGGTAAATATGATAGAGTCCTACATCATTTTTCGGAATTTACGAACCTTCGGAATAATGAAGCCTATTTCATGTTTTTGAATTATGAACAATTTTTCATTTTCGGAATTACGAACCCCATTTCCTTTTTTGAATTATGAACCCTATTCAATTCGGAACAGGGATTCCACTTAGAATTGATATGAAAGCCTGAAAATCATCTAGAATGAGCCATTTTGAACACAAAAAAATGGCCTGAAAATAAGTTGCTTGGCCTGATTTCAGGCTTTTGCCTGAAAAGTGGCATCCCTGTTCGGAATATGAACCTTCAGATAAAAAAAAAAAAAAATAGTGTGGTCTAGGGGTACGTAGCTGCGCTAGGCAATAGTTGGGGGCAATAGTGATAAAGGGTTATTTGCAAAAGGTGGATGATAAAGGAATCGTCCTGTACTGTTTATGTATATTTATAACATGTATGTCATTATTGTACATGCTTGCAGGTACTTGACTTACCTTCGGATACTGCTGGGGACGGTATAGTTGTCACCATGTTTAGCATGGACACCGGGAACTTGAGCAACGGCGACATTATGGTAGGGACGCACCAAGACACGCCAATCGATACTGTTCAAAGAGACACCTTTGCCAGGGTCGTTGTACCCATAGAGGTTGCCCAAGTCTTTACTACCCCAGAGGCAACAGAAGGCCCATCAGGTTCTAATAACACTTCAAGTGGAGAAAAATCCGGTACAACCACCACTCCAAGAGTGTCCAGTAGTCCCGAGGAAACAGTGGGTGAAAGCACCATGGATTCTCTGAGGATTGCTTTCGTCGTGTATGTCAATAATGCCATGTTTCCTTCACAACTTCTTGCTCAACTGAACCAAGAGACACAAAAAGTCAACCGCCGGGTCAATACACCAGTGGTGTCATTAACAGTTGGTGGACAGAAGATAGATAATTTGATGGAGCGTGTCAACATCACTTTCTCTCGATTCGAGGTAAGAGGTGTTATATGATAGTGGAAAATGTCAATGGTAATTATATACAGTATGTCCCCCAAAAAATTACAACCGGCATTTAGGTATCGATTACGAATGAAATCGTCTTGTAATATGAAAAGTCATAATGGATTATGAAAGAATAACTATTTCACTACCAGTCAGTGAAGGTCCCGTCCGATTTGGTCCAGTAGTCATGAAGAAATAGGGATTTTTTAAAGCATGTCATGGGTCCCTTTCTTCCATGTTTTGTCACCTGGATGTTCTTAGGGCTTGTACTAAACAGTCGGGTGGCGGTGTGGCGCAGCGCGGCTCGATGGGTAGAAATTTTCCACCATTTTTTAGGAATTTTTTGTATGGCATCTTTTTTTTTTTTGAGCAGCGAAAAAAAGAGGATTTTTTTTCCACCGAACATTTTTCAGGATTTTTTTGTACGATTTTGTTTATTTATTTTTTTTTTTTTGGTGTGTGTTATTTTTTTTATGTTACACTGTGTTTATGTATTTTACCCTTAGAAAAATATCCAAGAGAATACAGTGTCGCTGTCACCGACCTAGCAATAGATTTCTTTTTTAATTTTGAACATTCCTGTTTTGGGGGCGCGAAATGAATGAAACTCTGAAGAAATACAGGCCCTATTTGTGGAATTTAGCCAAGGCAATTGCTAGGCAAATTTATGATTTCTTTCATATGTTTTATACTTTGAAAGGGTTCTAGGACACCTACCCCTACCCCAACCCCACCCCACCCCAACCCCTACCCCAACTACCCCTTAGGGCAACCACTCTTTAGGATATCTTCTTGACAAATAGCACCTAAGGTAACTACCACCCAATTAATTACCCCCGGACATTAACGACTTCGGGTAATTATTAATCGGACAACAACCAACATACTCTCACCCATGGCATGTAGGTCAACTACCCCCCCCCCCCCAAACAGTTACAACTCCCAGGTTCTCGATGGCATTTAAACTGATTTCGGCCAAGGGAGGACGTGGAAGGGGGGGGGGGGTGTGACCAACAATCAGTAAGGATATAATGAGTATCCAGAGGAGGGGGTATCTACTTCCCACGGTAAGAACTTTTTGCAAATCTGGTTATAAATAGAAGGATCTTGGTGCATTATAATGTTAAAATTCACCTCACCACGTGAAAAATTATATGATTGCAGTTAAATGTGGCTATACCCACGAGCACAGGGGGTGGGGGGGGGGGAAGATTTCCCCTGGTATTACATTTTTGTTTTAAAAGCTGGGTGTTTAAACTCGGTGTTTGATGGTGCATTGTACTGTTGATTTTTTCCATCAAATTTGGGCGAAAAATTCCGTGATTTTTTTTTTCAAAGGTAACGTTCTGAGAATTTCTATGATATATTCAATATTAAATACCAACTGGGAAGGGTATAAAAGGTTGCTCTCCCACAGTAAGATCTTCTGGAAATTTGGGGGTTACAACCAAGGGTTTGAGTGAGTATAAGTAGGCCTATGCATTTTCACGAATAATAAATCCAATATCTTGCCGTGTTTCCTACTAAAAAGGAACTTAAAATAACAATCTACAACGGTCTGCGTGTAAAATTCAGACAGAATCTATGGCCCCAAATGACTGAATGATAATTATAACTGTCACTTTTATAGCGCATAATCAATTAAAACTGCTGTATGCGCTTTTGAGCTATCCAAGATTATTACAATACCAACAAATATGTCTTTTAAATTCCTCTTAATAATAATAGTTACTGAAATAATACACAGAAAGTGACACATACAAAAAAGCATTAATTCCGGGAAATCATGTCGTGTGTAAACTTGATTTTCTTTCTTTTTCAATTAATTTTCCCAATTTTTTCTTAGTGTCAGGTATTTTAATACAGGATTTTGTCCAATTTTGCCAAGATTTATTGAAAATTTTCCCGAAATTTGCTACAACTTTTCCCAATTTTTTTTTCTTCCAAAAATATGGGGCACAGTGCCCCCTGCCCCAAAAGCGAATGAAATGAGCGTGTCAAAATTGTGTCGTTTCATAATAATCATAAGTGTCTCAAAAGTGTGAAGATCTGATTATTTTCTCCGTGATTATGATAGCGTTTTTGATGGAATAAATGTTTCAAAAGTCATTATGCTAGTATTCAAAAATTTCTTGATGGTGAAAAGGCATAAATTTCCGAATATTGTGATCTAAGTTGCTTTCTCATCCCCCATACTATTATTAAATCGACCAACCACAATGCTAGTTTCCTTTAATACTCGATTGGGTGGTAGCTTTGTAACGAGTTGCATATTTGTAGAGTGTGTGAGGGAGAGGGGGGGGGGGGGATGTGACAAATGGCTGGAATAATATTTTGTTTTCCTTCCCGTTCCTCCCCATAATTGTTGACCATGCAAAACGTCCAATAGAGAGTGTTGCTATTGCACATGGGAATATCTGCCTTCCTGCATTGAAGAAATCTAAGGCAACTATTTTACAAATAAGAATACGAGTATTCAGTCGTATCCAATGTGTTTTTAGTGGTACTTCCATTTCGGCCAGCGAGCGTAGGGAGCGAGCACCCCCCCCCCCCCAAAAGAGGGTGGTTGTCCTAGGGGGTAGTTATCGGGGGGGGGGGTAGTTGTCCGGGGGTAGTTTTCCTAGAGGGTGGTTGTCCTATGGGGTAGTTGTCCAGGGGGTAGTTGTCCGAGGGGTAGTTGTCCTAGAGGGTGGTTGTCCTAGAAGTTAGTTGTCTTGGGGTAGTTGTCCGGGGGGTAGTTTTCCGGGGGGGGGGTAGTTGTCTGGGAGGGGGGTAGTTGTCGGGGGGGGGGTAGTTGTCCTAGAGGGTGTTTGCCCTAGGGGGTAGTTAGTCTGGGGGTAATCATCCTAGAGGGTAATTATCCCGGGGGTAGTCGTCCTAGGGGGTAGTTGTCCTAGGGGGTAGTTGTCCTAGAGGGTGGTTATCCGGGGGGTGGTTGTCCAGGGGGTAGGTGTCCGGATACGCTTTGAAAGTGCTTTTTATGGACTTCTATCCCGTCTGAGCGAACAAAATTTAATAAGCTCCTGCTTTAGGGGGGGGGGCAAAACAACTAGAGTCAATTTGGTCTAACTTTAAAACGCCATTGAGGGCATGAAATAGCTAGCCTCCAGAACATAATTATGCGAGGGAGCAAAACTTTTCGCATTTCAAACCTTATAAAACACCATTTCTTACTCATTTTGTCCTTGACTGGGGCGCAAATAACCTTCAAATTTTCTTGTCTTTCTCCCCCTTTTCTTTCTTTCTATTGCGTTTTTTGCGCCCCCTTCAAGTGCCGCCCGGGCCACGTGCCCCCTCTGCCCCCCCCCCCCCCCCGTAGATATGCTACTTTATGGATGAAATGTGATACTTTACTTGTAATTTTGTTACGTCAAAAATTTATTTTAGTAATTTTGTATGAAATGTTTAACTTAAATTTTTTTTTTTTTTAAAGTGACCTGATCGCAGCATGAATTATTTGATTAATTATCCAATGAATGAATCGATTGATGAATGAATTAATTAACTGATCAATTATCACTTATGTAATCGATTAATTGTTGTTTTTGTTGATCTTTGGAAAAAATATGGAATTTAAAACGCAGAGAGTCACTTATTTAGCTTATTTAGCTGTGTTTACGTTTTTCGTGAAGTTCGTGTGCTATGCTACGCCTCTGAATGATGTGTGTAGTATGATGTACAAATACGCTTAGTTTTTCATGCAAAAGTACATGTATCACAATGACTTCAAGCTCAGGGGAAGATGGTGACAGGTTAAAGCATCAATTTAATTTAGTTTTGTTACGTTTACTGACACCTACTGACTTGAGAACCTAAATCTATTGATGTCGGAGGCATCCCATTCTTTTCACTGCAAGTAAACATATTCAAATTCAAATTCACATTCATTTATTGATTCAAAATCCAAACCTATAGGATCATTTCGAATTTTCAGTTTACATAGCATAACGTATAAAAAAAAAATTTAAAAATCGTACATGAAATTCCTGAAAAATGTTCGGGGGGGGGGATTTCTTTTGCTTTTTTCGCTGCTCAAAAAAAAGATACCATACAAAAAAAAATCCTTTATAATGTTGGAAAATTTCTACCCAGCGAGCAGCGCCTCGCCACGCCGCGACCCGACTGTTTACAATCCGTTCTTAGCATCCATATGAATGAAAACATTTTGTTGACCGTACACAGGTTTACTAACATATTAAAATTATTATGCCATTAATTAATTTTGCAGCAACAATAACAACAGGAAGAAAAAGGATGATAATTATGATTATAAATGAAGAACTGCCGTAACAATTATTGCAGAAAAACAAAAACAAAACAGTAACCTTCTTTTCAAACCATTCAAAATGAGTGTGGTATTGTTCATTGTGCTTTGTGAGTCTCCCTTCTGTCAAACTGATGACATACGTTACAAAAATCACTATTTTCTTCGTGTCTTTTGGACCAAATCATATGGGGTCTTCAATGACTGTTAGAGAAATGGTTATAGTTTCATAATCCAGTACGGTCGAGTTTTCATATTGCAAGGTGATTTATTTCGTAATCGATTCCCAAATGCCGGTTGTAATTTTTTTTTTTTTTATGGGACATACTGTATAAACAAGACTGGCGGATATTGCTATGTTCATTATTCCAGTCAGTAAACCTTCCATTTAATAATTTTCGATGGAATTTTCATTACTTTGTAAAGAAAAAAAGATTATGTATAAAACAAACATCCAGTAGCATAGTACACTCATCTAAATGAACAAGGAAACCCATTCTGTTGGAGGGTTATTTAAAAATTCTGATGTCATCAGATTTCTTACACTAGTCAATTAAAAGTTGAATATTACTTCAACATGTTGTAAACAGATATGTGCTGAATTATGTTGTAAATGGGTACAAACATACTCTGCAAACATAATCTTTCTCTAACGTGTTACTACAACTTTCTTTCACTCAATCATTTTGAACAGCCTAACTCGCGTGATCATGGTGATCCAACTTGCAACTTCTGGGAGTTTAGTCTTGGAAAGTGGTCCATGACGGGATGTCAACTGTTACCTGACAACGCTACGGTAGTCAACAGTTTAGAGGATGAATACTACATATGCGCCTGCGACCACCTCACCAACTTCGCTGTTTTAGTGGTACTAGATTTCTTTTAAAATATTTCAGTTTTTCGAACTGAGTGAGGACGTATAGCCACATTAACTGAAAAACTAAATACGCATGGGAATGATGTTGATTAAAGAGAAGAAGTAAAACGGTTATACCGGTAAACGGTACACAGTCCTGGTTTTTCTACTTGTTTGTCTTTAAAATTCGCATAAGAAATAATCTAAAAGAATACACCTTGACCATCAATTTTGACGGTTAGCTTACGTTTATTGGAGTGTTTTAAAGTCAACTGGATATAAGAAAATTTTAGATTTTTCATTTGGGGACCGTTGGCATAGTGAAGGTACCATCGTTAACCCATAAATCTGAACTAAACCTAACCACCTACAGTCAAAAGGTGGATTGTCATTATAAAAATCTTCACAAAATTTTGTTAAATGGTTATGTTTAGGTCACTTGGGGCAACTTAATAGACCTGTCGCATTTCTTGTCTCGTCTTGCCGTAGACGCCCACAATCAAAGTGTTGATTATTATGCCACTATTAAGGATGTAGACCATAATTTGTCCTTGTCCTGCATTGTCCTACCTTACTGCTAAAACATATTCTTTTTTTTTTTTCTTCTTCTTTTTTGTCCCCGCCGAACGAAGTTCGCGAGGGGACTATGAAACGGGCTCCGTACGTGTGTGCGTGTGTGTGTGTGTGTGTGTGTGTGTGTGTGTGTGTGTGTGTGTCCGTCCGTCCGTCCGTCCGTCTGTCCGTGTGTGCTCAAATGTTAGAAAATGCTACTTCTCCGTCATTTCTTGGCCGATTTTGATTCCGATTGTTTTATCTGATAGGGCTGGGTGGGGGCTTCCAAACTTCTACACAGAATTTTGAAATTCATTAATTATGCAAATTTATGCAAGTTTATTCAAAATCGACGAAAAATGCTACTTCTCCTCTATTTCACATCGGATTTTGATTCCGATTATTTTATCTGATAGGGCTGGGTGGGGGCTTCCAAACTTCTACACAGAATTTTGAAATTCAATAATTATGCAAATTTATGCAAATTTATTCAAAATTGACGAAAAATGCTACTTCTCCTCTATTTCACATCGGATTTTGATTCCGATTGTTTTATCTGATAGGGCTGGGTGGGGGCTTTCAAACTTCTACACAGAATTTTGAAATTCATTAATTATGCAAATTTATGCAAATTTATTCAAAATTGACGAAAAATGCTACTTCTCCTCTATTTCACATCGGATTTTGATTCCGATTGTTTTATCTGATAGGGCTGGGTGGGGGCTTCCAAACTTCTACACAGAATTTTGAAATTCATTATTCATGCAAATTTATGCAAATTTATTCAAAATGGCTGAAGGTTCATAATGTTTTCATGTTTTATATTTCAGTTGTATACATGCATTGTTGGTATTCTCTTCTTTTGCATGCAGTAACATTATTATTTTATTCACTAAAGTTTTTCACTGAAGTTTTAAGGTTCAGGCTAGTTAATTTTCACAGATCTGCACTTCCGGCGGGGACATTTATTACGCATTGCGTAATTTACTCATTCACTTGTTTTAAAAGACACTTGATGGCTGTTGCATTGTTTACTTGCTGACCCCTGACACAAATATGTCAAGAGTTGAAGCAGCCACTACTGTAACATTCTCTGGAAGGCCATTCCAGTCCCTCACAGTTCTTGGTAGGAACGACGACCCTCTATATTGTGTTCTGCAGGTGACAAGATGGAACTGTTTGTTGTGAGAGCGTCGTTGTCGAGGTGATAGTGGGACGAGTTTTAATTCGATTATTCGGCAGTGGGCTAGGCTGTGGTTGATTCTGAAGAGCATGGAGAGGCGTGAAATCTTCCTGCGGTGCTCCCTGGACTGCCAGCCAAGGGTCTTGATCATCTTGCTGACACTTGATATGTTGTGATACCTGTTCAACACAAAGCGTGCAGCACGTCTCTGTATGTATACCGACTCTAGCTTGTCAATGTTTTTCTGTGTAGCAGGATTCCAAGCAGAGGAGGCATACTGGAGCACATGTCTAACAAATGCCTTGTATGCTCTTTCCTTGATGATTCTGGAGCTTATCTTCAGGTTTCTTCTGAGGAAGCCTAGTGTTCTGCTGGCTTTGTTGTAGATCTCGTTGATATGGCTATCTCAGCTCATGTTCTGCTGGATTATGACTCCAAGGTACTTTGCAGCAGTGGCTTCGTCCAGCGTGTGGCTATGCAGGTGGTATGATTGCTGCAATGGGTGTCTACTCCTGGTAATTGATAAAGAAGAGCACTTGGTAGGATGAAACATCATATCCCAACTCTCTTCCCAGTCGGTAAGGCCCTGGAGGTCTTGTTGCAGGAGATCTTGATCATTTCTATATGGTCTCACTAGTCATTTTCTAGCTTAAAGGTGTAAAGTTTTTAGAAATTTAATGTGCTTTGATGTATTCATTGCTGACAAAAATTTGTTTCACTGGCTATCTTTCCTTTAGGATATATATGCCGTTGGCGAACCTCCTGAACCCGTGCTTCGTTTATTGAGTATCATTGGTTGTGCCATATCATGCGTCTGTTTGGTCATCGCGATCGTGTCATATCTCAGTGTTAAGTAAGTAAAAATATATTTTTAGGCCCTCAAAATAAAAGGAAATAAACGAACGCAATAAACAAGTGAAATAATTGATAATTATACACATATTACCGAATGAGGGTTTCTGACAAATTAGAACATAGGTTGTAGCACTTTCTTTATTGCCGGTGAAATCGATAGTTCTTTTTACGTGTCCACTTGAACCGATGAACATTTTCTCGGGTACAGCCCACGAGACAGACAGCCAACGAGATCAACCATGCCGGTCTCGCGGGCCTTCTGAGAAGTTATCAGAAGAGTTCACGAGACGCAAGACATCCACAGCCAACAAGTCCGACATGTTGGTTTCTTGGGCCTTCTGAAAACCCTTCAGAATGTTCATGAGACAGACATTGTCGGTCTAGTGGGCTGTCGATCGACTGGGATGTCCCTATTTTGTCCATGTAACATTACGACACATGCTCCGGCGAACTGCTTCGCGATTAATTTCCTACACTAACAAAATTCCTGACTTCACTAATGGACCCACCAATTTACCTAACCCTAAACTTATACCAAAAACCCAGTTGCAAGACTAACCCCAGCTTAGCATCTTTGACGAACAATTAAAACCCTGAGAAAATGTCGCTGGAGCATGTGTCGGATCGCAGCTCTACTTATGACATTGGAAAATCACTTAACATAAAAATGCCTTAAATTAACAGGAAGGTGCGTAAATCTCAGACTCACAAGATTTTCATCTGTCTTTGCGCCACGCTTTTTTGCCTATACATCGCTTCCCTGGCCATCATTGCTCTCGACACGGAGTACCAGTACGCCGAGCTCGAGTGGATACCGTGCACTGTCCTGGCGGCACTCGTTCACTTCTTCGTGCTCTCTTCGCTCACGTGGATGGGTATCGAAGGGTTTAACACGTACCTGATGATCATCCGAGTGTTTGATACTTACATACCGAGGTTTATGATCAAAGCTGCAATTGTAGGATGGGGTAAGGATCACAGTCAACTTTACATCGAAAATATTTTGTAAACGCTGTTAAGTTGAGATCAATTCCAGGTAGCAAGATAGACTTTGCCGAAAGAAAAAACAGAGAATAAACGTCATTTTAATCATTCCCAATATATTCCCTGGTCGTATGAAATACATGGATCCGTTTCGTCGGTTGACTGGTAACAGAGGTAAAGTGTAATACATAATAAATCTCATTTTCTAGAGATCGAAGTAAATGGATGCTTTGATTGCCAGTGTCTAGAAGAGACTTGGCACATTCTGTTCCATGACATGTTCAACACTGTTTAAGGTACTATGAATAAGACGGGCGTAAATCCGGGTGGTGGTGGGGGGGGGGGGGGGTATACATCCACCCCTCTATAATTAATGGAGGGGAGGGGTGGCCTGACTGGCCTGTACAAATATACCCCAATTTTTCAAAAACGTAATTTCGAAATCAATAGGTTTTTGGAAATTTTTACAAACTCATAACTGCGGCAATCGGAGTGTTTATGAACCTTGCATAAGGGGATGTATTTATTTGTCGTCTATTAGTAATGCTGTTTGGGGTTTGCGCACATTTTATTCTGTAGTCCTGCACTCCGCTCTCTCGATGGTCTGATCATACTGTCTACTAGACGAATGTCCTTTATGTGCTCTAGTATCCTTATCAAATGTTCGCCTGCCATGTTGAAGAAGTTTCCTCTGAAGCAGAACCAGTCTTATGTGATAAGGGGAATTCCTGGTGCAAACTTGCGTCGTTAATTTCTTATAGTTTTAAAAGAACAAGAAAGTATGTGTATTGTATTATTACGATTATTTCCATTGCCTTAAGCTATTCAATTAACTCCTTTGTTAGGAATTCCTGCTGTGATTGTTGGCGCAACAGGAGGAATAACAAGGAACACGTATGCTGTGGAAGATTAGTAAGTTTATGCACATTTTGTACATGAGGAATCTGCCGGGAGAAAAAAAAACTCGAATTTTCTATCGATGATAAAGGGATACTGTAGTTAAATACCGTTATATTTATCACAGATAATGGCTCAAATGGACTGTATGGCATTTTTTTCAGCCTCTAAATAATATCGTCGACATAGCTATGGACAAGTGCATAGAAAATAAGGAATGCACTTGATAAGGCTATTGATTAGAGATAGAGGTGTATACAAGTATGTCTATTGATTTGGTCTACTTTTTTTTAAAGTCTTCTCATAGCACATGCTTCTCCCTATATCTTCAACCGTAGTTGCTACATCCGGAAATGGCCCCTGATTGGTGGTCTCTTGGTTCCAATGGCCATCATCCTTATTATTAACATCAGTGTCTTCATCCTGGCAATGTGTCGCCTAGAAGATTCTGCGCGAATGGCGGGACGTATGAAGAAGGACCGAAAAGCCGAACGCAAGGAGACAAAAGAACGAATCCAGAATGGCATCGCCATACTGATCCTTCTCGGTTTCACCTGGACTACTGGCTACCTGACCCTGATCAATGTGGACATTGCTGATCTACTCTTTATCGTCTCCAACTCTTTGCAAGGTTTCTTCATCTTCGTCCTGTATTGTCTTCGTAAGGCTACCATCCGAAAGCAGTGGCGCCGTTGCATTTGCTGGGTACTGTTTCGGGAAACACCAGGATCTAGACCAAGTGGGACTGGAGGCACTAAGCCGATGTCTGAGTCTGAGTCTGCAGTGCCCCATACCAATCCAGCTTACAGCTATTAGATAAAACACTCGAATACAGGGCTGAAACCTCCGGGCTGCGGGTAGATATTGAAAAAGCCCCCTTTGTATACCCCCGCCAAACGTAGTTTGAAGGCGGTATATCGTCTGTTTGGAGCCAGAAGGGCGTTAACTCATATACTTTAACACAGAGTTAACGCCCTTTTCGCTCTCAACAGACGATACATGAGTCTGCGCGCGGTCGGTCAGTCGGGCGGTCGGTCCGTTGCAAATCTTGCGCATCGAACGGCTTCCTCATTTTTCGAGTAATGCTCGTTAAATTCGCCCCAAACATTGGTCTTGGGATGAAGATGTGTCAGACATATTCTTTGAAATGTGTCTGAAACTGCGTTGCCATAGTAACGGCATATTATCGTCGCCTTTACCAACCGTCCTCTTTAGCCAAATTTGTAAAAAAAAATAAAAATAATAATAATAATTTTTGAGGTTTTGCATTTTTCATATGTACTCATGGTTACCTTGCATCTGTGCAAGTTTCATAATCTGAAAATGCGTGGTTACGTAATAATGACATCACTGTAAAGCGTCCTCTCATCAGTAAATGAGATTTATCTGCACCACGAACCGTCCTCTCTTGAATGCGCGCATAGTCTATACACGCGCGCTCAGGACATCAACACGTAGTGAAGGATCTGTTGGAATTTCTGTTATGTTTTAAGATGTGAATAGCTTGTTTTATTCAAAATGGATGAACTGTAATGAGAAAAACACCCGTTTTCATATGTGATATTTATTTCAACAATAAATAATTCAATTTATGCTACTGCCTTCCTAAAATAATGTCTCCTACAAACATTAAGGTAACAGTGTTCCTATCGCTCAACTTTATTATGATTGTGGACTTAAGGTTTGAAATAACACTTAGATCTCCGTGTTTCCATTGTATCATTAATATTTTGAAATGGAAAATAAATTATGAATTTAAATACTTTACAGAAATTAAATAAAATTTTATTTGCTCAATGCAACGATATAAGTCTAATGAAATATTTTGCCGAGGTTATGGGCCTTTGTCGTCATGTCAGAAAAATTGGTTTTCACTAAAATAAAACAAAACCAAAAAAAAAAACCAAAAAAAAACCCAACAAAAACTGGGAAGGAATAGTAATATCGAAAGTAATTTGATAGATTGCTTAAACAGAATAAAACAATGATAATATGAAGAGAAATGGATTTGTCTGATCATATTATGAGGGCCCTAATGACAAGCATGAATTGAGAATGGGAAAACTGTGATGTTTTTAGCAAAGCTAATACCCATTAACAAAGGTATGAGAGGAAGATGGTCTCAGTGAAAGGTTCTCACACGGAGAAATTAAATAATTAGAAAAGGCCTTCGTCATAATGAGAAAAATGGGTGAGGGATCAAGGGCGGGATTTCTAATACAAGAAAGAGTCAAACATCTAAGAAATTTTCATATGAAAATAACATTGAAGGGGGGGGGGGTACTTTTTGCGTTGTCTTCTGAATATTTGCAAACACATATACAGTGTATTTGCGATTCTTTAGCAAGATGGAGAAGAGCAATTCCAGAACAAACTGTTTCCATCAGACGTGCCCTTTCTGAAATATCCCTCTAACTGAAACACATCTTTAAATTTGCGTGCGTATGGGCACAGAATAGAATTCTCGAGCGCAATAGGTCAGCAAAGAGTAGGGAGTAGTTCTAAGCAAATATAAAAATAGATAAATGATGAAATAATAATAGTAAATGATTATAATGATAGTAGTAGTAATAAGGGTACAGAATAGAATTCTCGAGCGTTATATAGGTCAACAAGGAGTAGGGTGTAGTTACCAAATATAAAAATATAAAAATATAAAAAGAGATAAATGATAAAATAATGGTAAATGATAATAATAATATTAGTAGTAGTATTAATAACAAACGTAATATAAATAAATACTTAAATAATAGGCCTAATAATAAGGGTCCATATGTCCCGAAATCATTTTGGTTTTTAAAAATCATTTTGTTGAAAATCAAGGGAGATCACTTAGTGGAAATCAGCAAAATGTGGCTGTCTAATTTATCTTATTACAAACACGAAATGCCTTCTCTGTAATATATAGTATTAGGCGATTTAAAGCCAGATAAAAAAAATTTCTGGATGATTAAAAATCGTTTTTTTTTTTTTTTAAATGCAAATAGATTCTTATAGGTTACATTCATTTAGTAAGAAAAAAACGGTAAAAAAACACCAAATACTGGTATTTAAACAGCTTCAAAACTACCAGTTAATCAGAAAGATACCTTCAGCTAGCTTCCTTTGAATTTGTACTCGTTCTGATGGGGGCGCAAATGAGATCAGAGCGGACCACAGAGTTATATAGTCACGTATGTAACTCTGTGGAGCAGTGAAATACATGTATGTCAGCGTGTTTGCGCATTTTTCATCTTTTCCACGAACCGTCCTCTCTGTTTGTAAGTCTGTTTGAAAGAGATAATTTTAAACCGTTTAAAAATGCTACTTATGTACAATCCTATGCTGGGGGCGCACAATTTCGAGATCCTGAAGAAACATAATTATGCGAGGGAGTAAAGCTCCCGAGCTTTAGAAGATTTTGACATCTTAAATCCATTATAAACACTGTTTTCTATGCAATTTACCCTGGATTGGGGGCGCATTTTAACTGTATAAAGGCTCTAATTTCCGTTCCTATTCTCCCTTTTCTCTTTCTCTCTTTTGCGGTTTTTTGCGCCCCCTTCAATTGCCGCCCGGGGCACATGACCCCCTCATCCCCCTACCCCCGTAGATACGACACTGCACTGACGTGCTCATCAAGTTTTGCGTGACATGAAATATCTTGAGACAACTTCCAGACTGTAGAAGCAGCAATCATATTCCTTTTTTACTATATAGCTAACCTAAAACATGTAAAATATGTATTAGGCGGTATCCGTTATCGCATACTGTGACTTCCACTGTAGCCATAATATTGGCTGAGCATTGAAGGGGCGCATGTTATCGCTATTTCAGACTGTCCGATATATCGTGTTGCTTTATCATCTTTTCACCTCTTGATCCATCAAAAATTAAGATAAGTATTAAGATAATATTATAGTAAAAACATTCCCTAGACAGGAAGTTTATTTTAAAGATGTAATTGTTCCTATTGCAGTAACACGTGGTGCCTCGTTGCACGTATGCGCCCCTTGTTGGCAGTCCTCGGCCTATAGCGATAAAACGGATATTTCAGGCCATAGTGGAAAGACCTGATCAATGCAGTGGCGGATCTACGGGGGGGGGGGGGGTTAGGGGGTTTAAACCCCCCCCCCCCCCTTGGGCTGCCAAGTAAACATTTAATGTGCAAAGAAAAAAAAAGGGAAAAAATAGAGCATGCAAGTATATGCTTAAAATCGCAAGCTGGCAACCCTAAAAATGAAAAATCTCCCTACTGTGGGAGGGGGGTATCCCCCCTCCCACACCCTCCCCCCTCGCTCGCTTCGCTCGCTCGGGCTCGGTCACTACGCTCCCTCGCAATACCCAGCTCAGCCCCTCAAACCCCCCCCCCTTGGAAAAAAGCTAGATCCGCCCCTGCAATGGCATACCTAAATGGCATACCTCGCTGTGCCCAAAGGTTGATTGATGTCTTGGGGAGAATTACATACATAACATTTTGACGAAATTTTAAATAGAAATGATACTCGTTCAGATTTGAATCCTGTACGTACATGATATTTGTTGTTTTGGACGTACAAATTGAACTTCACTGAACTTATACATTATAATGGATGCAGAAATTTCGTATTTGTGTAGAAACGTTGAGAGGTAACTCCCATCCTGATCATCGAAAATAATAGCTGACAAGTATATCGATGTAGAAATAATCTAATAAAATTGTCTTTCAATACCATGATATCTATTTTTACGCAGACATTGTCATGATTGTAGAGTATATAGACGTTTTATAGTAAAATAATAAAGAAGTTTGGAAAACGCGGAATATGAAAGTAAATGTATAAAGTTAATCGATTTGATATCAATTTATGATTAGCTCATTTTATGTATTCAATGTATACACAGATATTAATTTCTTCTTATTCTGTTCTCAGTTTTCTACCTTGTCTTGATTTTATTCATTTACCATCTTTCATCTTCTGAGCCTACTCCTCGATTTTAACTTTCTTTTTTGAACTAACGCTAAATGTGGTTAATTATGGGTGATAACATAGAGGTGCTGTATAAATTTATATTCAATATATTCAGAAAATGAAAGGTGACACTGTTGGTCATATAAACCTAGAATCCCCTTTTCTCTGGTTTCCAGGGTTTTTAAAAAGAAAGTTCATTATGCACGCTAATAAATGCAATCCTTTTCAAGGATAATTTTGGAGTCGATTCTCTTATTTTGTTGTAAGGTGTATTGCAGTGTATACGTGCAGTATAAAAAGATAAACCAATTACAGAAGATATGTTAGAGCCTCCACTGTAAGTTATTCCCACCCTTTCCCAGTTTTGGAAAAAGGTGACTATCATCACCTTCCCCTTCATGATCATTTTGATCATCTTCTTCTTCTTCCTGCCCTTCGTCATCTGTCTGATTTTCTCTCTCTTTCTCCCCCCCCCCCCCCCTCTCCATCTCTTTCCTTTTCCTTTCCACACACTTTCTCGGTATTGAAATAAGAATAATAGCATTTCCTATAATGATTCTAACAGAAATCATTTCACCCATTTCCAATCTCGATTCAAATGTATTCATATCATTCCCGGACAAGAGCAAAAAAAGACAAAAATCAAAGAAAACTACAGTCAACTTCGCTTAAGTCGATCTTGTCGGGACTGAGTAAAATGCGTCGACTTAGGCGATTTTCGACTTACGCGAAAGTCGAAGAAAATTCAGCTTACGCGATGTCCCCGGCACCATGCAGCCGCGCCGTTGTCCTCGGCGCGGCTGGTGGCTTGCACAGTGTCATTACACTACAATTCTTATCCCATGCATGCCGTAGTTTTGTTATACAGACATCCAGAAAATGAGATCATTCGAGGCCTGAGCCATTTTTTTTTTTTTTCACTACAGACGACGGATATCCAATATAAAGAAAATAAAACAAAATGTGTTAAAACTACATTTTCTTTTAAAAAGAGGAAGTATGATGTCTTATCATCTGTCATCAAATTGTGTACTTTCTGACGGCCTATTTTCGGGTCATCGTGAGCGACATATGAATTTTTAAAAAGTACATCGAGTCTTCTCACTGTAACGATGCATATCATCCTGAGCTGGTAAAATAATTTATCAGATGCATGCTCTTTGATCATATCTTAAATGATGTTTGAAAATCATTGTTCATTATAAAGGACTGAAAACGTATTGTGATGAGTCTCTGATAAAGTACAATTTCTATAGCTTTTCACGACAAAGCATTATCATTCTCTAACGACGCTGATAAAAATATTGTTATCTGTTGCATGAATTTAACCCGGCAATTCTGCTATTTAAAATCTCCCGCTAACGATATTCATTGAAATAGGCCCAATGAATCAAAGTTATTTTCTTTGAAGTGGAAAACATACGACGTGTTTTATAAACAATAAATATTCATTTTGTTTTAATTATCATGATGATCCATATCATTCTCTAACGAGGCTGACAAGAACTGTATCAGGGAAAACTGATGACATTTGACTGGATAACTCTGCTCTCTAATCTAAATCGCGAGTCACATTTCTTGTCAAGGAGAAGGCACTTTACGATGCTCCAGAATAAGTTTTTAAAAATCTGATTTCTATGACGATGATGTTTATTAGCTGTCAACTTTAACCAAATTAATTCAAACAAATGAAACAAATGTCGATATATAAATGTCTTTTTAAACGTTTCAAATATTGTACGAAATGTATTTCATTTCAGATGACGCATATTCTGATTCCAAAATAAATTTCATACCCACGGGAAAGCCTCCCTTCTCACTCGACGCCGTACGATATATGTCAAGCTAGCTAAGGAACAATGTTGCCTCTAATTTGTTATTTCGAGCCAACTTAGTAACACCAAGCAGCCAGTAACATCACGAACATGAGCCATATCGCCCCCACTGAACCCCCTTACATCTTACGTGACATGTGACTTAAATAATATTCAGTTGCTATGCGAAGTTGAACCAAATTTGCCGATATTGGACCAATCATAGCGCTGTAGTGTTTCCAGATTGACCTGCACATGCGCAGAACATACGCTAGTTTTCGCGCCAAATGTTTACTCATTCAGTTACAATGACTGATCTCGACGGTTTTTTTCCGTAGAGATCAGTGGTTACATGCGAAGCTCGAATGAACTTGCCGATATTGAACCAATCACAACGATTTAATTTATGGGATTTACCCATCCTTATCGTTTCGGCACTTTAAACGTTCCATAATTTCTGTGCCTGAGTTTTCTTATGAGATAATTTGCCGAAGGAAATTCGTGCCAGTGATGGAAACCCTTCCCAACTCAGGCTATGCCATGGTATATTGCGGCCAATAATCTGACAAAGCTAGCTAGCACATCGGTGTGCGCTGTAATGACTGGATTTTCAACCGGCAATTTCTTACAAAATTACAGAGTATAAATGAAGTCTCTATTTTGAGATCGAGAGTTGTTGCAAATCTCATACATCAAGCCACGATCGAAAAGATTTGAAGGGAGATCTTATCAAGGGCCAGGGATAAGGGAGAGAGAGAGAGAGAGAGGGGGGGGGGGGGGGGGGGATTATGAACGGAGAAGCACGCGTCGTGCGCCAGCAGGTCTGTCACGTCAGAGTCGGTATATAAAATCGATCGGTATTTGTGATGTTTTTGACAGTGAGTGGTTACTCATTCGACTTGGGCGGTGTGAATTTAATGTTTTTCTGTGGAACGGTTCTGAAAATTTGATCGACACAGGCGATTAATCGACTTACAAACATCGACTTATACATAGAATTAACACACGTAAGTCTATGAGGATAAATTGGGACTTTTTTTCATCAACTTAAGCGACTATTCGACACATGCGACGTCGACTTAAGCGAGGTTGTATTGGGGAGGGGGGGGGGGGGTTGCTGTGGATTTATTTTCCATGTAAAGCGTTGGTCACAACCGGCCGGCCGTGCACCTCTCTGCGTGTGGTCTATGACTTGCGTCGGACGCACGGGTCTGCACGGTTTTTTTTTCTAAGCAAGTAGGCCCCGCAAGACAGGCAAGGAGGCTGTTGGACACCGTACACTGCTATGCGGAGCGGTGACATATCGCACGTCAGTAAAAGGGAATGCCATTATGATATAAGGTTGATTCTAAAAGAAGCACAAAATTTTAAAAATCAGATAAATGAGAGTTTGAGCAAAATCTTTGAGAGTTCTTGCAGGTAAGAGGGGGTATGTTCATGAGGAGTGTGCAAGAGGAGATCATGCTGAGAGGTGCACGGCCGGTTGAGACGTACGAACCGCAGGAGTTGGCCCACATCCGACTACAGCTGCTGTGACGACAGCATAACATGAGTAATGTAGCTATGGTATCATATACATGTTGACATTCGCTTGATTCATAGAATTTTTGGGGAATGAAAGGTAACAAACATTAACCTACAATCATGTAGATAATTGTCAGCCTATTACAAATATCTTGAAATTACTCCTATTTGATCATTCAAGAAGGATAACAGTGTCTCAAAAAGTTACAGTTCCCTTGCTAGACATTATCCCATGGGGGCTGCCATTTTCTTTACAAAGTAATGTCAGAGTAGTGCTATTTGTGAGATACCCACTGACCTATACACTAGCTACAACAACACTCATGATCACCTGTGGAATGCATGACACTGGATTTTCTCACAATACATGTAAAGCATTTTTGTAGTCATGTACATTCAAATGAAGATACCTTTACCCTGTCATAACCTATTCGGCATGCACAAGTTGTTCGGTCAGACAAAGGTTTGTCAATTCTTGAAAGAAGTGACAAAGACCTACAACTGCTCTTATATAGATATCACCTGTGCGATACAATGGGGGTACCAAGATGGCTGCCATTTTGCATTAGTAGCTTTAGTTGTACAATAGCTATTCAATATGCAACATCATATCCATTGTGTACAGATAAATGGACATGTACTCATATGACATCACAGTTTTTCAAAATGGCAGTCCCCATGGGATAATATCTAGCAAGGAATCTGCAAACTTTAGAGAGATTGTTCTCCTTGCTGAGTAATCAAATAGGAGTATTTTCAAGATATTTTGAACAGGCTACCAATTTTCCACATGATTATCAGCTGAATAATGTTTGTTGAGTTTCATTCTCCTTTAATTTATCCAGACCTTACTGTCTAATAAGATCTTCATGTTTATTGCCTACTCTCATATACTCACATTCATCATCGGAAAACACCTTGCCAATATCTGTGATGGTGCCGTCATCAGCGATGGACTCGATATCTCCATCGTATCCATCGAAGAAGTCTCCGTCCAGGGATTCGTCGTCAGATAGTGGCTCATCGTCATTGTCACCATAGATGAATCGATCTTTTACGATTTGAATACAAAATATGAATTTCCCAAACCATGGTAGTCCAATTCGTTGTTGAAAAATTCAGGGCTATCACGGCTTATGTCCTTATGCAAGGCATTTTATCTACATTGCTTCTCTCCAGCCAGGTGTTAAATGCGTATCCGGTATTATGGCTGGAATAGCATGTACGCCTGTAAAATGGCCGCCAGACTGGAATGATCTCAAGTGGATTGGAGAATGAACACTTTAAAGGGAAATCCAACCTTAATAGCAAGTAGCTTTGAAAGAAAGAGGAAAAATCAGAGAACCAGATTGGTGAAAGTTTGAACAAAATCGGACAAGCAATAAGAAAGTTATGAATTTTTGAAAGTTGTAATCACTATACATATGGGAATTTCAAATTGGCCGAATAGGTAATGTCACTGTGATGTAGCTGTGGACAGCTCCCCCATTCGCTCCAACACACAAAATAACTAAAATGCCACTTTTTTCAAAATGTATTACTCAGTATAGGATCTTTTTCTTTCATGAGGACCTGTAACAATATGCTATCTCCAATATATTTTGAGTACTGCCCCGAGGGTAAAAGCGCCTCGAAGAAAACCGCAAATTAATGATATTTTTGTGTACGACAAATGGGAGAGTTGTCCACAAAAACTTTCACCATCCTGTTTTTCTTATTTTTCTGCTTTCACACAAATCATCTTATTACTAAGGTTGGATTGCCCTTTAAGTGCAGAAACGTAAATAAATCCAATGACAGGGGTAATAATACACTGTAAAGTGCATTGATCAATAATTACTTAATTTGAAAGGCGTTATATATAAAACAAAAATATTATCAAAGCCTTTTCCCTGCTTTGATTATAAAAAAAAAAATAATAATAATAGTCATACCTGCAAATTAGATGTTTTATAACGGAATACAATTTATCGAATAAATTTTCATTTTTGTGCAGTCGCCTTACTTTTGAAAGATACACCCAAAGATTTCGAGATATATTTCTTCACAAACCATATTTCAAACAGTTTACTTTTGATCTGTTATTAATCTTAAAAATAGAAAATCTTGTCATGATTCTTAAACAACTCTATCTTCAAAGATTTAATTTATTTTATTTTGTTTTATTTGATTATACCCGACACTTCTTCTTTTTAAAAAGAAAAACATAAGGCCAATAGTAATGCGCAACTTACGGTATAGTAAAGGAAATAGTCTGATGACACACGGACGTCCCTCGGGTAGGATGTAGATAGCCGAGGGCCGCTTCCGACCCTCCTCACAGTAATGGATGCACAATCGCCCTTATGGGCGGGGGTTACCTCTCGCTCTGAGGGTATCTCAGGGCGAAGCTCGCCATCCTCCTCTGCTGCAAGAGGGGCCCCGTGATCCTACACAATGCAACACGTTTGAAAATGGTTAGAACATTGAACAGACAATGTAAGATTAAAAGCTCGTTTACACATGCCGAGGTAAACCGCCGAACCCCCCCCCCCCCCTCCAAAAAAAAAAATAAATAAAAGCGGCGGTTTTCTTTTTCTTGGTTGTGTTTATTAAAATGAATGGCAAGTGGGGATTAATGACGCAACAAAGGTCCTAGCGCACTCACTTATCTGTGTGTTATAACCGGAAGTGTGAAGTGCACTACGCTTAACCCGATACCCTCGCCCCCCCCCCCCCCCCCCCCGCGTTCAAAAAAAAAAAATTTATTATTTTTTTCTTTAGGCGGTTTATGGGAAAAACCTTTTCCTTTTTCTTTTTTTTTCTTGTCAGATCTTTTTCGGCATTGTGCCCCCCCCCCCTTGTCCCCTTCAAAATCAGGAATCGGCCTCTGATAATAATTACGAATATTATCCAAGGTCAGGTTGAAAGTAGGGTATATACAAATTATATAGGCCTATCGAAAAGAGGGAATTTCTGCAAAGAAAGGGCATCAGCTATAATTGTAAAAACAACTTGCTTTTTATAATTGCATCATTTTGAGGTGATTCTTTTAAAGATGTAATTTTGGGGCCTACCTTGCATTGGAAATTGTATGTTGATAATAGCAACTGGGGGATCGAAGGGTATCTTCAACTTTCTCTCCATGCTAAATGACCTCTTTTCACTCACCACTCCTCGCTGACTCTCTCTCTCTCTCTCTCTTTCTCTCTATGTCTCTTCTCTTTACACGTTATTACCTGTAATTTAACAAAATCTTTCCTTCTAAAGTTATATAAAGGCCACCGCACACCTTACGATTGGTCTGCGATAATCGCTATGGCATTACATATTGGCATTTTAACAAATGAAATTTATCATATTCAGGTTCTGAAAAGTAATATGAATACTAAACACAGGGTTTTGGTGAGCTGTAAGCTTTCTACAGGGAATACGGGCAAACTTAGTTTCAAATCATAATGGCAGTCGTGCGATTTTTGTGACGTCACTACGACTCGGAGCCGATTTGGTCATTCAACGGACTAGAAAACTCGGCAAAAGCCGTATTATCGAGATTAATATCTGTATGACTATTCAGACCCTCAGTCAAAAATATTTTTCATTTTTAAATGGTTTGTCAAATGATATTACATTTTCTTCTGAAATCGGATCGCAGACCGATCGTAAGGTTTGCGGTGGCATACAAACTAATGGGATTGGCCTCTTTTTCGGCCGATATTTCTTATAATTAGAGGTATATTTTTGCCATGTAGCAAGAGCAAGCCAGATTGGACACTTCACGGCTAGAGAGAGAGAGAGAGAGAGAGAATAACTTCTATATTTTCTGACCTCAACTTTAGTGTTCTTAGATAAGAACTTCCTTATTCCGGTCCAACAGCTTGTCCTGATATCTCAGTAGGACATCCAATTTGCTCCTCTACTTCAACTCCAGAAGGCAGAGAAGTAGCTTTAGATTTGAAAGAACCCATTGTCCTCGATGATGCAAAAGAATTTTTGAAAAATTTTCCCCGAAAATCGTTAAAAATGACTAACTCGAAAGTTTGCTTGTAAGCAATATGGAAACTGAGTATAAAGTTAAGATTTGTGGTGGTTACCAGTTTTGTGCGCATGCGCATTTAAAAACATAACTCGCGCCTGCGCATGCTAAATCAATTGCGTCACAGTAAGATGCGCACTAGTTCCATATTGCTTACTAGTAAACTTTGGAGTGAGTCATCTAATGATTTTTTGGGGAAATTTTTCCAACATTCTTTTGGATTATATTATGTTTGTGTGTTTTGTTTTGTTTCTCACCTCTTGCAAATCTATAGAGCTGTAAATTCGCGCTCTTTCCCTCTTTCTCCCCCCCCCCCCTCCGCTCTCTCTCTCTCTCTCTCTTTCAATATCTTTCTGCCCCCCCCCTCCGCTCTCTCTCTCTCTCTCTTTCAATCTCTTTCTACCCCCCCCCCCCTCCGCGCTCTCTCTCTCTCTCTCTCTTTCAATCTCTCACTCCCTCTTTCTATCTCTCTTAAAATTTCTTAGAATTTAGATCCGTGGCCAGCTAGTTGCCTCGCGAGCGTGAGGCGTGAGTCATTAACGCATATATATGCTACAATTTTCAGTTATATTCCACCGCCATAACCCAACAAGAATGATCACATCGGGTAATGCTACCTATATTCTTGTTCTAACAAAACAGCGCATCAGGCAGAAAGAGCTCTGGAAGAGCTGTGAACTAACTTAAGAGAAATAAAGAGAGAAGAGAGAGAGAGAGAGAGAGAGAGAGAGAGAGAAAGAGGGGAATAAACCTTTGATTCCTTATGATAGTTTCAGAAGAAGAAGAAGAAGAAGAAGAAGAAAAAAAGAAAAGAAAAGTAGGCCCACATCTGACGGTCCTAGGCTCAGAAAGATATAGATTTTGTAGCAATGATCTGTTGCCTGAATGAAAGGGCCTACGCGTGAAATATTCCCCAACCTCCGCAAAAAACATGAAGTTTTCGTGAGTGTTGCTTTGTTTAAACGTACCCACCACACTTCTCCCTCATATAGCTAATGTATTACCACCTGAATTATGGTTTGCGAAAAGAATGATTGCCTTTGTGAAGAATGCTCTAAATTCTCCCAACAATGTAGTAGCATATATATTGCTGGTATGAGTCAGTTTGGTTCTCATTCAGTGATGGGATGTAATATACGCTTTTTACAGAGCGAGTTTGATATGAGCTGTAAAGAGGTGTTGTATACTTGGAATCATACATGCCTAAATGATGTTGAGAATAAAAGAGTGGCTGAACAAGTAAGGGAACTCATTAATGTTAGGGATAGATGTCATTACAATGGAGATTGGGTCTTAAGCAAGGAAGAATGTAATCTGATCATCAATTTTCTTTGCATGCATTAGAAACACTGCTGAAGGGTGGGTGATCCAGGCGGGGGATAAGAATGATTTGAACGGGTAAAATAGGGTCGGCCTGGTGAGGCTTTTTGCCGGTTTCTCAGGGAATGACGTTTTTGAGGTTTTTTCATTGTTTCGATCGAGCGGTTCTGCGCATGTTTTTTCTTGGGCGTGCGATGGGTTGGCGGATGGCGTCGTCTTCTCCTTCCTCTTATTGATGTGGCTAAATGTTTTTGTAGTGTGAATGATTGTGTTTTTTGAGTGGTAGATGTGGGAAAGAGAGCCTGAAGGGAGAGAGAGAGAGAGAGAGAGAGAGAGAGAGAGAGAATGATTGTGAGAGAGAGAGAGAGAAAGATGGAAATTGAGAGGGAGAGAGAAAGAGAGAGAGAAACACTGAGAGTGCGAGAGGGAGAGAGAGTAGAAAGGGGAATTGAGAGGGTAAGAGAGAGAGGGAGAGACTGGAAAAGGAGGAGTGGGTGACGTCTTCGGCCATCACGTCGTACTGTCGGGTGGTGCTGTTTTCTCGGAGCGATGTGGTGAATTCACTTTTTGATTCTTGTCATCAGCCATGTTCATTTGTTCTCCCCTCACATAGTTTGTTATATTTATATTTATATATATGTATATTTATTTTGTTGTGACCATTTATTTATCTTTGTATAGTTTTATATTATTGTACCTTTTTATGAGGTGAATAAAGACGATATGAAATGAAATGAAAACGAAAACGGGATACTAGTAATTTGAAAGCAAATCAATCTCTTCCACATTACGGTAATTCGCTTTTAAATGATCGAGCCTCGATACAGTTTCTTTTTTTTCGAGTCAGAGGTCAGAGTTTGTTTGCACATGGAGTGAATCAGTACAAAAAGAGAGTAACAAAAGGGTTTTGAGTTCAAATTCTGTCACAACTTTGTGAGGAAATTTGTACAGAATAACTACGGTGGGTTAACACTTGGCGCCCCATAATACTGCATGGCGCCGATCGAAATCGAGCGCGCGCTTTGATTTACGTTACACATACGTATAGACCTATACTGTGCATATGTGGTGAATGAATTGATGAACATGGCAGGTCAGTTGAATCCGGCTGTCCCGGAAGATGGGAAAAATGCTGATTTGTACAAGTACAGGTCTCCTTTAGTGTCCCGGTATGCGAGCCCCGAGATGGCATACAACTTCAGTGAGGTGAAGAAGTTTACAACTTGGAGAAAATTGTGGTTATGGCTTGCCAAAGGACAGCAGGTAATGACATGATTTCACACCCAGCCTCATTCCGGGGGGGGGGGGGGGCACTCACGTATATTGGTGGTACGGGGACGTGCCACTTTGATGACCCCCTTTTTCAGACCCCGATTTCCGTTCTCTAGATACTCAGTTCCGCTCAGCCCCGCTCTGAAGACCCCCGTTATGAAACATATCCGTTCGCATGCGGCCGGGAGCGTGGCGGAGGCAGTGGTCGCTCGACCTGGTCTCGCGCCCTAGGCCCTTTCGTCGCGCGAGCCTTGAAAACTGCTCCAGCTAGCTAGCTCCTAGCGCTACAAGACCCCCTATTTTCACTCTGCCAGTTAGTTTTGTAGTTTCCTAGACCGTTTTTCACTCTGCCCAATAGATCATAGTTCCCAAGACCCCGTATTTTACACCTTGAAGTCAGTTCCTTAGACCCCTTTTTCGGGGATTCGTGAGGCACACCCCCATCAAAATATAATTCGAGTGCCCCCCCCCCCCGGGGGGGGGCACTCAACATATTGGACAGACGTATGTGCCGCTTTTTTTTTATGACCCCCTTATTCAACGGCAAATCGCCGTTCTCAGAGTTCAAGATACCCGAATTTCCATAAACTGCCGTTTTCACCCTTCTCACGCGATCTCACTACCAACACAGTGTAGTGCCATGCACACCACGTGACGTAATACTATAGTGGTCATATTGACGTGCCATGGGCATGGTTTGAATGTAAAAATATTGTACTTTGAAAGTGAAAAGTCCATGAAAAGGCATGAATAAGTTGTCATGAAGTAGTGGTTTTGTTGTGTTTTCTTTCCCTAATGCTTTTGATAAGTCTAAGACAGTAGTTCTGGAGTGAGAGAGGAGTGGATAAGCTATATAATTAATGGTGTTAGGATTAGGGTGGATAAGCAATGATTTGCCAGTAGTAATAAAGTATAGTCCAGGATTGTAATTCCGAACAGATTGTATTACCGAACGTGTAAAGTTAAGCGCCTAAAATGGGTTTTCTTACGCGTGGGATTACGCGTATGAAAACCACACTATTGAAACAAAGGTTGTGTCTTTTTCCCATAGGTTTCACACGTTCGGAAATACAGTACCTTTTTCAAGGGACCAAAACGCCGCGTCGTTGGGGGGTTCAGTCGGAAGGGAATATTGTATTAAATCTACGTTGTCTTTTTAAAATTTCATCAACTTCTTTTTCTGTAGGACTTTGAGCATTTTTATGTAATTTTGACAAATATTCGTTTGATATTTTTTTTGCTATCGTTGATTTTCTGAAAAGTGTTCGGACACTGGATCGACCACCATAGTGCTTTTGCCTTTGGCAAAAGAACAATAGCAGACTTCCTGTCCCATCACTGGCCCATCATCTCCAGAGGAGAATGTCCTTATGTTATGCAGTGTGAAAACAGAACAATAGACCACCTGCTATTCAAGGCGATTATCTGTCTATTGTTATTTCATCCTTAATAATCCTTAACAATAAAACCACTACTTTCTGACTTTTTCATGGACATTTCACTTTCAAAGTACAATTTTTTTACAGTCGAATCACTACAATTAGTGTTGGTCACTCACACTTATGCGAGGTTATTGGAGATAACCTCGCACTCTGTACCTTCATACCGTGAGCAATTGCCTCCCATAGCGAGGTTATCTCCAATAACCTCGCATAAGCAGGATAAGTGTGAGTGCCCATACTGGCCATAGCGAGTGTGTGATATCTTGCACATATGAGTGCGGCAGAGGAGCAAGATCACCGACCAAAAACAGCCTGAAAATTTCACTTGATCAAGATGATAAAGATCCTATCAAAGGATCTGGCATGAAATTAGATATTCTATCATTCTAAAATGTAGAAGGAAGTATTTTCTCAAAATTTTGCTGATTATATTGGTGTTTTTACCTCTTCAACTTTGAGGTCATGACAGGCCAAAATTGACACAGCTCCATATAGTGAGTGTTGGTAGTGTCTCAAGATATCCGGCTGGAACAACAAGCGCTAGTCTCCCCGGCGCGCCCTGTTCCCTAGCTCTTGCTTACGTATGTCTATTCACTTGTGTACGCAATTGCATATATACATGTACATGCATGTAGAATCCCCACACAAAGTGCAGTGCCGTAGTGCGTAGTTCCGTAGACCCTGTTTTTTTTCTGGCTCGGCTGGGTGTAATTCACCGTTCCAAAGATCCTATGTTTTTCGCTTCTAGTCCGCTCCTTAGACCGCCGTTTCGAGGGCAGCTGCGGCACACCCCTGTCTGAAAAAAAATTTGATAGTGATACACACAAAAGCTATTGAAGCCTTATAAGCCGTAAAATCACCGGTGGATTACAAGCTTATCTTCAGATAAGCTTGTACATGTAAGTTGGACTAAGCTTATGTGGGACTGTCTCGCGATTTCACTGCTTAACCCTTTCAGGACAGGAATTATTTAAGGGCTAAATTGATCATATTTTGTTCCTCAAATTGGCAACAATAATATTTTTCTTTTAGTGCTACATGGTTCAAATAAGGTGTAATGTCTTTGAAAACAATATACATGGTTAGAAATTTGTTAAATAGTTGAAAGAAATTGCCAATTTTGATGAAAAACAATGATTTTAAACCTCTCAATGTGTTGCCAATTCAAGGATCTCAAAGCTTATTCTTGTCTTTAAAATTCCTGGCATCAAACGCAATATGGTCATGCAATAAAAATGGACATAGTGTGTGCAGAAAATTTTGCTCTTTCTACTCGTGCATCTGGTATATTTTTTAGAGCTCTGGATCAAAAGTTATTGAGCCAAACCACAAAATGTGGTAAATTGTCTTGAAAGGGTTAGTAACTGTAAATTTGGAGTTTAAATGTTGAAAGTGAAATTTAAAATTTTCCTCATCTAATAGTATGAAGGATCTAGACTGGACAAATCCCCGCTGATACACACAAAACCTATTTAAGCCTATTCAGCCGTTAAAGCTATTGTGGAGTACAAGCTTATCTTCAGATAAGCTTGTACATGTACATACTATAAATGGGGCTCTTTAGATCTCCCTTCCAGTACAATTGTGTTCATTAACTTCATTTGCATTCTGCCATGAGGCATGACATTACTAAAAGAAAACGTGCTTTATCGTCACTGAAGCGCAACACTGCAAAATCACCCTGCATAAATCTGAATAATGCTGAATAAATCTGCACTGAAAGCCCTTTAGCATACACACTGGGGATTGGCTGATAGGCTTAATACAGAGTAGATCCAGTTCCTGTCGGCAAGGGGTTAACATGTATTTTCAGAAGTTAAATCGTAGTTGTATGAATTGCCAGTCATCATTCCTACACGGATATAGTTTGGCTTTTTTTCTACCAGACCCTTGGTCTTGATATCAGCAATGAACAGATCAAAGAGATGGAAGCTAACCTGGAGAACGTTGACTTTGAGATGGCCGCTGCAGAAGAGAAGAAGAGGCGTCATGATGTCATGGCTCATGTGTACACTTTCGCTCAGTACTGCCCCAAGGCTGCCCCCATCATCCACCTTGGTGCAACGTCTTGCTATGTAGGGGATAATACAGTGAGTTGTAAAGTTGACTATACAATCATACTTGGCTGCAATATCTCAATGGTCAATTCCTTGCAGTGGTAAAATTCCTTGTATTCCTGGACCAAACATGACACTAAATCCTAACTCTAACTCAATTGCAATAAAACCCCACTCCTATCTTCAACAAATTAAAGTGTGGAGCAAATATTTGCTGGAACAAATATCGGATCAGCTTCAGTAAAATCATGATGACCTCTCAAGAAAGATGAAACAAGTAACTTTTGTGGTGATTAAACACAGAGTAGAATATTCTAAATAGCGTACAAAGACCTCTAAAGGAAAGTAGAAAAGTGGGAGGCAGGTGACTTTTGATACAATTTAATGAGAATCATTGATCAAAGGGAGTCTTTGAAGGCAAGTTGTTGAAAATTTGGTGAGTACCCAAGCCTATTACAAAGGCTTTTCAAGGTAAACTAGAAAAGTAGTCTTTATAGACAGGGGGGGGGGGGGGGAATTTATATGATTTAATGAGAAAGGCTTTTTGAGAAAGGAGTGGAAATATTCATTTGTTCACAATTAGTGTGCACAACTTAATATTACTCTCAACAATTGATAGATAGAATTTGTAACCTAGGAAGGAATATTTAGTCTAAGGGATTAGAATGGAATGGTTTGTCAGATTTTACACTTACACTTACAATGTGCCACCATGTTTATACATGTACTTGTATCACATGTACATGTACACTTATTACAAAGGATAATGCACAATACCTTTTCTCGTATAGTGCAGTTTCTATTGTTGCCAAACATTCTTGCAAGAGCATTGAGTGTTGCCTAGGGACTGCCAATGTAAGGTGTGAACAAACTGTGAACTGTTTGTTGAAGACACACAGGCATGTGCCGTGAAATTGCAAATTACAGAGCAATGACAGAACTTGTTCCTGAATCCATTGTTTTTCTCATACATGTAAGTATAAACTAGTAAAATATGTCAGGTCAATGCAGGGCATCTTTAACATAAATCCTTTTTGAAGAACTAAGACAAGATTTGGGTCATTGGTTGCATACCAGGTTATTCATGTTGATAACCAGTAATGACTTAGAAAGAGATTGCTTTGATTTGGATTCATTAAAGGTATTTAAATTGATCACTATCACCTATTGCAAAGGGTAACATAACCACCCTCTCTGTTACCTCCTAAAAGGGCAAAACCTAAAAACCTAAAAAAGCAAAACCGATATGGTGTGTTTCAATATTTCATATGCTTCAGTGGTTCCTTAGTATATGTTTACACAATCCGGTTTATTTACCTTGTGAGAATTTTGGCTTACAAATGATGACAGGCTTTGGCTGTTGCGTCTGAAGGCTGGAGATGGAGACTAATCATAGACCGGGAAATGACAGTACAACAGTCTTAAAGTGGTTCCACAGTTTGATTTTGAATTGACTGTGGATTGTCAGTTCACTCTGTTTGAAGATTTGTAAAATGATTTTCAATGGAAAATATTGAAAATATTTTACTTTAGTGATAAAATTGCTACCCCACTTATATGATAAATGAACTTAGATGATAGATCATTAACGTGTAGACCACACCAATGTATGATAAATGGGAGCACAAAACCAAGTATCAAAGTTGGCTTTAATCAGAGTAATTATTTTTTCATAAATTGTAGAATGCATAAAAGGTCATTTATATCTCAAATGATTCTAATTTCTATTTTGGTCCAGTGTTAAATTTTCTTTTTTTTTTAAGGACCTGATTGTGATGAAGGATGCATTGACGATCCTGCTACCTCGCCTGGCACGCTGTATACAGAGATTAGCTGTCTTTGCTGAGGAACACAAGGCTCTCCCCACCCTGGGTTTTACACACTACCAGTAGGTGTTTTAACTACATTGTACATTATGGTTTTCTCTAAATATTAGAGTTAAACAGATACAGCATTATGTGTACATGTACTAGTTATGCAAATGTATACTAGTCATCCAAATGTAGACATACTTTTACATGGGGTAGGGGTTATTAGTAGTAATCTTTAAAAAAAAGTGTTCCTAACAAATTCAAACACTGTGTAATTTATGAATTTTAATAAGATAAATCATTCTCAAAAGGTCATAGGATAATTTAAAAGAAAAGAAATTTAATTGATTTTGCTATGAAAATGTGAAATAAATTAATGAATGAAAGATGATAATGGCTCTTTGTACATTGTATCTGTTAATAATTGTCATTTTTGTCATTATTCCTAGAATCTGGTAGTAATGAAAAAAAATTATCTCAAAGCTGGTTGTTGAAATCATTTCTTTATTACAAAAAAGTAAGGTACAATACACATAATGTTTACAAGTAAACATAACAAGGTACATTCAGCGATGTTTGAAAAAAGAAAGAAAAAAAATCTGATAGAGTAATGACATACAGTACATGTAAATATAATGGTGAGAGTTGCAATTATAGAGTAGTGAAGTGCTGAGTCATATTCGCTCGTCATCCAAGTTACTGGTTCCAAACAACAGAGCCCAGGCATGAGGTTCACTGTGAAATCAATCAAGCAAAGGGCTGGAGCAGGGCAAATTCATTGTCTGGTGCTGGTGTGATCACCACACCATTGTTTAGCACAAAATTGTTTGGAACCAGCACCCTTGGCAACTTGGCAAGTTTGCATGATGTGTACCAAGAATAATATTGATATGTAACTTAATTTAACAGGTGTAATCTTACATGTTTGGCAGATGAAAATGACAAATGTATTGAATTAAAACACAGGAAATGCATATTTTAGTCGTAATTTCAAACAATTACTTGGACCCTGAGTGATACGGGTATATCTTTTTATCTTTACATTTTGAATTTATAATGAATACCATCAATTTGAAATACTGAGATGCCAATCCTGTGTTATTACTTTGTCTTAACAGTATATCAATCATATGTATATATATCATGTACTTGTACATAGATTACTTATAAGGTAAGACAAAAAGAGTAAACATTGGGTTATACATTATAGTGCAATACAGTTCTTTATAACATAATTGGCCTTACAGTGAGATACAGTGAGTATATTCCCAGACATTCCCAGACTTGCTCTTTCTTCCCATTAAATATTATGAATGAAGCCAGTAGTCCTTGTTTGCTTAGTTGCTGTATTGCTGTTACGTTCATCTACATGTAGTTCATGTTTTAGGCGTTATTTGTTGGTTTTGTTGATTTGCCTCCTATACAATCAATATCAAACTTGGCTATTTATTTCGTGATCAAATATTCAGAATTCAAGACGGTTTCTATTTGAATGTAAAGTCTATGCCAGAACTCATGATGACTTTTAACCTTCGTCATGACCTTTGCCCTTTCTCCATGCAGACCAGCTCAGCTGACAACAGTAGGAAAGCGTGCTTGCCTGTGGATCTCGGACCTCTGTATGGACCTACGCAACCTGACCAGGGCCAAGGATGACCTGAGGTTCAGGGGCGTCAAAGGCACCACTGGGACACAGGCCAGTTTCCTTTCCTTGTTTGAAGGGCAAGGTGAGAAGGTGGACATGCTGGATGCATTTGTGACCAATCAGGCTGGCTTCACAAAGTAAGTAGCACTTCCTTATTTTTGTAATATGGTCAAACCTGCTTTAGGGACCACCTGTGTATGAAGACCACCTGTCTGTAAAGACCACAATTTTTGTTTTCCTTGAACAGTTTCTGACCGTAATGTGTATTAAAAGAACCTGCCCCTTAAGATTACTTTTCTTGTCTCCCTTGAGCAGTCTTTATATACAGTTTTCACTGTAGTACATTATGCTTGTAGTGTCACTGCATTGATTAAAAATGAAAACAAAAACAAACATATACATGTAGAACGTGCATCATAGGTTAAGATGTGTAGTTAATTCATGTGCAGTTTAGTTCATGCAAGTGGATGTTTTGTCATTAATGAACGAGTGATGTATTTTTATTATTCTTATATTTTTTATATTATTATATTTTTTTTATTATTCCAGAGTTCTGGCGCAGCATGCGCAAAGCCCCGTTTATTAGGTTGTCCCATTTGTAAATCCTCTGATATTTAAGTCTATAGTGCAATTACTTTACTTTTAAATTATTTTAATATATATAATTTAAAAGAGTCTCTTTTCATTCTTTTTACTTCTGTACTTCAGGTCCTATTTGGTGACTGGACAGACATACAGTAGAAAGATAGATGTAGATGTATTATCTGCCCTGGCCAGTCTAGGAGCATCCGTCCACAAGGTACATTCCATTGACAGTCCTTGTTTATAAATGTTAAAGTTTGCTTGAATTCAGTTAAAGGCATTGATTAACTTTGCCCAGGATTGAAAAAAAAAATCACTCTTCCAGCTAATGCTGTAATCATAATTGCAAACCTTTAGCTCAGACAGGAATCACCTGAGTTTTATAAGCTGATCGGTCGTTTATATATCAAGATATTTACGATTGAACAGTGATGTCGGGATAGAGTACCACCGAACCCTAAAGAACTCTTACGGTTGGCATACCTCGCTCTATCACAGAATACCGTACGGGCTGGAAACCCGCTCTGAAATCGCCAAGCGCTGGTGCTTGGTTTTTGTGACTGCAGTGCAGCGGAGAGGCCGAGCGACTTGTGCTAGCGATTGATCGCGATTTTCTCTTTTTTAGGATAGTAAACGGGTTCCATTTTCTCTCATACTTTCACATATCCTTAATTATATTTGTAGTTAGAGGACTGCACACAATTCACTGGCATTTGAGCTGATTTTACAATTTTTCACAAAGTTAATCAATCACTTTAATGTACACATTCACTTGACTTGAACTGTAACATGTTACACTTCCTCAACATCAAGTTAACGAATGAGGGAAATCAGAGAAACGGTTTGGTGAAAGTTTATGACACATCTATTACTGAATAAAAAAGAATATTAAGTTTGGTGATTCCCAATCATTCTGTTTAGATAAAGGGGTATATTTGTTTAATAGCTAGAAGGACCTTTCCTATGCTATTTAAGCTATATTTCTAGCTGCAATTGATATTATTTTAAGAATATAAATTGCATCCCTTAACGTAATTATCAAATATTACATTGTGTATTTTTTGTTTGTTTCATAGATCTGCACTGACATCCGTCTGCTAGCGAATCTGAAGGAAGTGGAGGAGCCGTTTGAGAAGGAACAAATTGGTTCCAGTGCCATGCCCTACAAACGTAACCCTATGAGGAGTGAGCGATGCTGTTCCCTTGCTCGACATCTTACATCGCTTGTCATGGATCCTCTTCAGACACTGTCTGTCCAGTGGTTTGAAAGGACACTAGATGATAGTGCCAATAGGTAAGGTTATAAACTCATTAACACTGGCCTACATTGCTCAGACCTGTAGGAAATGTGGCTGATTAATGTTTTAGATGGTAGGATTGAAGCAAATTTCTCAATTTTCTTCTTTTTTTTTGGGGGGGGGGGTCTTATAAGCAATCACTACACAAATCAGTCAAACGTTGAAAAAGCTAACAAAAGGAAAATCCACCGCCGTAAGTTTTGTAAAAAAACTTCATGATATCGAAATACAATGAATTATAGTATTGACCGAGATTTACTAAAACTAGCTTTAGATCAACAAAAAATTATATGTGAGCGACAATGCAAAATGCCTTTCTTGGGCAAATTGAACTATTGGTATCCAAAACAATTCACAGAAATAATGATTCTTGACGAGTTTCGTCATTGTGACGTACTCCGAAACGGACAGCCGCTATAAAACATTCTGTAGTAGACCGTAGAGGGCATCTCATGAATATTCATTAAGTTGCTCTGCGTATCAAGGCTACGAAGGTAATTATTATTCATGAGGGCAGTCGATAATAGTACATACTTTGATGCTAGATCACAGTAGTAACTCTGCAAATATCACAATCTTTTGCCCAAATTAGGTATGTCTTGTCTTGTGGTCGTCTCTTAGGTGGTATTTTTTGTTTTGTTAAAGCTTATTTTGACCTGATTGGAGTTGGCTATTAGCGCGCATCTATCATCATGATCGTGATCAACCTGACTTTCAATTTTTCCTTGCCTCGATACCTACTTCTTCGAACGAAATTGACGTTGTCCTAAAAATTATTTATTTTCATTCCTTCGTAATGTTTAAAGGTGTTGTTGAATTTGCAACCCACTTGTGATTTGCAAAATCTGCGAAAATAAATCCCTAGCGAAATGTGTGGCGTATACAATAGGTGAAGTATTGGACCCTCTGATGTGAAATTAAAGGGCACTGTATTATGAAGAACTGTGTGAAAGAGGACTTGTCTATAAAGACTGATTTACTAGAATCCTTTGAGCAAAATTACCATGCCTAGAGAGATAGATTTATATTACATGTGATGTTTTTAATAAGGAAGTTGAACATACATGTACATTCAGACTTAGTCCTTGACTAAAACATTTGTAATTCAAGATGACAAGCCACCGTCCCAAAGTATATTGTTTTCTTGACCGTAGAGAGATCTTACTGCTTACTGTTCCATGACAGGATGGCTACATCTTGTCGCAAAGCTGTAATCTACATTTTCATCTTTATAGTATTTCAAGGAAATGTTTACTCGCAGTGAGAATATTCGATGCTGCTGGGTTCAAGACGGGTTATTGAATGATAGTACTCGATGTTCTGTATCCCCAGGAAAAAAGACCTTTAAAAATCCAATTATTTGTCTTCTGATCACAAATCCGTTGCTCATTATTCCCCTTGCAGGAGGATATGTATAGCAGAGGCTTTCCTGACAGCGGATGTCTTACTCAGTACTCTTCAGAACATATCGGAAGGAATGGTTGTCTACCTCAAGGTGAGAACAGTAATTATATTAAAATAAAAACAATATCATGTATAAGCACAGATGAAACGAGGGAAATCTTTTTAGTCCTAAAAATGTTCACATGCAAACCTAGCGTGCAGCAACCCGCGTACAAAGAGCGTGGTTATAACGGTTTTTTTTTTGTTATAACAAGCTCATTATCATGACAGACAGACAAAGATAAACATAACAAATTTAAAATGTCCCATTATAATGAGGTAAAATGTACAGAAAATGTTTGGCTTAGAACACAAAAGTTATTACCTTCATGATCTTCCACTTATTAACTTGATATTAGTCTTGACATGTGTACAGTGTTATAGCTAGGAACTTTTTAGTGGTGGTTCAAATTTCACTGACTTGACAAGCAACAAGTCGTTCCAAAGAGATCGATGGTATGGCAACAGTACAGCTGTCAGAACAGCAGCTTCCGGTATACGCTACGTAAAACATGATATCTGTATGTACGTGCAAATTACGGACCGTGTTACAGTATAGTGCGTAACAAAAGACAATAAAACTCGGCAAATCTTCAGGAAATAATCATTTATTGTCAAATTGAAAGCATGATTCTCGTAAAATTGCAAATAAAACACGATTAAAGATGGAAATATGAATGTAAGTACCACGTTTCTTCACAAACAGTTACGTGTAATGCAGTTTCTTATGTGAAATTAGTGCCGGTCGGAAGCAGTGTTTTTCACCCGGAGTGGTGGACGGAAATCCCCCGTGCTGGACGGGCCCGTCCACCGCCGACCACCGTAGCTATAACACTGCATGTGTATATGACTGATAGCAACACATTAAAGCCAACCGCACACTATTTAATTGGTAGGCGATCCGATTTCTGAAGATAATATAATAGTATTTGAAATGAACATTGAAACATTGAAAATCTTTTTGATTAAGGTTCTGAATAGTCATGTAGATAGTAAAATCGAAATTATAGTCTATTGCAAGCCTTCTAGTTGGAGGAAAGCCTAAACCAGCTCTAAATAGCAGCGATGTCAGAGCAGTCCTACAATTCTCTACGATTTGAAGCTGATTTGGGCTTTATTCCGAGTAGAAGGCTGACAACGGACCGAATTCCAAGCTTCACTATTCATACTATTGTTCAGAACCTGAATTAGGAAGATTTTGTGTGATTAATTTTCCATATTTAAAGGGTACCAATCACCAAGAAATATTTTGCTCTCTATGTTAAAGGATTCATGTCGTTACACTATATTCAAAATATGGACTTCAAATATTAATTCTATAAAGAGATATTGCAATTTTAATTACACCTCTCTGTAAGCGTAAAACCGACTCGTGGAAAGACTACTCGACGCACACGCACACACTCGCCAAGATAAGGACTCACGCGGAACCAAACTCAAAGTTCGGTTCCGCACGAGCAATTTCATGTTATCCTTTATTTCCTTCATACTCCTTAACTGTTGACCGATAGAATGCCAGATAAAGTTCTTCGAAATTGATTTTATATTTTCTAGCTGCACACAAATTATTTTTTCCGGTGATTGGTACACTTTAGTGCTTATGGGATTTTTTTTCTTCTAAAATCGGATGGCAGTGGATCGTATAGTGTGCAATGGGCTTAAAGGTAAAGTTGAGTTCTAGTCATGGGATTACATAATAATAATAATAGCTGTTAATGCCTTACCAGTTACATTGTAACCAACCAAAGCAATTACAGCATTATTACCCCGGTCAGTGGATCATTTTGCGATTCTGCACATTACAGTGCACATTCTCCACTCCTCTGGGGAGCATTCCAGCCAGTCGCTTGTTTTCAAGCGTGCACATGCTAATCCAACCACAATGACGTTCGCATCCTACCGGGTACCCATTTAACACCTGGGTGGAGAGTAGCAATGTAGATAAAATGCCTTGCTCAAGAGCATAAATGCCGTGCCTGGGTTCGAACCCATGACCTTTGCATTCCCGGTCAAGTGATTAAACCACTCGACTACGACACCTCGACACATTGTGAAAGAAACTGTCTCAAAGCAATTGCGAAAGGTTGATTATATAGCACAAAGGAATTGGTGTATGTTGTAAGGTGTTTGAATCACCAGAATGAAAAGAAATTAACTCAATTCTGCTGAGAGTCACATGCACTGCCCGCAGAAATGTGTATATGGGACTACACACACATGTTCGGCCCGAAAATTTTAGCTGTTTCTTGTCATACTTTGAATGTGAGGGCATTTGAAGAGCAGTCTTTTTCAGGGGACATTTCTTCAATGATAATCTTCCAAACTAACATAAGGAGAATGAGAAATCTCACAAATTTTTTTTTCACCTTTCCCAGAACTGAACCTTCTCTTTCAGATAATTTCTCTGCATGGATTTAGGATTTCATGTGTTTTTATGTATATTTTTTTTATATTCCACATACTAAGATTCTTGCTGTTAGATTGGTCAAAAGGTAATCACGTGATAAAATGTAGTTTTCCCACCTGAGGAGAAAAGTTTGTGACCTTGACGGAATAGTACTTATGTGTTTCGCTGATCTCTTCAGTCCATATAGAGTCACAATGCGTTATCATTATTTTGGGTACGCGCGAAATGAAAGTGCGTGACCTTTACGAATAGTCAGAATGAAAAGTGCGTGACCTTTATGAATAGCTCCATAAGCGTACTAAAATAAGCTGAAAGAAGCACGCATTGCCCATTCGCGCGTTTGAATAAAACACATGTGCACACCCAGAAAGGAGTTTATGTAATGGTTTAAATTTATTTTGTGAATTCAGGCCTAAGTGTCTTTTGCGAGAAGTAGACAATAATCCTTCTCGTACCAGTTAAATGCTTCAGATGTGGAATATAAAGCAAATAATCACCTTTTGGTTTCAGGCGATGAGACATACTATCACTTCCTCCACGATCTGAATGTATACGCTATCTTTCCTCAGCTTTGCTTCGGCAAGATAGCTACATCCAGATCGCCTCGGAAGTGATAGTTTGTCCCATCACCTTCATCAACGTTAATTATTTGCTTACTACTTCCACTTGCCTTTTGCATGTATCTAGCTAATTGAATGTACTGCCTTGTTTTGTATTATTGCCATTGCTGTATTTAAATGTATTTTGTCTGTTTTTTAAATGGATTTGTAATTTGTGAACTATTAAGCCACTGGCTGCTAGTCACAAATTGTATTGAACCATGGATGAATGAATGAATAGATATCAGTTATTTACATGTAAACTTTTTTCTGTCTTGTCAGGTGATAGAGCGTCATATACTGCAAGAGCTACCCTTCATGGCATCGGAGAACATCATCATGGCCATGGTGAAGGCAGGGGGCAGCAGACAGGTTAGGACATATGTAGTATAGAGGAGAGATAGTTATGAAATGTGCATGTGCGTGTTCTTAAAAGTCAGTTTATGAAGCACCAAATAGTTCCCTCCAGAACAGAGATTGTACTTGGGAGAACTATGTAGAGCTCCATGAATTCACCTTTGAGAGCTCATGGGTGCTCGTATCACAACTATCTCTCCTCTCCCAGCTATGAGGTAGGATATGTATCTATATGACTTGATATTACATAATCTTGGGGGGGCTGTAACACAAAACAATCCATTGTTAGGAACAGCTACATATTAACCGGGAAAAGCAATCAGAGTGCAATACAGCTCATCGAAGAACAGGAAAAATATTGTTGAGAGATGTGTTTGTGGAAAATTTATTTGAACAAAAGCTATGATGTCTTCTGGATCTTTCTGTATTTGCCTGAAAATTCCAGTAAAAAACCCCCCAAAACAAACAAACTTAACAGATAACAGCACATAAAAACAAAGAAATGAAAGTCAACAAGCTTGGCAATGGATTCGCAAGAATTCCCGTTTGAATCTAGCCCTGAGTTCGACTGTCATGAACACATACAGTCCAGACATTTTCCAAAATGCTTGCAATGTGTGGGCAAAAGAATGAAAAGAATGTTCCTCATACTCTAACCATATTTTGTTCAGCTACTAAAAATTATAAATATGTCTTGAACAATATCAACTTGCTCGTTTTACAGGATTGTCATGAACACATCCGGACACTATCCCAAGAGGCTGCAGCAGTAGTCAAGCAGGAGGGTGGAGACAATGACTTGGTGGCAAGAATCAGAGCGTCATCTTACTTTGCACCTATCCATGACCAGCTTGACAAACTGCTGGACCCGTCCACGTTTGTCGGCAGAGCTCCAGAACAGGTAACAGTTGTCTTCAAGCTCAAAGCTTTAAAGGGGAAGTCCTCCCTGGAGTTAAGTTGGTTTGAATAAAAGCAGAAAATTGAGAGAAAAGGATTAATGAAAGTTTGTGAAAAATCGGATAAGAAATAAGAAAGTTATGATTTTTTTTTTCTTATTTCTTATTTGATTTTGCTAAAACTTTCATTGATCTATTTCTTTAATTATTTTGCTTCTTTTAAAAGCAACTTGATATCAGAGTGGACTTTCCCTTTAATTCAAAGAGTTCTCACTTTGCAAGAGTTGCTCGCTCATGAAAGTTTGATGTTTTACAGTGTTTTGTGCAGATGGAAATACACAAGGATTAAAATAGAATTGAATGCTATCTTTCATTCTTTCTTGATAAAGTTAATTTGATAAAAATCAATTTGCTCAGAAATTAACTTTCATTGAACTTTCTTTGTGCAATTATTGATAACAAAATTATATTTCTGAATATCATTTGCATAGATCATACTGATCAACAAATTTAGCGATTATCATCAAAATTAATGCATTCTCATTATTTGCATAATTTAAAATGTGAGTGCAAACATTCGTGGCAGTCAGTGATCCCCCCCCCCTGTCTTTAAAGGCATTGATTAACTTTGCCCAGGATTGAAAAAAAAAATCACTCTTCCAGCTAATGCTGTAATCATAATTGCAAACCTTTAGCTCAGACAGGAATCGCCTGAGTTTTATAAGCTGATCGGTCGTTTATATATCAAGATATTTACGATTGAACATTGATGTCGGGATAGAGTACCACCGAACCCTAAAGAACTCTTACGGTTGGCATATCTCGCTCTATCACAGAATACCGTACGGGCTGGAAACCCGCTCTGAAATCGCCAAGCGCCGGTGCTTGGCTTTTGTGACTGCAGCGCAGCGAAGAAGCCGAGCGACTTGCGCTAGCGATTGATCGCGATTTTCTCTTTTTTAGGATAGTAAACGGGTTCCATTTTCTCTCATACTTTCACATATCCTTAATTATATATGTAGTTAGAGGACTGCACACAATTCACTGGCATTTGAGCTGATTTTACAATTTTTCTCAAAGTTAATCAATCACTTTAACCCTTTCAGGACAGGAATTATTTAAAGGCTAAATTGATCACATTTCATTCTTCAAATTGGCAACAATAATATTTTTCTTTTAGTGCTACATGGTTCTAAAAAATGCAATGTCTTTGAAAATAATATACATCATTAGAAACTTAGTTGAAAAGTTGAAATAATTGCCAATTTTGATAAAAAATAGTGATTATGAACCTCTCAATATGTTGCCAATTTAAGGATTTCGAAGCTTATTCTCCTTTTTGAAATTCCTGGCATCAAACACAATATGGTCATGCAACAAAAATGGACACAATGTGTGTAGAAATTTTTGCTTTTTCTACTCCTGCATCTGGTATATTTTTTAGAGCTCTGAATCAAAAGTTATTGAGCCAAACCACAAAATGTGGTCAATTGTCTTGAAAGGGTTAAAACCTGAGAAGGGTCATTTCCATGCGTAGACTGTCTTCCACAAGAAATGGGTATCCAAGGGATGCCCAGACATCCTCCCCGTCTAAATGCCTGCTGTTGGTGTTCCTGCACCCAAATCTGTAATCTGACTAATATGATTGACTACTTCAGAATTGTTTAGCTATGTTTGATGAGAGCTATATCCTAGCTATAGGTTGTTAAAGCTCATAGACAGTCTCGGTAGCAAAAATCATATTGGCAAGAAACTTATCTAACATAGTCACAAAGTATTCTCCTTTTATCATAAGACACATGTACGAGATTATTTAACATTCCATTCACGATTTCGAACAAATTTTAGTGTAAATATCTGTAAGAAACGCTTGGTAACGGCTTTTCACTGCGTCACGCTAAGACCATATCCACCCGAAGGTTCCCCGCACAATAAACTCAGCGCTTCACACTATGTGCAGCGTATTCTATACACACAGCAATCCTCATGTGAGTAGCGTGTGTGGCCGTTGTTTGAATTTACATCCCCTCTTTTTGGGGTCAGGGATTTTTATTACTTTTCACCTCTCATTCGATAAACATTTCACTTAAGGAGGAAAAAACTTCACAGCATCTTAGTTATGTTAGTACCCTCCTATTAAGTAAAATCAAAGAAATCTCACGAAAAGTTTTTGAGGGCTTACCAAAACTATCTGTTACCTTTAAGCTCTGCCTCCATAAAGTATCCAGTGCTTTCAGGCTATGACCTTTTATACCACATCTTTCCAATCTTTTTCAGGTGACGAATTTCCTTGAGGCAGAAGTCAAACCAGCTCTCAAGCCCTTTGCAAGTTTTATGGATGGAATATCAGAGCTCTCATTGTGAAGATCATAGTACATTATACCATCACGTCCAATCCCAGTGCTTGTGCCATGTATAAATTGGGGGGGGGGGGGGGGGAAGGGTGGTTGTAATGCAGAAGAAATTTAGTTATCTGTCCCTCTTCATCCCCATGTCTCTATTTACTCTGTTTGGTGGGGCAGGACTTGAAAGGAAAGAGTTGTAAGTGTTGTGGTTGAATTTTTGACAGGTTCAAATACATTTGCACTGTATGTGTTAACAATTTGCTTGGGGGGGGGGGGGGTGCTGGAGGAGGTCTGCGTGAGTAAATGGCTTTTGAATTGATATTACTTTCTCAATATATGTCATTCATGTTCAAAATCATGGCTGAATAGTAGGTTTTACTTTGGATTATCTGTGTAATTAATGATAGTACTGTCCCTATGACACTACCTACAGTGTATGATTGAATTCAGTTGAGAGGAGGTTTGCACACAAACATCATTACATAGTGTCATATCTTTGTTGTTGTAAGATGATACTCATACTGTACACACCTTTTCTTGTGCACATTTTCTTCTTGAAAATTTTTGATGGAAATAATCGTAATTGTGTATGTTGTGTAAAGCTGTATATGTCAAACTTCTGTGTTGAAGTCAAATATTGATATGATCAAAGAGATTACCTTATCAGTATGAATAAATGTAATTTACATGTCCAAAAGAATGGTAACAATCAGTACCTGTGTTTTATGTGCTCACTCTTTCTGATATATTTTCTTCTTCCTTTTTTTTATTTCTATTTATTGATTAATTATTTCTTAATAGCCAGGTCCAACCAGAGATGGTAAAATTTGTTTGTATTAATGGGGAACAGCTGTGGAGTTATGTAAAGCCACTGAAATGGACTGTCTGACAGACTTGCATATTACATGTATTTACAATGTATTTTCAAGTAAATGCAGTTGATTATTTGTATGGAAAGAAAAACAAACACGTCAAAAGTTATACCGCGCAAACAAACATTTTCAACATATAGCAAACAGACAAATCACTTGCCCATTTTAGCAATGTTCCATAAAATACATGTCTTGAAGCTATAGCTCATCTACAAGGCGTAATGAGTTTTCACTCTCAATAAAAAAATTTCTAAGTCTGTTGTACAGAAGTGGACGAGTATATCCTCAAACTTTAAGAAAAGAATACTCTAAGTTATGTCTTCATCTTGCATTTTGACACATACAGCTTACTGACGTGTACTTTAATAATATTCTTTCAGTTCTATTCAATTAAATTCAGTCTTCATTTGCCCAAATAAAACAGTAAGGAAATTTGACACAGGATTTTTACATGATAGTAATATCAAAACAACAACAGTAATACAGTGGAAACTCAGTATAAAGAGATCCGATATAACAATATTCCTGATATAACGAGGTAATATTCCAGTCCTAGCTCTTTATATTTTTGTTTTTTAATCCTGATATTAAACGAGATTCCTGCTATAACAAGGTAATTTTGATTTTCCCAAGGACCTCGTTATACTGAGTTTCCATTGTAATGTCAGTCCATGAATGATGAATATACATGTACGTACACAAATTAAATAATGCGTGATAACAATAGACATTAATCAATGTAAGTATTCCACAATGAATGAACATATTAGGTAGTTTCAAGAGCTTGTAGTCCATTAATGCAGTAACCGATTTCACTTTTAGCACAATACAAATATGGTGCATGCATTTTCTCTTCCAAGATGCATACTAAGATTTTTTTTTTTAAAGTATGTTATCTCGTTAAAATCACTAAATTGCAGAATGGTGCTGAATATAGAAGGACTTGTGCACTTTTTCTCTCATAAAAGCATGATACAACAGTGCAGGGGCGGATCCAGGTTTTTGTTAAAAAGAAAAAACAACGGGGGAGGGGCGGGTAGGCACACAAATCTCCAAAAATCCCGAGAAAGAAAAAGGTCAGATGACAGATCGGGGGGGGGGGGGGGGGGGGGGGGCAGTTGTCCTAAATTCTCTGACTAAAAAGGGTAATGAGTTCCGGGGGGGGGGGGCACAGGCCGGAAGTCCCCCCCCCCCCTAAATCCGCCACTCAACAATGAGCAGTAGACCATCAGCAAACGTCATTTTGTCTTCCATTTCATCTGCTTTCAAAATACGACATTCGTGATTATGGCACATACCTTAAACATAAATAATACCACATACCACATACCATAAAACCAGATAATATGTGTATACAAAATCATTCATAGAATACACTGTATCAGAGGCAGATCCAGGGGGGGGGGGGGTGCAAATTGGCCGCCTTCCCCCCCCCCCCCTTTTTTTTTCTGAAACCCAACTGGCATACCTTAAGTACATAAAACAAATGCCTCCTTTATTGTGTATATATCCGGCTCCGGCCCAGTCTTTTACAAAATCCTGGATCCGCCCCTCCATTGTACATTACCCCCAGGTTTCGGTAAAGGGATGGGGCTATATTTTTCGCAAATTTGGTTCAATATAGTCCCAATCTTCTAAATCTCCTGTCGAAACCTATCGAAATCGAAGTCAAGAGCCTTTGCTCTTATTCTTAAATCGTAAATCTTACTATGGACTGTGAAATATGTACATGTACATGTACTATCACCATAATCCTAAAATATTTTCCCCCATCTCAAACAAAGATATAATCACGTATGGAGCAAATATTGAGTATTGTAAATATCAGATTCGCACGATGTTGTAGAGCACTCAAGTTATGCATTAGAATATTAAAAATCGTAATATTTATCTTCTGCTGAAAGTGGAGAGATTCAATAATCCGTGATCTACAACTGAATAAACCAATAGTATCAATCAGTCAAAAACCAAAAACAAATCAAACCAACCAACCAATCAATTAACACGTGATTATAATATAGACCAGGGGCGTCGCTAGAACATTTTGAATGGGGGGGGGGGGGGGGGAGTGACACCCCAATAGATTTGCCGACAAAATCCTGCACCCTAATCCCCCCCCCCCCCCCCCCCACAAATGATGATGTAGCGATCTTGATCATACAGGCACATTGTTGCAAGGAGGGGCTGACGCCTTTTGCCGGAATATCAACTTTTAAATTTGGAATTTTAAAAAAATTTCCGGGTGGCTCCTATATTAAGCATATGAGAGTTAAATAATTCAGTAGTCAACGGGTTAACTTTCCAGTGTTTTCGTGAGCGAGCGAAGCAAGCGAGCAAAAAATTTTCTTTCCTTCCCTTCACACTTTTCCTTTCCTTCTTTTCTGTCTGTTTTTGTATACCTTTCCTTTCCGTTTTCTTTTTTCTTTTCTTTTTTCTTCTCCTTTCTCTTTTCTCCTTTTTACTTTCCTCTTTTCTCTCCCTTTTTCCTTCTCATTTTTACTGGCCGACAGAGGTGGCGCATTTGCCGACAGCAATTTTTTTTTTTTTTTTTTGGTTGGGGGGGGGGGGGGGGTGTGATCACCCTCCCCCTCCCCTCTAGCGACGCACATGAGCCAGCCATATACATTCGCTTTTCTATCATCTTTCTTGATGATTGAAATTCTCTTTTCAATAGAGCGCGTCTCCTAAATTAATTGGTTCATATAACTTCATCATCCCCCTTACTTCAATGATATTTTATGAACAAAGAACAGAAAAATATCGGATTCACTAGAATTATTAAAAAGAAATCGAATTGATTCAGTTCGAACGCAATTACTTGTATTTGGATAAGTCAACATAACCTTATTAGACCATTACAGCTAAATGAAGGCCGAAGCACTTCGTTGACCTTCAAATTTTACGAAGTGAAAATAAGGTACTGAATGGAATACCTACTACTCCTGGTTGTTCTTAGGTTACCCAACTTACTTATTTGTACAACACATGTGCACAGCAATAAACTTGATATGCATTTCATTACGTAGACCCTTCACACAGGTCACCATAACAAACAATTTGATAAGTTCGTGTCTGATAGCAAAATGTTGATATAATTTTCTTACATGTACCATCGTTCATATTTATAAAAAAAAAATAATGTGCAGAATCCAACGCAATTCCGAGCAGTACACTACAATATTTACAAATGGTAACGAACCAGCCTTTTACAGTTATTATGATCAAGCTATAACTTTGTCTCGAATTACATTACTAGGCTAAGCACCTTTAAGCAGTAATTTTCATCATTTCTTGCATCTTTCAATAGATGTACAGAACTCTAGCTCTTAACATAAAATAAACGACAGAAAAAAATATGTTTATATACATTTATTGTAATAAAATCATAATATGATTCCCACATTGACTATTCTTGGACAACGATTCAAACACAAATACACCAAACACTATACCAAGAGAATTAGGCCTATACAAATCATGTACAAGGATTCTGCATTGTATATTGAGTCAAGGTGTACGCCTTACATCTCTAATAACACAAATTCAGTTTTTAAAAGGCTTGCAAACTTCATTCATTAATCTTTAACTTGTATTAGTCCGGCAGGTTAGTGGAATAATTGTGTACTTCATAAAAGCATGAAATTTGGCAAGTATGTAGAGTTTTGATGCTGAATAATTACGGATATGGGGCCAACAAAAATTCGGGCCCTTGGGTCCGTTGTGTCCATTAAAGAAAGGGAAAAATATAATGAAATATTATGTAATATTTCACGGCCTCTAAAATCAGACAAATGATTTAGGTGCCCCTTTTTCAAATAAAGGGCCATCCTATATATCAAAATATTATAAAGTCACTATTTGTTGAATATAGGCCTAAGTAAAATGCTTCTAATTGTGATCAGTTGACATTACCTCTTTAAAATCCGCGCATGAGATATGTGGCGCAGATGCCCATTATGACATAAAAGGTCCCCTAAAAGCCCCAAAATGATATATCTGCAACATATATTTTTCAAATCTTTGTTTATAATTTCTAATGATATAGACATCAATTTTGAAAGCGAGGTTATATAAAAAGCTCACTTTAGCAGGCCACATAGGCCCGTCGATGGCACATTCGAGACAATTAAATGTGATTAAATTCCCTCACAGAGGTTGGCCAAATTCAACAACTTTAAAATAGCTGCCAAAGTGTTAAAATGCCTACTTACATAAATTGATTTTGGGCTTTAAAGCAAAGCTAAAGCTATTTGCAAGCTAGTTATTATAGGCAGAATAGTTGAGTCACTTCATTTCATCAAGATGGCCGTCACATTCAAAATAGCCTCCGTTGTAATTTAAGATGTGACCATTGGTATTTTAAAGTTTACGTTGTATCTGGAAGCTTATAACTTGGTATAAAAGTTTAGTACTGATGTGCTGGAAATTTCTATAAACACAAAAATATCAATCTAACATTTAAAATATGTTTCTCTTCTTTATTAAAGAGTTATTCATGTACAATATACATCAATATTCTGATGAAGCAAAAAATATTCTTCTTTTACAAATAAAATATTATTACGCCAAAATAAACCTATGATTAGATGCAAAACAAGTAAGTGATAAAACTGCACTTTCCTCTTTTTTTCATCTTTGTGGCATATTCAACAAAAAAAAACCAACCCCCCCCAAAAAAAAAATGATATGTCCTTACGACACAACCTAGATATCGCAAGATTTATAAAGATGCTAATTAATATATGTATTCTTTATAACATCTGCAACACCTATTAAAGGGCAATCCAAACGTTGTAATAAGTTGATTTGTGTAAAATCAGAAAAAAGAGAAACATAATGATGAAAGTCTGAAAGAAATCGGACCAAGAATAAGAGAGTTATCAATGTTTCAGAAATGAGCTCACTTATTACTATCGCAAACTGGCAGTTGGGATGGGTCAGTCCACTGTGAGGTATTCCCGTTCGACTCTCAATTTTGTCGTATACCGTTAATTTTACTTTTTCTCGTAAGCCCCTTTTCCCTCGGGGCACTACTGAAAATATGTTATAGTAATATTATTTGAAAAATTGACATTTTAGTCATTGTGTGTGTTGGAACAAATGAGAGAGTTCTCCGCCGCTACATCACAATAACATACCGGTTCGGCCAATTTGAAATTCCCATTTGTATAGGGATTACAATCATATTGCCTGTCCAATTTCGTTCAAACTCTTAACAATCTACTTCTCTGATTTTTTTCTGCTTTCTTCCAGAGCAGCTTGCCATTAAGCTGAGGTGAAAGAGAGCCTTCTAATACATAATTCTTTAGAATATTAACCATTTTGCATGTTGATGCTTTATGCCAAAATCAGAATTATCAGTTGCAAACTACATTTCAACGCTTATGCAGTATTTTTCAATTTGATGGCAATCTTAAAAAAAAAAAAAAAAAAAAAAAAAAATCCCCACTATTTCAAATTTTCAGCATTATAAGATATACCTTTACCTGCGGGTTTCACTGTGTCTCAACTAAACACACCATTGTGACTCGTTTATGTTTATTTGTGGCAAAAATCCATAACTTTCTACCTATAAGATATATGCTTCAAGACACATCAAACTTAATGCACATAACCACATCTTGAAACAGACCAGTGGTCATTTTTAATTTGACGGCCATCTTAACGAAAGGAAGTCACCCTGCTATAAAACATACTACCTTGCCAATAGTTATACTTTAAAGCCGAAACCCAAAGTTATATGCATAATTATTCAAACACTTCGAGGGCCGTGCTGAATCATGTGAGGGAAAGAATTGTCTTTGATGGGCCATCAATGGGCCCATGCACATGATTCCTAAAATGGGATTTTTTTTGTATGACCTCGATTTCCAAATTAATGTCTAACGTTTAAAATTTAAACCAAATATTGTTTAAAAATCTTATTTTGCAGATAAATTATTTTGACATTTATGGGCCTTTTTCGTTGTTGATTTCAAAGACGTAATGTTGACTGATCACAAATAGAAGCATTTTACTTATACATGTATTCAACATATCAGTGACTTTATAGTATTTTGATATATAGGATGGCCCTTTTACTTTTATTTGAAAAATGCGCACCTACATGTAAAGCATTTTGATTTTAGAGGCCGGGAAATACTACATGATATTTCATTATATAAAACTAAATTTGATTACATCAACTTTGAAGGAGAAAGACCCTGAGAGAGCCATTAAAAAATGGGCACAACGGGCCCCAGGACCCGAATTTTTGTTGGCCCCATATCCAGAATTATTCGGCATAAAAACTTTACCGGCTACATCCTAAATTTCATGCTTTTATGAAAAAATGCACAATTCCATCGATTTTCTTCACCAATCTGCTGGAATAATTATGTTTAACAAGTTAAAATGTCAAATGTGCAAAGCATATACATGTCTAAAACGGATTCCTTCATTCATTTAACTAAATTACGACTAATACATATATATATATATATATATATATATATATATATATATATATATATATACAGTATTGGTGCTATAGATCTTATGATCGTCTAAGTATCCAGTTCAGTTATGTCAGTATCGAGTAAAGAGTGACTGCTTGCTTCCCGTAGCCTACTCGTCCGAAGAAAGCTGTATGGAAAAGACAAACAATAGAAATGGCATAAAATGATATAGAATATACGATGATAATAATAATATTAATAATAATAATAATAATAATTATAATTATAATAATAATAATAATAATAATAATAATAATGATAATAATAATAATTATAATAATAATAATAATTATAATAATAATAATAATAATAATAATAATAGTAATAATAATAAAACACGATAAAAACTACTTTCGAAAAATAAATTCAAGGACAATTTCAAAGGCCTATTGTACTGCTCATAGAAATCAGGTTCGGATTACGTAATACGCGATTGTAATGTTCGCACGTTTCTAAAGGTGATAGACAGGGCTATTGAAATTGCCTTCAGTTGATTTTTCGAAAGTAGTTTTTATCGTGTTATAAGAAGAAGAAGAAGAAGAAGAAGAAGAAGAAGAAGAAGAAGGAGAAGAAGAAAAAAAGAAGAAGAAGAAGAAGAAGGATATTAATGATAATTATGATGATAATAACAATTATTGCTATCATTATTTTTATCATTTTAAACATCATAATTATCATTTTTTCAGTCAAATGCAAATTGTATTATACTGTTTAATTGCATTGCAATTACACATCTTCATCTAAAATACTCGAAATATATTTTTACTGACATGAAATATGATGTAATAAAAATGAATGAACAGTCTCCCGTTTTATCAACTGTTATTACAATCTCCTGAACAGAACTGGCAAAACTTTGCAATTGAGATGTTTGATTAATACAAAATAAAGTCCAGTGTGATCGACATTATTGCCGTTTTAAAAAAAAATCACAACAGAGGGAGCTGCAGTGAATATAAAATCAGATTGTTTTAAAGGGTACCTGAGGCCTGAAAAAATATTTTTTGTATAATTAGCTTACAAAAATCAACCCCAGAAAACTTAACACGACATTCAACGGTGACAGCATACAGGAGATATTGATTTTTGAAAATAAAATACCCCCCAAAATTAATATAAATAAGATTTAAGCAAAGACTAGTCGATCGATCACGATAGCTCATCTAACGATATATCGATTCAGGAACGTCTTCTTCTTCTTTTTTTTTCAGTAATCTTTTATTGATTCCATATGATATCAAAATAATACATAACAATCTTCACTTTCAATTTTCGATTCGATAAATGAATTTTGCGACATAGTTCAATTTATTTGTTGTTTAATTTGGTCTGTAGATTCTTTGTAATTTATGCGCCAAACCAATTTTCTATTCGATTTAAACGTTTTGTGTTGAATACTAGATTCATCTGTTGTTTTGTTTGGGTTGTACATTCTCCATAAATTACGCGCCAACTGAATTTTCAGTTCGATAAAAACAGTTTTCGTTGTATACTTCATCCATTCGATGTTTTATTTGGGTTGTATATTACCTATTAGTTACACGCCAAATCAATTTCCAATCGATAAAAAAACATTTTGCGTTGTATACTTCATTCATTTCATTTGGGTTGTATAATTATCCCTAAGGTAAGCGGCAAATCAATTTTCGATTCGATATATGTATTTTGCGTCTTATTTCTAATTTTGTTGTTTCATTTGGTCTGTAGATTCTTTGTAATTTATGCGCCGAACCAATTTTCTGTTCAATGTAAGCATTTTGTGTTGTATACTTCATCCATTTCATCTTTTATTTGGGTTGTAGATTCTCCATTCGTTACGCGCCAAATCAATTTCAAATCGAAAAAAAAAAAAAAAAAAAAAAACGTTTTGCGTTGTATACTTCATTCATTTCATATTTTATTTGGGTTGTATATTATCCCTAAGTTAAGCGCCAAATCATCTTTCAATTCAACATGTTCAATATATTTTGCGTCTTAGTTCTAATTTATTTGCTGTTTCATTTGGTCTGTAGATTCTTTGTAATTAATGCGCCGAACCAATTTTCTATTCCATATAAACATTTTGCGTTGTATAGTTCATCCATTTCATCTTTTATTTGGTAGTTACGCGCCAAATCAATTTCCAATCGACAAAAAAAAAAAAAAAAAAAAAAAAAAAAATGTTTTGCATTGTATACTTCATTCATTTCATATTTTATTTGGGTTGTATATTATCCCCTTATTTAAGCGCCAAATCAATTTTCGATTCGATATGATGTATTTTTCGTCTTATTTCTAATTCATTTGTTGTTTCATCTGGTCAGTAGATTCTTTATAATTTCTGCGCCAAACCAATTTTATATTCGATAAAAACCGTTTGCGTTGTATACTTCATCCATTTTATGTTTTATTTGGGTTGTATATTATCCATTAGTTAAGCGCCAAATCAATTTCCAATTGGTAAAAAAACATTTTGCGTTGTATACTTAATTCATTTCATATTTTATTTGGGTTGTAAATTCTTTATTATTTATGCGCCGAACCAATTTTTTATTCGATATAAACATTTTGCGTTGTATACTTCATTCATTTCATATGTTATTTGGGTTGTATATTATCCCTAAGTTAAGCGCCAAATCAATTTTCGATTCGATAAATGTATTTTGCGTCTTATTTCTAAATTATTTGTTGTTTCATTTGGTCTGCAGATTCTTTCTAATTTATGCGCCAAACCAATTTCATATTCGACATAAACGTTCTGTGTTGAATACTTGATTTATTTGTTTTGTCATTCATTCAGTTCAAAAGTTTCATGTCATCAAAAAGTTTGTGAATAAACAAGTAAATTTCATCGAGTAATGTATTTTGAATCAACATACATGTAAGCGATATTCACTTAAACGTTTTCTGCAGATAGCAGACATTTCAAGTTATGTTTGAAACTGTTCAGTGTTGGTGATTTCTTGACATAACTTTCAAGTTGGTTCCATACTCAAATTTCCGAAACCAGAGGACTGTATTTGTATGTGTCCGTCCTAAATTTTGGTACACACAGAGCATCTTTTCCAGTTTGTCTTGTATTGTAACCATGTAATAAACTAACATGACTTAAATCTCTCTTTGAGTATGTGGGTGCCATATCATGTAAACACTTATACATCATTACTGCACGTCCAAACTGGAAACGTGCCTGAATATAGGCATCCATCCTAGACGCGCGAACTGTAACATGTCACTGGACATGCTGGAAGAAACATCAAATCCTTCTCCCAACGCTACACGGAAAGCTCGATTTTGAACCTTTTGTAATTTAATTGTTTGTCTTTGAAATCGTCCAGACCAGACCGAGGAGCAATAATCAAATTGAGGTAGAACAATGGCATTATAAAGAAGTTTAAGAGATCGTATGGGAACATCGCTTTTAGCACGCTTAATCACACTTTTTTTTTTTTTTTTTTGCGTAGTTTTGATAATTTTTTCAACATGTTCAGTCCAGCGTAACTCTTCGTCACTCATAACACCCAGGCATTTTGCCACTTTTACTCTTTTCAAAATGCTTCCGTTTGGAGTGACAGAAAAATCATTTACACTATTAACAACCGATCTTGATTCTATTAGCATGACGTTTGTCTTGTCAGCATTAAGGGTGAAACGGTTTTTAGTTACCCATGCAATTATTTTCCATACCTCTGGTTAATTTTTCTTCTACTTCTTTAACGTTGCTTCCGCTGACTGTTAGGGTCGTGTCGTCGGCGTACATATCAACAATGCCAACATCAATACATTTAGGCAAACTATTTATATATAAAGAAAACAGAAGTGGCCCTAAAATTGAACCTTGCGGGACTCCCATGATAACTTTTAAGGAACTAGATGTTGCCATTTTAAAACAAACCGACTGTTCTCGGTTGGACAAATACGATTTAAACCACTGAACACTGTGAACAGAACATCCAGTAGCCTTTAATTTACATAACAGAATATCATGATCGACTGTATCAAATGCTTTGCGCAGATCAATAAAAGCAACACCTGTTAGCTTATTGTTATCAATGTATGAAGACTAATGATCAACAAGTTTCATTAGAGCTGTTGCAGTAGAGTGCAAAGGACGAAATCCAGACTGGTTAGGACATAATATATCATTTTCGTCAAGAAAGTCAGAAAATTGTTTGTGAACTGCTTTTTCTAAGATTTTACTCACAATGGATAATATCGATATTGGCCTGTAATTAGTCTTGGAGTGGACATATCACCAGTCTCGTATATTGGAATTACCCTTGCTTACTTTCAGCCTCTTGGTACATGTCCTCTGGTAATGGATATATTGATAAGGCATCTCAAAGAGTCAAAAATAATATATCTTGCCATTTTTAAAAGGCGACAACTTACTCCATCATCTCCTGTTGCCTTATCATTACTCATATTTTCAATTTCTTTTAAAACAAAGGCACTCGTCACTGGCTGTAAATCGAATTCACATTCAGTATTAGTGAATTCATTGTGGTCTAAGATTACTTCAGAATGCTTTGGGATACCATTTGTAATATTACTAGCGCATGTAATGAAATAGTCATTAAAGCTCTGCGCAATGCACTTATTATCTAGAATCCTGGTCCCATTCACTTCTATACTAAGTGGTGAGACCTGATTAGATTTAGGGATAATATGTTTGATACTCTTCCACATCTTTCTGCTACTTCCTTTACTATCATTCATTTGGACATCGTGATATTTTTATATATTTATCTTTATGTCTTTATATCTGTATGGTTAATACATGGTAATATATCTTTATTGTTAAATATAATCCAGACTACGGGAAGGCAGGCTAGTGGGGGCTGCGGGGGCTGGCGGGGGCTAGCGGGGCAAGACAGGACACAGGGCAGGAAGGTACTGGTCAGACCCGACTATTTACATATCCATTATATCACAAAGTTTATGCAAAACATAATACTAGTATAAAGTGTGTGGGTTTTTTTTTTTTTTTTACATATCAGGTTTGGTTCTTTGACAATTTTTATCTGGAATTTTTTTTTACAATATTGACTTAGATAACCATAAACTATTCACAAGTTAATACAAAATTGAGGTCAGTCTCTTGCATACATGTAGGCGTACTGGCACAATTTTGCGAGGGGGGGGGGGGGGGGCGCTGATGACTGTTGCCTGTTGCCGGAATATCAACTTTCCAGTTTTCAAAATAAGATAATTTACTATAGTAAAATAATTTTTTTCGCCATCAAAAGACATTAAATAAGATATGAAAATGAGATATTCGGGCAGCGAGGTGCCCGAATGAGGTGATGATTGCCCGAGTAGAAACTTTGAAAATCCTTAGGGATAGGGTTGCGCCCAGCTCCAGGCTCCCCCGCCCCCACTGCCTCATTCATACCCTTTGCTTTATTGGTGCTTTATAACAGCAATCACACATGCGATATACATATATTATATTTGTAGTAGTAACTTCAATAAGGTATTATAATTTATACCTATCAATTATTCATTTGATTTTTCAGTAGTGTGCAAACAGTTATACATTAGATAATCATAGAGAGGAAGAGAGAGAGATTTTACTGGAAAATGAATAATCGCAGTCCTAGGACTTAATTGACATGGATTACATTAAAAAGAACATCTTTACAAAATGACAAAAGTATTTTAAAAGATGCGATATGATATAAATGATATAAATAACAAAGAGCTAGATTACTCAGAAATTAAGATATCTGGGGGAAAAAATTTGCATTATACTTCATGATCATCATGACTCCCAATAAATACTGAAATGTTCATGAAAAGAGCATCATTATGCGTTCTTTTATATTTACCACACACATCAATGACTTTTATTACTGTTTGCAGTCGTTTATTACTGTACTTTCATTCACAAACTAAACAAAAATGTATTTTATCAAATTCATGTCATTCGGTAATCCAATGGTCAAGGAAGGTCTACTAAGAGGGAAGGATTGTGATATCGTTCATATTCCCCGATGCAATCGTACGTTGAGTCTGTGATCCTTTATTACATGAAGACAAATTTATTTCTTTCGGAGAGGTATTTCGATTTCAAATATAAGATATGTCATGTCTAAGTAAGTCACATGGTAACCTGAAATACCATGTACTCGCTCATTAGCCAATCTCTTCTCTTTTGCCGCAGCAAATAAAAAGCAATTATTAGGAGCATCAAGACTGATCGAGAAAAAGGAGAGTAAACATATATCTCATTCGTGACTATAAAAACACCTAGGAATGAGTAGAACGCTTTGCCAACGATTCGCTTGTGATTTTCATTTGATTTCCTGGCTGAAATGCAGCTCCTTTTACAGTGACTGTTGTCCAAGCAAAATTTTGGATCTAAGTGAGGGCGCCCTTTACAGATATAATTTTATATTAGTTTAAAAATCATTTGACGTGCCTATAAACAGGCCCTGTATTTTTTAAATGATAAGTGATGTGATATGATCTCCATAATTTCATCTGAGTCATCTCACAACAAATTTATGCTTCCTTTGAAATTATTTAACAGGAAAAGATATATCATATTGGATGGCGGCCATTTTTGATTTTTGCATTTTACACGACCACTACCAAAAATTCGCGAGGGCTCCTCAACTAATATTGATAAGTAGGCCAAAAGGAGTGTTCATGCCAAATTTGGTGCTTTTGTCCGCTCTGTCACGAAAATTTCCTTAACTGACCCCACTATAAGAGCCCTGAAAAGGGCTGGTGAGCTCCGCTAAGAGCTCTGTGGTTCTCGACGTTTCGATCAGAGCATATTGAACATGCTGAACCACAGAGCTCTTAGAGGAGCTCACCAGCCCTTTTCAGGGCTCTTATTCCTTGAAAGATTACATGGTATAACCCTGAAAGACTAAATCTACAATAAAACGACTATTGTCTTTAACTTTTAAAATCATGAATACCTTTTTTTAAATTCAAGTGAGAATAAAATTGTCAAAATATATTACATGAGAACGGTTTAATTGTATAAACCGAGAAAAAGAGCATAATAAAAAAGTAATATAATTTATAAATGGAATAACTGCAGCAGAGGTGTGTAAACAAACTCTTTTTGAGGCCAATAATATAGAATTGTATGATACAAAGATATGTGGAATAAGAAGAAGAAGAAATTCGAATAGGACTTTATGAACTGAAAAATTGACTTTTAGCGGATTAATCAATTTCAAATACAAATTTCCATTTGCTTTTCTTTCTGAGAAATTTCGTTCGTTTGCGGAATATCTAAATACCAGAGTAAATAATGTATATTATAAACTCACCATTTTGACCTGTTGTAGAACAGATCTTTTAGGCTTTCAAATCTAAACCCCATCTGTTGCTGGTGCTGCACTATTTGCTTGATTTACAGTTTGTACTTGAACCTCTGGCGCACGCCTTGAGCAAGAGAACACAGTCTTCAGGCCATGCTGAAATTTATGATACTGGAACGTGTAGACAAATGGATTGATCCAGATGTTGATGAAAGAAATGCAGACCGTTACAAAATAAAATGTTCCCGACAAATCAATGCCAACGCCGACACAATAGAGAAGGTAGGTGAATTGGTTCGGTGCCCAACATATGGCGTAACACAAACTCAGAGACAGCATTGTCTTCAGGACATTCTTGCGGGCGCGGTGTCTGTAATTGGTGGCTTGGTGGACAGCACTGTCTTCCTTAATGGGTCCCTCACGCAGTTTCTGCCATATGCGAACGTAGATGTAAAACATCACTGCAAAAGCGACCACAAAGGATATCACGAATGTGTAAATACCCATGGCCGGCTGCAGGATGTTGTTAGGCCAGACGTACAAAATACAGGTCTGGCCTTCCACCCTGGTCAATGTTATCAGGTAAGTCTGGTGGAGAAAGCCGCTGGCCCAAGGAATCAGGGAACAACCGATCACCAGTTTGTAGTTGTTGTGTCTCCTGTACCGTATGGGATAGACAACTGCGAAGTACCTCTCCAGAGTCAGGATGAGCAGGTTGACAAGCGTGGATATCAGCAAGGACCAGTATGGATACTGAGAGTACCAGAACCCGCAGAGGAACCTCGCCAGGATTATGTTATCTCTCGGCAATGGCGGCTTGGGAACGACAAAGAACGCGAAGAGAAATACCGAGGACATGCCGTCGATGAGAGACTGATTTGCGATGAACAGATTCGTCGTATCCTGAAGTTCCTTCACTTTCGCTATGACATAGAGAACGAGACCATTGCCGAGTACCCCTATGATGCCGAATGTAACGTACACGATGAAAATGGGCAGCGGCAAAAAATTGCCTCCTTCGTTTTCCGCAGCAACTGAACTGGTATTCATTCTTTTCCCTTTAAAACTCACAATAAAGTCTTATCAAGTAGCACTGAGAGCATTGGCACAAAAATCACAGCAATGAGTGTCGGTAAGTTCCCTATACTTGTAAAATATTTTAATGAAATATTCGTTCAATTTCAAAGTAAGGTATAAGCGGTGATATCACCGGTTACTGAACGGAATTATACTCTGAATATTATTTGACTATCTCATCGCATCCAAATTAATCTTGGATGAATATTGGCTCCACCAAATAACTTTTTCAGAAAGTGGCACTTTATAGCTCTAACGAAATATTTATAGAGAGCATGCAAATCAACATGTACTTGCAAGGGAAGACCACGGTATAAGGGCAATATGGAGGCGGAATGCTTTTTTCCAAATTCCTGTTGATGAATAAAGTTAAATCCTTTCAAACTGTCATCTTTAAGATTTTTTTTTTTGGTTTGTTTTTTTGTTGTTGTTGTTGATCAGATAAGTATATTGATTGGCATATCTATGTTCTTTTTAATCTTTCAACTCTGACTGGATGCTTGAATTAAAACGCCTTTTGTGATATACCAATATCGAAATATCGATTGTTATTTGGGTTCAAAAGATCTGCCAAGATGTTTCGGAATCGTTTTCAAATACAAGAGGTTGAGATTCATGGTCTGATATTAAAGGAAGTTGAAAGCAGCGATCTGCCAACATAAGATAAAAGTGACTTTAAAATTAAAACTCTTTGAAGCCTGCTGATAGCCTGCTTATGGAACAAAAAGGTGAGACGCTGGAGAAATATTAATTTCGTCAAATACTGAAAATATATCTTGAAGAGAAAATGTGAATAATTTTCCTCTGAACCAAGTATTATAATATATATACATATTTTGTCAATAATGACGAAATCCTCCAACTTAGCAGGTGGTAAGTGTAATTTTTGTTTTATGTTTAAAAAAGAAACTACTATTTCTTGTTTAGCAAAACAAATTATTAGTGCTAAATTCATCATATTGTTGTTCGATGGCATAACCACTGCTGTACTTCTTTCCAATATCTAATGATTTCTACTCTAGTAACATGCATGTAAATTGCAAAAACCGTTCTCTGTATAAATCTGCATTTCATAAAGTAGTTTCTTAAATATTGTGTCTGTCATTTATTAACTTCATCAATAAAAACAACAAAAAACAGGTCAAGATATAGTACGGACATGGTTCAAATCTGCAGGTTGACTCAACACAATTAACGCAAGAAGAAAAGGCCTCTCTATAATGTGATTCTTCGTTTCGTAGCAGCAGATTTGTACGAAATATCACTCAACAAAAACTTCGTAACAAAACAAGTCAAAGTAACTTCACATACTAATTTCTTAGGAATACAGTATTTGCAGTTTCTTTGTTGACCGAATGAATAATGGCATCGCTTACAAAGATAAAAATTATGTCTGTTCTCTGTACGTTAAGAATTTAATTCATTTACATATTGATTTCACTGGATATGCATTTTGCTTGTGCGTGTGCAACAGAAAACCAGACAAGGAAAAATGATTAACCTCACGACGATACCGTCGACAAAGAAATGAATTGGTATACAATTTTTGTCGTGCATCACGTAATACAACATTTTTTTTTTAATAAGAAAAAATCTATACTCCCTTGCTTTGTGATAGCTAATAGTTGAGGCGCTCGTACTATATCAAAATCAGGAGACAATTTAATATTGGCTTTCGTTTCTTGTTTCCCGATCTATTTGAGTAAATATTGTGTTTTCTATCAGTTTCAGAGCAACTTTTAAATCCATAAACCCTTCTCCATTTTTAAGCGATTAAGACAACGTCTGTCATTCACATGTATATATTCATCACTCTAAAGAAGAAATTATATTCGGAATCAAAAATATGTAATTTTGAGCTGGGATTGATAGGAGTTTTAAATTATGAAAGATGAAATAAAACGGAACAAGAATCGCAACTTAGATTCGATAGGGGGCAGTATTATTGTCATTTTCTTACATTACCGCTTCTTTGGCTCTTGACTGAAATAGACGCAGCGCGCCGTGCCGACGAAATTGATGAAAGAGCACCTTGACCAATAGACCTACCTGCGATCGATTCTAATTTTAGACAATGAGATTTTCAATAGAAAAAAAAGAGATGAAATTGGTATAAAATCCACTGTACATTTTTCCTTTCTATGAGACCGGAGGAGCCGTATGCATGTTGAACCTTTGATTTATCCTGAATAAAATCGATTGGAGGATTTAAATGTAGATATTCAAATGGAAACTTTTCAAGTGAAATCTATGCATATATGAATCTGCCAGTGAAAAAACAAAAACAAAACAAAACAAAACAAAAAAAAAAAAACCCAGCAAACTAGCAATGAATAAACACCTTTTCATCTTTGTGTACCCATTTTTGACTTTATAAAGTTCTTTAGGGGATTCTTGACTTTGTAAAGACTCTAATTTGCCCTATATTCATTCATTCATTTATCTATTGAATAATATACAAATTGTGTATATTCATTTATTAGTCATTCAATATCATGCAGTATTATCATTACTATTTCTTTCTTTATGACTATTACCATTGTTGTTGCTGCTGCTGTTATAATATTAATAATAATAATAATATAATAATAATAATAATAATAATATTATAATAATTATAATAATAATAATAATAATAATAATAAAAATTATAATAGTAATAATAATAATAATGGGTTCTTGTATAGCGCACAGACTTGACACTCCTTGCGCTCCACAATTATTATCATTATCAATGTTATTATTATTATTATTATTATTATTATTATTATTATTATTATTATTATTGTTATTATTATTATTATTATTATTATTATTATTAATAATAATATTATTATTATTATTATCATAACTATCATCATCATCATCATCATTGTAACCAGGGGCGGCGCCAGGGTATTTTGATAGGAGGGGCAAGACGACCTAAAGATGACGTCATATTTTTTGTCCATTAAATAACAGGGGTAATATAGAATTATATGTTTAAGACCTCTCTTTTTAATACTCCTCTTTCTTCTTTCTTCCCTTTTCTTCCCTTTTCTTCCCTTTTCTTCCTCCTTTTCTTCTTTTTTCTTCTTTTTTCTTCTTTTTTCACTACTTGAAAAATCATAGGGGGGGGGGGGGCGGTCGCCCCCTCTGCCCCCCCTGTAGCGCCGCCCCTGATTGTAACCATCACCATAATTGTAATCAATATCGTCAACTTAATTAGTAATCCTCATAATGATAATGCTGATTTACAAAATATATGTGCCCTTACACTCGCAGGCTCCTCCAATAAAACTGGTATTTGAACATCTGCTGAAATAGGCTAGTTTGATGTATGATTTGAAATGTTCTATACTGTAGATTTCACGATAATGGGAATGAAGCGAATTTATCACGCGATAATCAAGGGATAAGAAGACTCGGTCACCATATCCCTGAGACTGGATTAAGCATAAGGCAAGGACGTAGACTGCAAAAGTTTTGGTTTAGAGGTAAGAATTGAGTCGAACGCCATAAGCGTGAGCTGCGTGACATAAGCTTTATTAACCCTTTCGAGACAATTGACCACATTTTGTGGTTTGGCTCCATAACTTTTGATTCAGAGCTCTAAAAAATATACCAGATACATGAGTAGAAAGAGCAAAAATTTCTACACACATTGTTCCCATTTTTGTTGCATGACCATATTGAGTTTGATGCTAGGAATTTTAAAAAGGAGAATAAGCTTCAAAATCCTTAAATTGGCAACACATTGAGAGGTTCAAAATCACTGTTTTTTATCAAAATTGGCATTTTTTTTCAACTTATGACTAAGTTTCTAATGATGTAAATTGTTTTCAAAGACATTATATTGTGTTAGAACCATGTAGCACTAAAAGAAAAATATTATTGTTGCCAATTTGAAGAACAAAATGTGATCAATTTACCCCTTAAATAATTCCTGTCCTGAAAGGGTTAAGAAAAGACCTGCCAAATATATGAGAAGAGAAAACATAGTTTCTTCCCTGACTCTGCTTCTATGCCACATTGCTTGACCCTCGTGTAGGGTTCGCTGTTTTCGTTCCTTTTCGAGGGTTCTGCAACTTGCAACCTTAAAAATCGGCGAATTCCTGTCTGGAACTTGTGGTACTTGAAGGTATAGATTAATGGATTGATGCAGTTGTTGGTGAACTGAAATAACTTTACGATCGTGTTCTCAATGCCCTTGAAATCGACATTAGTGTCCAGAGCGTATGCCAGGTACATGAGATTGGTAGGTGTCCGACAGATGACACATGTAGATGTCACGGTCATCATCACCATGGTCTTCCATATACTTTCGCGCGGGCGATTCCCCGGTAATCACGTCCACTTGGCGTTGGTCCCGCTGTCACATTGTACCAGATGAAGCAGAGGTTCCTTGCCAGCTCGCCCAGCCGCCTCGAAGGCCGGCATAGGGACGACTTCGAAAACGATGATGGAGAGATATGCGGAGAAATCGATGAGGCCTTTGGTTGGCAATAAGCACATTCGTCGCATCCCACGTACATGACACGTGTGTCCACGAGAACGATTGGACAAGACTCTTTGCGAGGACGCCCATCATCATGATCATGCCGCAGAGCTATACATACAGAGAGTCCTGACACTGGAGGTTGCTTCTCAGGATTGGTCAATCATTTCATGAAGCTTCAAAAAGTTCCCTCTCATAGAGAATGAACGTGAAAGGGAACTATTGGGAGCTCCATGATCCGCCATGTTTTAAACAAAGACCGCGTACGCGTAGGCTTATTATGCGCGTGTCACGACTCTCTCTATCAACGCGCTCTGTGCCGATGCAGAGCTATCCATACAGAGAGTCCTGACCAGGCCCCTAAAGGTCCGCCATCTTGTCGGGGTCCATTAGAAGGCCCGATAAGCACCTTTGCATAATTCATGAGCGTAAATGCATGATTCATTTTGTAAGATGCTCCCCGAGAGTAGCATGTGTTTGTACGCGGTATGAAACACATTACGCGCATCAGCTTAGAGCATGCGCAGTGAGAAAGGTCAAATTCAGTAATATATGCATTTATGGTAATGTATTCATCGCTTCAACGTACAGATTCGGCGAATCAGCGTCGGTAATTTCTAATTGTGGCAGACGGCGCTCGGTCAATGCACTTTAATTGTAATCGATCTCCGAATCAAAATATATCGCTTTGCAAATTTGTAAACAAGTAAATAAAGCTAAAAATGTAACCGGACAGACCGAATCAAATCTAATCATGGATACAGATAATGTAAAAATAAATGTAAAGTACTTGACACGTCACCAGTGGCATAAGTCTCTTTTCTTGTTGATATAATTAATACCGGTGAATATATTTATTCAATATGCATAAAGGATAATGATAAATAAGTACATAAATGATACATAAATGTACAATGAAATTTAAAAAAAAAAAAAAAAAACTCTTGCAGTGTAGGATTTTTTTTCAGGGATGGTTTTCATAACAGAAAGGATAATCTTCATTTGGGGGTGAGGGGATGGGGTCTTTAGTTAATTGAGATTTTTTCTTTAACCTTTTAGTTAGTCTTGATGTAAATGATTTTTTTTTTTTTAATGATATAAGTGTACGTTTGTTCTTTTTTGGAAGGGATTTTTCCTCCCCGACTTTTCTTCCCATTTTTTTTTCTTGCTTGGCAGAGAATTATGGAGGAAAACAGGTGATCCCCCCCCCCCCCCCCCCCCCCCCCCCCCCCCCCCCCACTGGGCGTCTTTTTGAGGGCTGGGGAAAAAAGTTACAATTTTTTATTTTTTTATTTTATTTTTATTTTTTTATTTTATTTTTATTTTTTTGCTTGTCAGAGAATTATGGAGGAAAACATCTGATAACTGCCCCCCCCCCCCCCCACTGAGCCCCACTGGAACAATTGAAATACCGGGAAGAATTCTCTTCTGACTTTTAATTTGCATTTGTGAGTAAAATTTATATGTTGCCATTCACTAGCGTATCCAAGGGGGCCAGGCGCAAGGAGGGGGGGGGGGGGAAGTGCCCCCTGACAAGTTTTGAAAAAAAAAAGGTAATCGGGTTTCTGAACAACATTCCCGACATCCCCACTGCGCGACTTTTGGAGGGCTGGCGAACTATTTTCAGAACTGATAACGTTTTTGTGTGTGTGTGTTTTTTGTTTGCTTTAATGCTTGTCAGAGAATTATGGAGGAAACCTGGACCCCATAACATCTGATAACCCCCCCCCCCCCCGATCCACTGAGCGACTTATGCAGGGCTGGCGAGAAAAAAAAATTCTCGACCCCCCCCCCCCCCCCAAGCGACTTTTGGAGGGCTGGGGGGGGGGGAATTGTCGCCACTGATAACCCCTTCATTTTTTTAACCCCTCTTGACGCCAAGGTCCAGATACGCCACTGTTGCCATTCCTTTCCAGCTTTCATCCCTGTAAGTCACCACTCAATCACAAGTCTTATACAATACATTCATTTCCATCAACTTATGATTGTCCATTCCAGTCAAAGCTTATTGTCTTCACTCTTCCTTTCACATACGCAGGGGTGTCGCTAGAGAATTTTGAATGGGGCAATAGTATAACCGTGCCGAGAAAAAAAAAATTCCTACAAATTTCCAACAATGAAAAAGTAAAACTGAAGTTTATATTTTTATATATTTTTTGACATGCCAAAATACTGACAGTTTGAAACATTACAAATATTAAGGTGTATTACCATCCGCCACCCCAGGGGTGCATCCAGGATTTTGTAAAAGATGGGGCACACATTTGCAGAAAATTCTCTGACAAGTTGAAAAAGGTCATTTCAAAGGAGGCGGGGGGAGGGGTTCAATCTTGAAGTTGTATACTGAAGGTATGTACCTCTGTATCAAGGGGGGAATAGGCCGGAAGTGCCCCCTAAATCTAATACTGCCCTCCTTCCCCCCCCCCCCCCCCTCGAGCGATACCACTGCTTTTTCTCTCATTTCTTATCTTTCTCATTCCATTCTAACTCTGGCTTACCTTTCACACAAACTTTGCATGTAACATTTCTAGTTATGGAACCCCTGCCCCTCCTTCCCCCCCCCCCCCCCAAATCTTTGAATACTCTATGAACAAATAGTCACTAAAATGAGAATTCAAGTTAGAATTAAAAAGCTCTCAGAATATGTAAATGTTTAAGGTAACTAGATGACTTTCCATCCCCTTAACATGATATAAGAGATGAACTAAATCCTTTTTTGTTTTTGTTGTCTATTTAATAACAATAAATATCAATTCAAATAAGTTTTTTGAAAAAAAAAAGAAAATATTGAAATTGAACATCCTTGCAGAAGTCTAGTGGTAAGTCAAACTTTCATATCACTTACTAGTGTATCATTGAATGAATATTCAGTTTTTCTCACAAGTTCTCAAGCAATTTGCATATCAACTGTTTCATTCTATTATACTGTTGAAATGGTCACCAACTTAATGTTAAATTTCATTAAATTTCATTCAGCTGAAGGCACTTATTTTTTAGAATTTCAGCAAATGCAATATTCAAACAAAAATCCTCCAAATCAGAAACCCTTGTTAGGGATATCTGTATTTTGTTATTCTGAATGAAATCCCTAACTTCATTGCATGTATCCACTCGTGAGACTGCTGATCAAGCTAACAGGAATGAAGAGCTGTAGTGGTAATCTGTAAGTCTGTTGATTGAAAAGAGAAAATAGAACAAATTAAAAACTATTAAGGTCGTAAACAATAAGAAAGGACTGCAATGTGCCAGATCTATATGTATATATGCATGAGTCAGACAGAGTGAATATTGCTTGATAAAAAGCTATTTTACCCACATTCATTAAAATTAAGTTCTTTTGTAAGCATGAAAATGGAAATGATGAATCCTTATAAAAATTAAATAAAATTCCCATATTTGACTAAAAATTCTTTCTCAGGTGAGAGGGAAAGGAAATCACAATAGTTTCAAATAACTTGCTTCCTCTTCAAGTTGTGTACTACTGATATAGGCTTATTATATATTTTTTATATTGATATATTTTTCCAAAACTTTTTTTTTGTGGGGGGGGGGGGGAGGGGTATTGCCAAATTTAATTATGCACAGTAAAGGCCTACCTCTCCAAGCTTGAGCATGCAGGTCAGTATATCTGCTCTTTGTTCATTTCTCCGGATTGTGTATCTCAATGTTCTTTCACCATCCATTGTAAAGAATCATGCTGTGTAAAAAGAGGATAAATAAATAAATTTATAAGTGCATGTATAAATGAAAGTAATTTAGAGGTACACATATTTCGCAGAAATACTTGTACTCCACTAATTCTGACTTTTTTTTTTGATCTTCTCAAACATCTAAATACATCTAATTCAGATCATAGACCAAAGCTCAAAAGAGACCGTTTTCACAGAATGTATTGTGAATAAATGTGAAGTGTAATCTTCTCTTTCTTCTCCATGCTTACACACAATGCTGGGCTTTGTTGGTAATGGTTTAAAATGTTTGCATTAAGGACAAGCTATTAAAAAATCAATGGCAACTAATAAGGGCATCTGTAATATGCTTTTAACTAACACATTTAGGGACCCCTGGAAGCCCTAATTGCTTTTATAGTTCATTTCCTTGTTTCCTGTTAAATTACAATATTTATGATAATCATAAAATGATTCAAATTACATTACACATGTATAAGTATATAGATACTCAGGAAATGTTCTGTAAACTTACCTGTAATTTAGGAAGGCTAGATTTCTGCTTCGTCATGTATGGTCAACAGTTTGCGCAATGTTTGAATAACATTTCTTGGGTTCCTTTCCATTTTGATCTGTTAAAAAAAAAAAAAAATTTTAAATGAAAACAGAGTTGTCACTTTTTTAGGTCGTTCTTGTTACAGTCATAGCTACATTGATAATAATTGTTTTTATCAGGCAAATAAATTCCAATCCATTATTTTTCAAAGGTCAAAATTCAATAATCCTCAGCTATCTTATGTTTATTAAGGTGCATTCAAGCTACATAAGTTTCTTGGAAAGAAAAAGAAACGGCCTCAGCAACAAAACTTTATAGTGACGTGTGTCTGAAATTTTGAACAGGGATCCCTAAACTGGGTTTAACAACCAGACTGAATTTTTGCCCAAAATACATTTGCCTCCACCCCCCCCCCCCCCCCCCCCCCCCGCCACAAAAAAAAAATCATAGTCTATCAGACTCCAGTTAATTTACAGTTTAATTGACCAAATGGCATGAATTGAACCAAATATAGTAGATGCAAGTCTTTTAAGAACGAAAAAAGTCAGGCGTGAAAGTGAAGTTGAACAGAGTTCTTATCAAACATGGTTAGAGATCTACTTTGACTTTGTCCCCCAAGGCCAAGCACAGCTTGCCTTTAGCCCTAGCCAAGTCTACATCTACTCAAGATAGACTATCCTTCAGACTTCGGTTTATGGAATAAAATTTCAACAAATACTCTGAGTTCAAAACAGTAAACCTCGTGTAACATTAATGATTTTATATCAGCACTAATTTTGGTCTACATATCTTATCAAAATCATCGACATCTTAGAATCCCACCACACAGTCACAGATTCCAAATCTAACGTTAACAGTAGTCTCGTAGACTACGTTAGATCAAAGTCCAAATTGGACTAACGAATACGCTTGTGTGCACCATACAGATGAACAACATGAGGAAAAGATTATGGTTATGCAATATAGTCTATCATCATTTAGAGTTTAATAACGTTAGATCTGTTTACATCTTCTTAGATCCAACTTGTTTGCATGTATTGAATTTTTGAGGCTGTCGAAAAAGCCACCGCGCCAGTGGCTGAAACTGACCCGTGACTGCCCGGGTAGCTGTCATGAGCCGCAGCGTGTGAGGACAGCGATCTCCGTGTCAAACTACATCTCGACGATAAATTCAGAACTGTAATTTCGAGAGAAAATTGTTTCAATCCTTTTTCAACACAACTCTTGTGAATCCTTTTGAAATATAGATAAATTATCATAGATCACCTAGAATTGTACAAGTTATTTTTATTAATAAACTAGATGTACGAAATTTAATGATAATTTGAGCTCTACTCACCTTGTCCTTTTGAACGAACATCTCTCATTTCGTGTGGATGACGTCTTGAATATAATCTGCATAATTAATAGGTCTTGAATTGACGAAGTTGAGGTCAAGTAAATTTTGATCGATACTATCGAATTATGTACATATTCATGACCTAGCATCCAATCAAAGTTTCACAATGAACTGACACGCACAAGAAATATGAATAATGCAACGTATCGGGTGCTTATCGGGCTCTTCAAATGATCCGAAAGAGGCGGGGCCTAATTCCATTCGCGTAATGATTTCCGCGCGTGCTGCTTTCCGTCTAGTAAATCTATTATACGTCTATGGTCCTGACCCATGTCAATAAGTTTCGCGCAATTTGTTGCATCTGCGCGTAGCCTGAATGTCATCAGAATGACACGTGCGCGCCACTGATCTCTGTATAGAGATCAGTGGTGCGCGCACAGAATCAGTATAAAAACACAAAATATTTCATAACTAATTCATAAAAAGGCCAGAATTCTACAAAACCAGTAGAAGTCAAAATAAGAAAGGTTAAACCTAGAATTCTTACTCTTTTAAGAAACCTTTTAACTGGTTAATTCCCACCATTAACAGCACTGCTAACCAATTAATAAAATTACCTTGTCACTACGAGTCGATTACTTTCCCCATAGAAACACGTGTAATTTGGGTGTTCTACGTTTTTGTGAGGCAACATAAAAAGGCTGCTTTCAAACAAAATTGGCCAGAATTCTACATATGAGATGATTACATTTTTATGCTCAGTAGCTTCTTTGTTTCTTCAATATTCATATTCCTTTTTAACTGAATTAAATTGTTAAAAAGTGAAAAAGATATAAGTATTTCTAAAAGTTGAAATTTACGTTTTTCATGATTAATGTACAGGGTTCTATGGAGGGAATCGCAGAGGGAAAGTGATACGCGCGCGCGCGCATGGTTGAGAATGCATTTCGGATTATTTGACCATGCATTTGACAGTCAAACCGCAGGTCCCCCAAAAGTGCTCTATTTAGGTGGTCTGTCGTAATCGACAGATCACCTTTTGTATTCGTACGAATTTTCTTTCTTTATTTCTTATTTTTATTTCCCCCATTTCTTGTCCATTCGAGATCTTTGAAAGTACTGCATCAATTTTCATGAAATTTTTATGAGTCATGTCATGCTATGAGGTCATGTTCCCGTTTGCATTTCAAGGTCAACAGGTCATCGTGACGTCATCCAGGCGCCATTTTGTAAAATCACATTTTCAATCATATCTTCACAACCAATCATGAAAAATCATCCATATTTACATGACATTAACTTCACGTCATGGGTCATCATGTCATGTCATTAAAGGTCATGTCGAGGTCATGACGTGCGCGTACGCGCGCGTCAAAATTTAAAAATGCTCAAAAACACCCAATGACCAAAGGAGAGTACGTTTCAGGTTATTTTAAGCATTTCAAAAATTTCCGTGCGTAAGCGCCCGCGCGCGCATTTTGCGCGTGCGCAAGTCCTAAATAACGTAAAAACGCCGTTTTTTTTCGCTTGATTTGCATTCCTTAGACTATTCTTGACATTTTCCATCAATTTAGAATCAATTACAACTGACGATAAGGTCGTACGCGCTCCTCAAAATTCAAAATCCGTGCGCGCGTCTATGGGGCTTATAACGTAAAAACGGCTAAAAACATGCCTATACAAAATTCATTGTAGCTCTTTAAATAGTCCATTGACCCCCAATTTTTTTTTTCATATTTGAATAGTGTATGAAGTGTAGATATAATTACATATCTCATTTGACCCTCAATTTTATTATGACGTCATCAAAATGGCGTCTGAACTCAAAATTTCATTTTTTCAAAAATGACGTCATCAAATTTATTCAAATTTGACTATAACTCCTTTAATATTGGTCATTTTTCGCCCAAATTTGGATATGTTGTAGCTGAGAGAATTCTCTACAAGATCAGTTCCACAATTTTTCATTTTGACAAAGGGATCATGGTGTATTATTGCGAATAAAGGAGGTATGTCAATTTTTCTCATTTTGCGTGTATTCTCTATGGGAGATGACTTTTTCTCAAATCTTGATTCTACATTCCCGTCTTCTTTGAGCAGTATCTTTGTAATTTCTGCTTGGTTTTCTTCCAAATTTTAATATGTTATAGCTGAGACTAAAAGCTTTTACAAGTGTGCCCTCCAATTTTTGATCAGATGTCGGGATCATGCCCATTTTTTCACTACAAAATGTGATTTCAGAATCCCGTATTTCGTTTACGTGTTATCTCTATTGGAAATATTTTGGTCCATTGGTAAAGCACTTGCCTTCCATTCCGGCGACCCCCGGATCGATTCCCGGTAGGACCATTTTTTTTTTAAATTTTTTTTTTCACTTTTTTTTTTTTTTTTTTTTGCCTTTCATTTTACCATCTTCTTCGTCTATTATAACATAAACCATCACAAACAATGTAATGAACTGCCTAATTTTGCGTGTTATGTCTATTGGAAAATAGTGTGCAGTAGTTTGTGTACAATCTCATTCCCTGTCGTGTATTAAAGCTAAGGGGATAATCTCCCACGTGTCCTGCAATATCAAATCGTCCAGTTCGTTATCCCGATTTCTCCAAATCGGCTCAGTCAATTTTCTTCATATTTTCGTCAGTCATCAGTCCTAATAAGATCAAGTTCCCACATCTTTTTCAAGGTCATCAGGTTATTGTGACGTCATCCAGGCGCCATTTTGTGAAAATCAACTTATGGTCATATGTTCATAACGAAATGTCATTTCTCATTCATATTTGGCATGATTGAAGCTGATATCAATCCGGTCAATCCCAGAGATTTAGACGCGCGCGTGCGCACACCTTCGCTCGTCAGTGCCCCCGCAAATATGAAAGATGACACCCCCAATAACTCCCAAAAGAGGACGTAAATCTTTCTGAATTTTGCCTCGTCCATCACATTTCGACCAAATATCATGCACACCAAAAATCAGATTCACAGCTCAATTCGTTTTTTTTGGTTTTGTTTTTGTTTTGTTTTTTTTTAAGTGTAGACGTCGTTTTCTTGTCCATCTTTACCTTAATTTCTCGTCCATCCTGCCTTCAAGAACAAAACCAATGGTGGAAACTTGTAGGAAATGCATGTCCATTTTACTTCCAACTCAAAGATTCGTTAAAAATCTCCCATTTTTTCACCCAATGCCAGATGAAAAAACTGAAAATCTCATACTAATTAACCGAAAACCACCCACACCACCTTTTCTTGCGGGGCTGATTACTTAAAAACGGAATCTTGAATCTTTATGAAAGTTGGCACAGACATGAGTGTTGGTAGGAGAATTATGCTGTGAAAACAACAAGGTCATGATGTAATTATAACTTTATCCAGGTGCCATTTTCTGAAAATCAACTTATTGTCTTGTATGGTCATGTATGTTCATAACGAAATGTCATTTCTCTTTCATATTTCGGATGGTCAATTTCACTGTCATATATATAGCCATCTTATCATTGTCGTCGACCCTATCATGATCACTATCTTGCCCAATCATCATATCTTACATAAGAATTTACCAGTTCAAGACATACCACCTAATTCGTCTGCAGAGACGAATTAAATTTCTAGTTTATTTCCAGTTTTGCTTGACTGGGTCAGTCTCGGAATAAGCACCCGATACGTTGCATTATTCATTTTTCTTGTGCGTGTCAGTTTATTTTGAAACTTTGATTGGATGCTAGGTCATGAATATGTGCATAATTCGATAGTATCGATCAAAATTTACTTGACCTCAACTTCGTCAATTCAAAACCTATTAATTATGCAGATTATATGCAAGATGTCATCCGCACGAAATGAGAGATGTTCGTTCAGAAGAACAAGGTGAGTAGAGCTGAAATTATCGTTAAATTTCGTACATTCAATTTATTAATAAAAATAACTTGTACAATTCTAGGTGATCTATGATAAATTATCTACATTTCAAAAGGATTCACAAGAGTTGTGTTTAAAAAGGATTGAAACAATTTTCTCTCGAAATTACAGTTCTAAATTTATCGTCGAGATGTAGTTTGACACGGAGATAGTTGTCCTCACACGCTGCGGCTCATGACAGCTACCCAAGCAGTCACGGGTCATTTTCAGCCACCGGCGCGGTGGCTATTTTGACAGCGTCAAAAATTCAAATTAATAGTCTACATGCAAACAAGTTGGATCTAAGAAGATCTAAACAGATCTAACGTTAGTAAACTCTTTGAATGATGATAGACTATGCATAAGCTTTTCCTCGTGTTGTTCATCTGTATGCTGCACACAAGCGTATTCGTCAGTCCAACTTGGACTTGGTCTGGATCGAAGTGTTCTAACGTCGTCTACGACACTACGGTTAACGTTAGATTTCGAATCTGTGACTGTGTGGTGGGATTCTACGCTGTCGATGATTTTGATAAGATATGTAGACCAAAATTAGTGCTGATATGAATTCATTAATGTTATACGAGGTGTACTGTTTTGAACTCTGAATATTTGTTGAAATTTTATTCCATAAACCGAAGTCTGAAGGATAGTCTATCTTGAGTAGATGTAGACATGGCTAGGACTAAAGCTGTGCTTGGGGGACAAAGTCATAGTAGATCTCTAACCATGTTTGATAAGAACTCTATTCAACTTCATTTTCATGCCTGACTTTTTTGTCGTTCTTAAAAGACTTGGATCTACTATATTTGGTTCAGTTCATGCCATTTGGTCAATTAAACTGACTGTTAAAGTTAACTAGAGTCTGATAGACTATGATTTTTTTTTTGGGGGGGGGGGAGGCAAATGTATTTTGGGCAAAAATTCATTCTGATGTTTAAAGCCAGTTTAGGGATCCCTGTTCAAAATTTCAGACACACGTCACTAGAAAGTTTTGTTGTTGAGGCTGTTTCTTTTTCTTTCCAAGAAACTTATGTAGCTTGAATGCACGTTACTAAACATAAGATAGCTGATGATCATTGAAATTTGACCTATGAAAAATAATGGATTGGAATTTATTTGTCTGATACAAAAAAAAAAAAATCATTATCAATGTAGCTATGACTAAGACAAAAAGAGTGACAACTCTGTTTTCATTATTTATTTTTTTTAAACAGATCAAAATTGAAAGGAATCCAAGAAATGTTATTCAGACATTGCGCAAACTGTTGACCATACATGACTATGCAAACATTTTAAACCATTACCAACAAAGCCCAGCATTGTGTGTAAGCATGGAGAAGAATGAGATTACACTTCACATTTATTCACAATACATTCTGTGAAAACGGTCTCTTGAGCTTTGATCTATGATCTGAATTAGATGTATTTAGATGTTTGAGAAGATCAGAAAAAGTCAGAATTAGTGGAGAAGAAGTATTTTTGTGAAATATATATTGTGTACCTCTAAATTACTTTTATTTACACCTGTACTTATAAATTTATTTATCCTTTTTTTACACAGCATGATTCTACAAGGGATGGTGAAAGAATATGGAGATACACAATCAGGAGAAATGAACAAAGAGCAGATATACTGACCTGCATGATCAAGCTTGGAGAGGTAGGCGTTTACTGTGCATAATTAAATTTGGCAATATCCGCCCCCCCCCCCAAAAAAAAGAAGTTTTTAAAAATATATCAGTATAAAAAATATATAATAGGCCTATCAATCAATAGTACACAACTTGAAGAGGAAGGAAGTTATTTGAAAAGATTGTAATTTCCTTTCCCTTTGACCTGAAAAAAAAGAATTTTAGTCAAATATGGGAATTTTATTTAATTTTTATAAGGATTCATCATTTCCATTTTCATGCTTTAAAAAGAACTTAATATTATGGCTTTTTATCAAGCAATATTCACTCTGTTTGAGTCATGCATGTATACATATCTGGCACATTGCAGTCCTTTCTTATTGTTTACAAACCTTAATAGTTTTTAATTTGTTCTATTTTCTCTTTTCATTCAACCACTACAGCTCTTTATTCCTGTTAACTAGATCAGCAGTCTCACGAGTGGATACATGTAATGAAGTTTAGGATTTCATTCAGAATAAAACAATACAGATATCCCTAACAAAGGTTTCTGATTTGGAGGATTTTTTTGGAATATTACATTTGCTGAAATTCTAAAAAAGAAGTGCCTTCAGCTGAATGAAATTTAACAAAACCTAGATTTGATTATGTCGGTGACCATTTCAACAGTATAATAGAATGAAACAGTTGATACGCAAATTGCTTGAGAACTTGTGACAAAACCGAACATTCATTCAATGATATACTAAGTGATATGAAAATTTGACTTACCACTAGACTTCTGCAAGGATGTGCAATTTCAAGATTTTTTCTTTTTTTCTTCAAATTATAAACTTGTTATTTGAATTGATATTTATTGTTATTAAATAGACAACAAAAACAAAAAAGGATTTAGTTTATCTCTTTTATCATGTTAAGGGGATGGAAAGTCATCTATCTCGTTACCTTAAACATTTACATATTCTGAGAGCTTTTTAATTCTAACTTGAATTCTCATTTTAGTGATAATGTTCATGTGATATTCTTTTACACAGAGTATTCACGGGGGGGGGGGGGGGGGGTGGGGGTTCCATACCTAGAAATGTTAAATGCAAAGTTTGCCTGAAAGGTAAGCCAGAGTTAGAATGGAATGAGAAAGATAAAAAATGAGAGAAAAAGCAGTGGTATTGCGTGGGGTGGGGGTGGAAGGGGCAGTATCAGATTTAGGGGGCACTTCCGGCCCATGCCCCCCTTGATACAGAGTGACATACCTTCAGTATACAATTTCAAGATTGTACCCCCTCCCCCCACCCCCTTTGAAATGACCTTTTTCAACTTGCAATGTGTGCCACATCTTACAAAATCCTGGATGCACCCCTGGGGTGGCGGGATGGTAATACACCTTAATATTTGTAATGTTTGAAACTGTCAGTATTTTGGCATGTCAAAAAATATATAAAAATATAAACTTCAGTTTTACTTTTTCATTGTTGGAAATTTGTGGAATTTTTTTTCTCGGCACAGTTACTATTGCCCCATTCAAAATTCTCTAGCGACACCCCTGCGTATGTGAAAGGAAGAGTGAAGACAATAAGCTTTGTCACTGGAATGGTCAATCATAAGTTGATGGAAATGAATGGTATTGTATAAGACTTGAGATTGAGTGGTGACTTACAGGCATGAAAGCTGGAAAGGAATGGCAACAGTGGTGTATCTGGACCTTGGCGTCAAGAGGGGTTAAAAAAAAATGGGTTATCATCAATGGCGACAATCCCCCCCCCCCAGCCTCCCAAAAGTCGCTCAGTGGATAGGGGGGGGGGGGGGGGGTTATCAGATTTCATGGGGTCCAGTTCTCCTCCATAATTCTCTGACAAGTATTAAAGAAAAGAAAAAAGGGTTATCAGTTCCATCAGTTCCGAAAATAGTTCGCCAGCCCTCCAAAAGTCGCTCAGGTGGGGGGGGGGGGGGGGGGGGGGGGGGGGGGTGTTGAGAATTTTGTTCAGGAACCCGATAACCTTTTTTTTTTTCTTCAAAACATGTCAGGGGGCACTCTTCCCCCCTTTCCCCTGGCCCCCTTGGGTACGCTAGTGACTAGCAACATATAAACTTTACTCACAAATGCAAATTAAAAGAAGATAATTCTTCCCGGTATTTTGATTGTTCCTGTGGCGCTCAGTGAGGGGGGGGGGGGGGGGAGTTATCAGATGTTTTCCTCCATAATTCTCTGACAAGCAAAAACAAAAACAAAAACAAAAATCAAAAATTGTAAATTCTAAAATTCTGCTTGAAGGGAGACCTGTATTTTTTTCTTCTCGCCAGCTCTCCAAAACTCGCTCGGGGGGGGGGGGGGGGGGGGGGGGGGGGGAGGCACAACTTTTTTCCCCAGCCCTCAAAAAAGACGCTCAGTGGGGGGGGGGGGGGGGTTATCACATGTTTTCCTCCATAATTCTCTGACAAAAAAAAAAAGTGGGGGAAAAGTCGGAGGGCACTCTGCCCCCCCCCCCTACAGCTATGCTAGTGGATTGTTCCTTTTAATAAGAAAAAAAAATTAAAAATCCCTTCCAATAAAGAACAAACGTACACTATATTATTTAGAGAAAAAAAAATCATTTACATCCAGACTAACTAAAAGGTTAAAGAAAAAACCTCAATTAACTAAAGGATCCCATCCCCTCACCCCAAAATGAAGATTATCCTTTCTGTTATGAAAACCATCCCTGAAAAAAATCCTACACTGCAAGAGGTTTTTTTTTTTAAATAATCTTTTATGTCATTATACATGTATGTATCATTTATATATTTATTTATCATTATCCTTTATGCATATGGAATGAACATATTCACCGGTTTTAAGTACATCAACAAGAAAAGAGACTTATGCCACTGTGACGTGTCAAGTAATTTACATTTATTTTTACATTATCTGTATCCATGATTAGATTTGATTCGGTCTGTCCGGTTTACATTTTTAGCTTTATTTACTTGTTTACAAATTTGCAAAGCGATATATTTTGATTCAGAGATCGATTACAATTAAAGTGCATTGACCGAATGCCGTCTGCCACAATTAGAAATTACCGACGCTGATTCGCCGAATCTGTACGTCGAAGCGATGAATACATTACCATAAATGCATATATTACTGAATTTGACCTTTCTTACTGCGCATGCTCTAAGCTGATGCGCGTAATGTGTTTCATACCGCGTACAAATAATGCTACTCTCGGGGAGCATCTTACAAAATGAATCATGCATTTACGCTCATGAATTATGCAAAGTGCTTATCGGGCCTTCTAATGGACTCCGACAAGATGGCGGAGCTTTAGGGGCCTGGTCCTGACACTGGAGGTCGCTTCTGGTTGGTCAGTCATTTCATGGAGCTTCAAAAAGTTCCCTCTCATAGAGAATGTACGTGAAAGGGAACTATTGGAAGCTCCATTATCCGCCATGTTTTAAACAAAGACCGCGTACTCGCATGCTTATCATGCGCGTGTCACAACTCTCTCTATCAACGCGCTCTGTGCCGATGTGATATAAAAACGTTTGTTCCTAATTATCGTGATTGACTACTGCGAATATCATCGGAAACTTTTGGATTCGAATAACTCAAATTTCAATTCGTGGTCAATATTTCGGTGAAAGCATCTGTCATCTCCATGCTTTTAAATTGATTTGAGGTATGTTGGTTTAGCGATGAAAATACAAACCCTAGCATGCCTAGGATTCTTGAATGGCAAAAATGGCAAATACGAGTAGTAAAATATATGAAAATTAAATCTTTTTCCCAATTGTGTTTCACGATTTTCTCTGACTTTCCCTTTCTCTCTCTGGAAACTTTAACAGAACTGACTTCTTCTAGTTTTTTGTCTCTTTATAAAGCACATAGAAGCTGGACCACTGAGTTCACTCTTCTAAAGCATTCTTACATTTGCTTATTGTTTCTTCTTAAAGGCGCTGGTACTGGCCAGGTAATAAACAGCGGACAATGAACCTGACCAATCTATTCATTCTTAAACAATAAAAAGTGTTCCTACTGTGTGCTTTACAACTTAGTTTATGTACCTATCTTCCCATCACATGACACCTTCTATGGGACTTCATGTACAAAAAGATTAAGACATATATAAAATGAACAAGAGTCCATTAAATGAAATATACACAGAAAATCTTCAAGTTATGGAAACTGAATAAATTATGGCTACTAAGTTCTCACTGCAGAATGCTGCAGTGACAGTACCTTTTTTCAATTTGCTCAGTACTTTCCAGATGTCTAGATTCAATTGATCGTCAGAACTCAGTAGACTAAATAGATTTGAGGTATAACTTTTTTAAAATGTGTACCTTGAATAGAATTCTATAGTTTAAGTAATTATTTAATGTTTTTTTTTACATCAGCCAAAAATACTTCATAGCTTTGCCCCCTTGCGGTTTGATTAAAAGTGTTTGGCCACTATTATTTTGCAACTAAAGGTCACATTGAACAAACGAGAATTCTCTTTGAAAGTTTTCGTTATTCTATGATTCTATGAAGTTAATTTTCTTTGGAATGAATGTTTCATAATGATTAGGAAGGGGCCACTTATCATAAAGGCTTTTAGCAGATGAACATGGTGAACAGGGGGCCGTTGTACCCCTGTGCCCACCGCCCCGCTAAGCCAATGGGAGAGAGAGGGAGGGGGGGGGGGGGAGGGGAGAGAAAGAGAGAGAGAGAGAAGAAGAAAAAAGTAGTAAAATATTCTGATTTAGTTTTCTTCCACCAACATTTCCACCACCAAAATCATTTCTTTACAAATCGTCCAACGAATGAACTAGGCAGAATACAACTGCATGTCAATACAACAGGTCGGGTCACTAAATTTTCACAACCCAAAAGGGCATTGCTGTCGCATTTCATAGGTAGATTACACATTTGCAAAACACTAAATACAGCCTTCACAAACTAGCTTTGACTTTCCCGTTACCGACTGTAATTTCTGCATCTCATGATCCGTTAAAATGATCAGAAATAATAAAAAAAAATATCCTTGCCCTTCAGTTAACAAAAATCATCTTAACAGTTTGATATATGTATGCATATATTTATTTATTGAAGTTCATTGATATGTCCATCAATATTTTGTTCAAATATAACATCAGCTAACAGAACAATGATAATAAAAATAATATTAATGATAAGAGTAACACATGACAAAAACAGAACAATGTATCGTGAGTATAGCATTCAAAACATGAACAAAAACAAAAACAAAATACTCGTAATTGATCAACTAGTCTCTTTCATGAAATATAGATTATCAGATTATGTACAAGTAGTGTAAGGTGATGAGAAAAAGAATCATTAAATGAATTATATACATATATTCATACACTATATATATAGATATGCCTAATACTATACAACGTTGATCAATAGTATATTCGCAACAAAAAAAAAAAGCAAATTCTTTTATGAGAGCCTCTTCTTTGATTGACGTTATAAGTATGAATCTCTCCAAACAGTTTATGTTTTCAAAGTTATCAGTGAGTGCTTTAGAATCATCATCAACAACAATAATTTATGCTTATTCTAAAGTTCTCACATTGCATGACATAATGGAATTCGTCTCCTCCTGTATGCATACTACATTCTTCACAAAAACATATATTCGCTGGTATTTTGTGAGGGCGTATTTTCCTTTTTCAGTTGGTGGTAATATGTTTAGGCTTATGCGAAGTTTACAGATGTTTTGTCTTATGTTTTTATCAGTAAGATTTTTTAGATATGTTTCTTCTTTGATGGAAGATATGAATAATCGATATGTTCGCAATGTGTAACCCACGCCATTTTTTTTTTTAAATAAAAGGTCAAGTTTGTTTGGTTATTAGCGTATCCGGACACCTACCCCCTGGACAACCACCCCCCGGGTAACCACCCCTAGGATAGCCACCCTCTAGGACAACTACCACTTAGGACAACTACCCCCTAGGGCAACCACCCCCTAGGACGACTACCCCCCAGACAACTACCCCCAGACAAATACCCCCTAGGACAACCACCCCCTAGGACAACTACCCCCAGACAACTACCCCTAGGACAACCACCCCTAGGGCAACTACCCCCCCGGACAACTACCCCCAGACAACTACCCCCTAGGACAACCACCCTCTAGGACAACTACCCCCGGACAACTACCCCCTGGACAACTACCACCCGGACAACTATCACCCGGACAACTACCCCGGACAACTACCCCCTGGACAACTACCCCCTAGGACAACCACCCCCTAGGACAACTACCCCCCGGACAAACTACCCCAGACAACTACCCCCTAGGACAACCACCCTCGCGGACAAGTACCCTCAGATAACTACCCCCAGGACAACCACCCTCTAGGAAATGTACCCCAAATTACACTTAACATCACATTGAACAAGATTGTGCTCCTTCGCTACGCTTGCTCGCCAAAATAGAATTAATATGGCCTTTAGCAAAATTTCTGCCCCGACCTGCAACAATAAAATCCAGATGATATACCAAATTTTATTTTAAAAAGAAGCGTTTGTTTTCGCTCATGCTTGCTCGCTTAATTGTTCCTACTCCAACTTCCAACAATAAAACCTAGTTTATCACATTAAAAAAAAAAAAAAAAATTAGATTATGTATACTAACTATCATTTTTTTTAAAAACAACAATTTTTTGTTTTGTTTTGTTTTTGTTGTTTTTGTTTTTGTTTTGTTTTGTTTTGTTTTGTTTTGTTTTTTGTTTTTTGTTTTTTGTTTGTGTGTTTGTTTATTTGTTTGTTTGTATTTTTTTTTGGGGGGGGGGGGGAGGGTTGCTCGCTCGCCACGCTCGCTGGCCGAAATGGAAGTACCACTAAAAGCACATTGAATACGACTGAATACTCTTAATTGTAAAATATTGCCTTAGATTTCTTCAATGCATGAAGGCAGGTATTCCCATGTGCAATATCAACTCTCTATTGGACGTTTTGCATGGTCAACAATTAAGGGGGGGGGGGACGGGAAGGAAAACAAATATTCCAGCCGTTTGTCACCTCCCCCCTCTCCCTCACGCAGTCTACAATTATGCAACTCGTTACAAAGCTACCACCCAATCGAGTATTAAAGGAAATTAGCATTGTGGTTTTAAAAAACAGTATGGGGTATACAATTATGTTCAGATGGATGAGAAAACAACCTAGATCACAATGTTAGGAAATTTATCCCTTTTCACCATCAAGATATTTTTGAATACTAGCATATTGATTTTTGAAACATTTATTCCATCAAAACGCTATCATAATAACGGAGAGAATAATCAGATCTTCACACTTTTGAGACACTTAAGATTATCATGAAACAACTCAATTTTGACACACTCATTTCATTGGCATTTGGGGCAGGGGGCACTGTGCCCCCTATTTTTGGAAGAAAAAAAAATTGGGCAAAGTTCTGGCAAATTTCGGCAAAAATTTCAATAAATTTGGGCAAAATTGGACAAAATCCTGTATTAAAATACCTGACACTAAGAAAAAATTGGGAAAATTAATTGAAAAAGAAAGAAAATCATGTTTACACACAATATGATTTCCAGGAATTAATGCTTTTTTGTATATTTCACTTTCTGTGTATTATTTCAGTAACTATTATTATTAAGAGGAATCAAAAGACATATTTGTTGGTATTATAATAATCTTGGATAGCTCTAAAGCGCATACAGCAGTTTTAATTGATTATGCGCTATACAAGTGACAGTTATAATTATCATTTGGGGCCATAGTTTCTGTCTGAATTTTACTCGCAGACCGTCGTAGATTGTTATTTTAAGTTCGCCTTTTTAGTAGGAAACACGGCAAGATATTGGATTTATTATTCGTGAAAATACATAGGCCTACTTATACTCACTCAGAAGATCTTACTGTGGGAGAGCAACCTTTTATACCCTTCCCAGTTGGTATTTAATATTCAGTATATCATAGAAATTCTCAGAACGTTACTTTTGAAAAAAAAAATGACAGAATTTTCCGCCTAAATTTGATGGAAAAATTCAACAGTACAATGTACCATCAAACACCGAGTTTAAACACCCAACTTTTAAAACAAAAATGTAATACCAGGGGAAATCTCTCCCAGTGCTCATGGGAATAGACACATTTAACTCGTGTGTGTGTGTGTAATTGGGTTTTTACAGACGTGTATCAATCAGATATGATTATTTACGTCTGGGACCGACCTTTAACGTCACCATCCGAAAGACGTGACTCAGTCTCGAACCTGGGTCCACTGAATCAGTTTATAACTTGCACTGTTAGCTGGATTACAGGCGCACGCCACATTTAACTCACGTGGTGAGGTGAATTTTAACATTACAATGTACCAAAATCCTTCTATTTACAACCAGATTTCCAAAAAGTTCTTACCGTGGGAGGTAGATACCCCCTCCTCCGGATACTCATTATGTCCTTACTGATTGTTGGTCACCCCCCCCCCCCCCCACGTCCTCCCTTGACTATAGTCAAGTTTAAATGCCTTCGAGTACCTGGGAGTTGTAACTGTTTGGGGGGATAGTTGCAGTTGGGATAAGCCTCCCTCTCAGATTTTATTGTATCGGTGGAACCGCTCTACCACAGATGATTTTTTTTTTTTTATGGACAAGGCTCGTCGATATTTTTTCAGAACCAATTGTTTTTGCTCCTTCGAGGTGACGTTCGTTCAGAAGAATAATGTAGGCAGTGTATGTCGTGCTTGATTGACAGAACTTACCGACTTTATCGGTCATGTGTGACCACTTTTATCGTCATCGATATTGGTACATTTTATATGCGCATACATTATCGTTATGGTTATAGGACAAAATAATGTGACCAGCCCTTCAAAGATACACCCTACTATGTTTTGTGTACGTGTGGGTATGCCCGTGTATACTAACAGTAATGAAACTCTAGGGTGCACCTGTAATGAAATATCTCTTTATCGTTATCGGACAAGTCTGACCAAGCAGATACTAGCCCTTAAGGCATGTGGGTAGCAGCTGGTATTGTTTGAAAGATTACTATAGCATCACACTCTAACATTAGATGAAACTGCCTTCAGGGAAATAAATAATCACCAGTCCTCTAATATTCACAACAAGGCATTCAGTTTCCAATGATTTGATAATGCTGCCCTCATTGTGCCGTCCTTTATAGTGTCAGAGGTTCTATGACTTTTGTGCGAAGGATGCTCATCATCACCTTAGAATCTGGATAAAACGTTCTTATTTCAATGGCCCTTGAATGGCGCATGTTATTTTTAAAGTTATTTTGATTTGCTCCTGTCACACTGGGAGATTAAATACCCTACACTAACCGAATTCCCAACTTCAACCCAGAACAAAAAACTATACCTAACCCGGCCTAACTGACAACAACCCTAACCTTAAAGGCAATCCAACCCTGTTAATAAGATGATTTGTGTGAAAGCAGAAAGATAAGAAATACAGGATGGTGAAAGTTTGAAAGAAATCGATACGGGATAACAAAGTTATGATTGTGCCATATTGGCCGTCAACTCTCCTGTTTGTCGTAAAACGCCATTAATTTGCGGTTTTCTCCTAAGCGCCTTATCCCCTGGGGCAGTACTCAAAATATATTGTAGATAGCATATTGTTATAGGTCCTCATAAAAGACAGAAGATCCTACTCAAATAAAAATGACATTTTAGTGATTTTGTGTGTTGGAGCAAGTGGGAGAGTTGTCCGCCACTACATCACAGTCACGTGCATGTGTGGTGATTACAACTTCCAACAATTCATATCGTTCTTATCGCTTGTCAGATTTCGTTCAAACTTTCACCAATCTGCTTCTCTGGTTTTCCTCTATCTTTCAGAGCAACTTGTATTGGAGGTTGGATTTCCCTTTAACCCTGTATATATATTGACGAAATAAAGTTCGAAGGAACTACTGTCGCAGGAGCAATTGTCGGAGCACCAATAAATGTGTTATTTATTATCTTTGACGAGGTGTATCAGTGCATTTATATTCAATGCTGTATACGTCCGAAATGCTGATTTGGATGAAATATATAAACCGAAAGAAATTGTGAAAAACACCTCACTCAAAGCTGTGTCATACGAATGTCACATGATTTGATTTTGTTTTCTTTGAAATGTTTTTTTATAATAAGTAGAAACCCGGCACCTGATACACCTTGCAACGACGAATATGCCATTGTCAAGGTAATGATTAAACACAATTACTCTGCAAACAAATCAAACAGGCAAACCTTACAGAATATTATGGGTTTGTTTGAGATTTCTCGGTCTCCTATTTTTAATTAGCCCGTGGAATGTGTAATGTGAGGTATGTGTTATCGTGATGTTTGTATTGACAAGTATACCGATGTATATATTCCCACAATTTAAGAAAATATCGAAACGGATTATGTCTTCTACGGTTTGGAGTATTATAAAGTTATATTTAAATATATAGGCTGTACTGTATCCCCCTTTTCATAGAATACACTCTAAAATCAATCTTGTAAAATTTGACTAGAATCTAGTCAGATTTGACTAGAATAACTACTCTCACGGACATCTGCACTATTCTAGTTAAAACTACCAGCTTCAGGCTTGAAGTGAACAGAATCCTAGCAAAATGACTAGAATCTGATTGAGAAAATGTGACCAAGCGATCTGGTCAAAAACATGACTAGACGTTTTTTAGAGTGTAAAATTCCTATATGGTTACTACTCATGTATATCCTTAATGATGGCAATCATATCTTTTTGTAACCATATTTAGGCAATCTCAATGAGCTTTCTAGTTTACAATTAAACGCAACTTAATTTTCAACCAATCAGGATCGCTTATTTTGGACTTGCGTTTAATTCTTTGAGTTGTGATTAAACGCAACTTTTTATGCAAGAGGGCCCAGGTGTATTGAAACTGAAAGGAATATTTTAATCTCTCTCTCTATTTTCATTCTATAAGACAAATCAATATTATAGGTCGGACTATTTTCAGGGCAATATCAAAGTATCAAATAGTACCTTTGATAAATGTCATTATATTGAGCACATCGAAATATCTCCAATGGTACTAACAAGCGAATGGACATTGCGCTCTCCATATGATATGAGAGGTACGCCTAATGCTTGGGATCTAGTACCGTATGGACAGTAGAATATCATTTAAACGGAACGCAATCTTTTCAAAAGGGACAAACAAAATTGGAAATACGATCGTGTACTTTTCTTTTACTGTGAGATAAAGACAATTAAGTATGAATGAAGAAATAACAGCTTACAATACTACCAAAATCAATGTATTCGATGTGGTGATCATAAGTTTAACCAACCGAAAGAATATCACATTGTGAACCTCAAAACACACAGCAACGATTCGAGTACTGACGCCAAGTCGAATGAGCCGTTACGAAAGATAAGAGCATGGGGTCATAGAATAACTATTGTGTTGTTTAAGAGTAAATAATGGAAATATTACAAAATAGAGTTTCATTCTGTCATTTACCATGCTACTATGCATGATAATAAGTGTAACACTGTTAATACAACGGCAGCATCGTAGTATTGTAGATATTGATGCTACGATGCCATGATGATGCCGTAGCATTGTAGATATTAATGCTCTGTGATATGAGTTTTACCTTATGCACGTGTAGGATAACCACATTGATTGATTGACTGATTTTATTTGTCAATGCATCAAAATAAAAAACATAGCAACAAAATAATAACAATCATTGCATGGGATGGGTTAGTCATAAGCCCAAGGCTTGAAAAGAACTCCCCTCAAAATGACATAGATCCCTTATAAAGTATAAAACATCGTGTATATGTATATATATATATATATATATATATATATATATATATATATATATATATATATGTGTGTGTGTGTGTGTGTGTGTGTGTGTGTGTGTGTGTGTGCAATCCTTAAATGGGGTTCATAAAAGTGGAGGTGCCGTGGTCCAGTAGTTTAAGGCGCTTGACTGGAGATGCGAGGATCGGGCGTTCGATCCCCGACACGGCACTTATGCCCTTGAGCAAGGCATTTTATCTACTTTGCTCCTTTATCATACATCAAATAAATGAAATGCTAAAGGCATATTGATACCAGGGTGTGCGTGTGTGTTATTAAAAAAAAAGTGGAAGTGCCGTGGTCCAGTGGTTTAAGGCGCTTGACTGGAGATGCGAGGATCGGGCGTTCGATCCCCGACACGGCACTTATGCCCTTGAGCAAGGCATCTACATTGCTCTTTTATCATACATCAAATAAATGAAGTGCTAAAGGCATATTGAAACCAGGGTGTGCGTGTGTGTTATTTAAGAAAAAATTATAATAAATAAAAATTAAATAAATAAATAAATAAATAAATGGTAAAGAGCGTGTCACAATTACATTATTATCAAATGTCAGTCGTACATCGAGAAAAATTAGTACAATAAAATAACTAAGTAAAATTGTAAATTGTACTGTATTGCAAATACAGTAAGAAACGGAATGTGAGGGGGACAAAGACGAGACCAAAATAACGGAATTAATGTGCATACCGTTGATTTATTTTGTTTCTAAATAATAAACAGAACAAATTGAAGATCCAAATACTGTGATAGTTAGGCAAAGTTCCATTTATACTTATAGCAGTGACAATAAGGGCTTAGCTTATGGGGATATCCGGGTACCGCCGTCCCCCAATCATTCTTTTATTTGGAAAATCAACATCATCGAACATACAATGCACCAAAAATGACTAAAAGAAAATTAAGCTTCCCTTCGTGGAACACTAATCACATTTCACTATACAGACATGAACAATGAACATGCATAACATGTTAAAAAACTAAACATGATTTCGGGGATTATGTAAAATCACTGTGTGCTCATAAATTTTCCTTTTAAATACCGAGTTTTTCTTCTACTCTTATGACGTTTCCATTGCATAATTTTCTTCTGGTATATTGTTTGGGTGACAATTTCAACGCATTTTTCACTGGTATCTCTTATACTTGGTAGGAAGAGTATTAACTTAAGTGTTACGTCCCCTCTCACGATCTACGTTCCATGGTGGGACCTACTTCTTATAGCTCCACCTGCCTGTGGTCCTTCGTTCCGTTAATCCAATGAAATCCAATGGAAATCTAGGCCAAAACATGATGATAAAAATGAACACGAAATGAAGTGTCTTTCTAAAAATGTAATATAATCTAATACATTACTCTTAAGAGAAAGTTGTTTCATATAAATATATATATAGATGCGAAGATACCCAACTTTAACATTTGGACGGCGTCTCGGTAAATTGTATAGTGTGAGGATTGATGAGACACGAGACAAGGACGTATATATATATAAGAACACTTCACAATGCGATATCAATAAGATGGTATGAGATTTTCCGAAGTATTTTTAAAATCACATCAATTTTTTTTAATTTTTGGTTTTCTCTGGATCTGGCAACTCCCCCCCCCCCCCCAAAAAAAAAAAAAAAAAAAAAAAAAAAAATGGTCTTGCATAAATGTTTGTACATATTTTAGAAAAAAAAAAAACATCAATTTTGGGGTAAGTTGGTGATGATTTTGGTCCTACATAAAAAGGGCCCTTAAAAATGATGAAGTTAATATTTGCAAATTGTTGATTACCATGGAACACTCAGGCGATTGGTATACGTTTTCAACGTATATCATGCAGTTTGATGTTGACTTCTACTTATTTTTCATTATTTGACATTGAAAAACACACATATATCACGAACATTACACATTACAGCATTAATGTGTTAAGCGCTATAAAAGAACCGAGTATTATTATTATTACCCCTATAATCTGTCCTAAAAACCTTATCCTAATCCTTATCAAAAAGTAACACATACTGGAAGGATCAGAATTTTTGGTGGAATCAATTGGACTGAACGCTTTTTTAAAGAGTTGAATTGTTCATCGCCCATAAATATACGCATGATTGATGCAACAAAGACTAGAATAGACCCCCCCCCCCCCCCCCGAGAAGCATCCCATGATAATTTCAATATCTTATTTTATTCAATATCTAAATTTTGGAAAGAAATATTACTTAGAAGCGCCTCCTATTGCATCAATTAGAAGCAATCACTGACAGGTTTAGGGGGGGGGGCGTAGCCTAATTCCCTTACCCCTCCACCTTTGAAAATAAAAATCGGCAAACTTTATACACAAGCCAAAGATACCCTCCCTCCTTTCAATTTCTTGACCCAAGCATGCCAAGAGTCACTTGGAAAATTTGATAAACTTTTTATGTTTTTCAGAGATTTTTTAGTAAATTAAGATATTCAAGTGTGATTTTGTTTCCTCTTTCCTTGTCAATGTTTGTCAGATATCTTATTTGGCATTGTGCCCTCCAGGATCCGCCTCTGATTGGAAGTTTATCGAGGTCTAGTGCTGTAAACCACTTGATGGCTTCCTTTTCGTAAATGAAATATTCACACCCTATGGAAGAATTTTTATGCAGACAAAAAATAGTACAATCATGTATAATGTATTAGACTGAAAGAGATACTTTAAGACAAGATCAACCCTCATAAAAACAGATGACTAAACATGTCAAAGTGCGTTTGACAAACATCATACGCCCTTTGTAGAGAGTTTAGGAAAATGACGCAGAACAAAGTCATGCAAATACATGCATAGTGAGGGAAGATGTTTTTTTTAAATCCAACTATAGAAACTACCGAACTTGTATTGTGTTGAAGATCTTGTGTACATAATAAACTTTTTTGACAGATACGAAGACTCAAGTTGACGCATAATGGCGAAATCGTATTCTTTTGATTGAAGTTATTTGTAGTGAATGGGAAAAGGAAATATGTCTTTTCGTTGCCATGGTTTTGTGTGTTTGCGTTTAAACATACCGATGTGTTCGCCAGAAAAAGAGCTTATCATCTAAAGAAAAGATGTCCAAATGGTCATGTACCCCCCCCCCTTTGGTGATAAAATGACTCATGAATTAGGTGTCTGTCAACGCACTATTTTTTTATTTTCATTTTTTTGCTTGCTTGCTTGCTTATTTGTAAGTCCTTCCTATTCCTCTTTAAGAAGATGCTTTTACTCACAAAGAATTTTTCATATCTTTCTAATCATTTGTTGAATTGTTATTTTTGTTTTTGTATTCTAGTTTTTTAATGCAAATGATGTTATTGTTCTTAAAACCTAAGAGTGAGATACGTCACAACAAGGTTAAAATGTCAAATTACCACCACCACATAACACATCTTCTTCTTTTTTCTCTTCTTTTTTTTTCAAAAATTCAATTAAGTGTGTCCTATACATTGGTGACAGCTATTGAATGAAATTACAGGCATTTGAAGCAGTATTTCATATATAAATTTTGTCCGAGGCTACATGTCGCAAACGCCCCCCCCCCCCTCTCTCTCTTTCACTCTTTCTTTCTTTCTTTCTCTCCATCTCTCTCTTTCTCTCTCTATGACTTATAGTCTGGGAGCCTTTCTTACCTTCTGACTATGATAATTCAAATTATTATTAAATTGTGAAAAATGTATCGCTTTCTCAAAAGTAGCCCCAAAATATTGTCAGGATTATGTAAACACAGCCATTGACCATCTGACAAGGCATAATAGAGGCGCTTGCTTGGTATCTTTGCAATTAACACATGAATAGTACATTTAAGCCTGGCAGTCACATACCACAGATTCCTGAAAAGCTCTTCTATTATGCCTTGTCAAACAGGTGAAGATGGACAATGGGTGTGTTTACATAATCCTGACAATATTTTTTGGCTACTTTTAAGAAAGCGATACATTTTTCACAATTTAATAACTTAATAACCAGAAGGCCAATTAACACCAAATTGCATCTGAAGAAGATAATTATACTCAAAATTATGTTATGAAAATTTAAAGTGAATTGAAAGAAACACTTTTGAATGATCATAGTCAGAAGGTAAGAATATGTTTTTTCTTTCCATACAGAGCATTTGGGGGGGGGGGGGGCAAAGCATTGTCAAAGGGCACTTTGGGGTTTTCATTTCAGGGGATATGACACCCCCTTCCCGATGGACAATTTTGTCAGTTTTTATATTTGTAGAATGTACATCCATAGCTCTTCCTTCTGACAAAATTTGGTCTCTGGGTTTTAAGGGGAAAAATTTACCCGAATTTTTAGGGGCTTGCTGACACCTCATCCCGACAGAAATTTTTGTCAGTTTTTTTGTGTTTTGTAATGTCCAGTTATACTACTTCCTGCTGACAAAGTTTGGTGCATGGATGAGATGGGGTGAAATCGACCCGACTTTGGGGTCCCTTGGGGGGGGGGGGGGGGGTTCTGGGGGCTTAACCCGGCGGCTACGGTCAGGCTGACAACCTTTTTGTCAATGACTTAGATGGTCTAAGTAACTTTAAGGGGTCAAATCTTATGGGTAAAATGGGGTGACTATTTCGGGACAGGCTCCTGGCCTAGTATTTTTCATTTCATGTCCATTTAGTAAATCAGAATTGAAATGATTTTTACTCTTTAGAATGTCCATATTCATAGAGAATGGAACATTACAGAGACAAGTTTAAAAATTATTAATGTATTGTGCATTCAGTGCTTTTTGATTCAATTCCACAACGCATTGTGGACGAAATAAAATGAAAAAGGGAATATCGCATTTACACAAACGCTTGCAATTCATTATTATAAAACGCTTCTTTACATATCGTTCACATGGGGTTATGTGAATGTGATCAACATTTTGGAAATATTGCATGGTTGGGAGACTGTCTACATACTTGCTCCTCTGGAATTTCTTACAAATTTAATCTTATCTAGAAATATTTTTTTCAAAACCCATTGTAACCTTCCCTTGAAACCGGTACAAAATGTGAATAACACAAGTCATCGCGATTAGTTGCAGAGCATGGGTCAGGGGTCGGGGAAGGGGGGGGGGGGGCAGTAATCTTACAAGGCGCTTTATCATCTTCTCGAGTTCTTACTCCTTCTCCTTTCTTTTCATCTTTTTTCCATCCACCCCTATCTCTCTGTGTCTGTTTCCCCTTCTCCCTCCCCATCTCTCTATCTATCCCTGGTTCTCTCGTTCTCTCTCTCTCTCTCTCTCACTCTCTTTCATTCTTCATCATATCTCCATCTCGGTCTTCCCTTTGCCCATTCGAGAAAAAAAATTGTATTGTATACAATTATCTCGAAGTTGATTAGTTCATGATAATGGCACAGCCGCTGACGAATTACAGAATAGTATTTCTTTCTCTCTATTGGAATGCTTCTCTTTTGAATGAGAAAAACAAGAATGTTGCTTCAAGGGACGCTGTTATCATGATTATAAGGGTAGGAAACCGCCCTTACTATCCAAATAAATTTGATAAAAAAATAACTGTATGAATGAAAAGAATTATTCCGGATTGGTTTGTGAGTAAACGATTGAGCCATAACGGAATAGATGAGAGGTGTAGAAGAGAAAGAACGGGAAATGAAAAGAAGGTGAAGAAACATCAGAAGGGAATGGAAAACAATGCTGTAATTGAACTTTGATTATAACATGAAGTACTTGATAAGATGGAAAAGAAGAATCACAGAAAGAAAGGAGACAAAGAAAATGATAGATGAAAATGATAATGGGATATAGGGACGGTCTAAAGGAGTGGATGGCGAGAAGCAAAGAGAAGGAGTCTCAGTATAATTATTAGCGAGTAACAGGGAGAGAGAAACTCACAAAGAGAGAGAATGAAGAAACAAAGAGAGAGATAGAGAGAGAACGAGAGAAAGAGAGAGAAAGTGAGAGAGAGAGATGTTTTCATTTGAAAGAAGTGGTCAACAAATTTTTAGATCACTAAAATCAGATATACCCTACCTGACCGTAATCATCTTTACGGAGATGTTAGAAAAAGAAAAAAAATCAGAAGTGTAGTCGAGGATTAAGGTCATGGAAATGACGAATTATTTTTCAGATGACATAATTCGGCGTTATCTTAAAACAAACCACACCTGAAGCAAGGCCCTGAAAATGTCTTTGTCACGCGTGGCGCTTAAATGGCATGTTCATGTCGATACACGAAATGACAGGTTGTTAATAAACCGATCTGCATTTCTGCAATGCATTTTAAATCTTATTTCATCATGTCCAGTGCCACGATTTTCTTTACATACCCCCAATATATACCAAACAACGAAATTTTACTCTCCTAAATGATGATCCATATGGTCTGAGTCGTAATGATTCATTTTGTAATTTGAACAGTATGAAGATATAACAGTATAAGGTCATTATATTTTCGGACATAATACAGCTAAACGGATTAACTTGAAGGACACGATAAGCTGAGGTATAATGAATTTTAATGGTTCGCTACATGTTATGTAAATTCTTTTTCGTAAACTAATGTGTCACTCTAAAAAAAAACATTAGATGAAAATGAATGGATGTAATATGTTTAATCTAGACTAGCGTTGATTCATATTGTACTGTTGAGATAGATATCTGGGAAGGGGGCGAACTTATCTGCTTATATCGATAATATATTTCTTTCTTTTTTTTCAAATTCAGATTCGTTTATTTACCATTTTCAAATAATCACACAAACATAAAGTGCATAACATCGTGATATTTCTGAATGATGTGTTTCGTAAATCTGAGTAAACAGCAGTAAGTAAGGAAATTCACAATACATAAAGAGTAATAAATGAATAATTTTACAACACATGATACACAAGTTATTTCCTTACGAAAATTTGTTTCTCTGAAATCTGTAGGACATGCTAAAAGGCTAAGCTCTTGTATTACATGTCCAAAAACAAATTCAATTAATCTGTGATTTGGTCATTGGATAATATAAATTGATAAAATATATAAATACAACAAACGAGGTATTCGTCGCCATTCCCAAAGGAAAAGTAGAGAGTGTGAAAGTTTAGGGGAAAATGCTAAAGTGTGGGAATAACAAGCGATTACTTATATTGAAGCGGGAAATAATTTACTCATATTAAATTAGCAAATAAAATAACTGAGGTTATTAATCTTGTCAGTATCGTAATACTAACAAGCTTCATTGATACTTACAGGAAACTAAATGAATTTCAGTTTTCTGGTCCATATGATATGCATAATGTATTTTGATTGTCATTAACGTGTTACTTGGTTATAAAAAAAATGAAGTCTGTGGCTCTCTTTCTCAGAAGTCAGTAAAGTTGAATAAATATGAAAAAAAAAAAAAAAAAACCCTACAAACTCATTACCCCGCCTTTCGGTTGTCGTAAATTAGAAGGACAAGATAGTTTTTCATTTAACCTTCATTTCTTCGGCAATAACAAACAATTATTTATAATTCATTGTCAGCCTGACAGTTGGAACCTGTATTATATGATCGGAAATTTCAGAAAATACAATGAAAGTTAGTGGTAATAACAATATGATCTGCAGGCTGTTACAGAGGTATACATATATATTTTGTTATTCCTTCTTTTTTACATTTTTTTTTTTATATGTTTGCCTGCCCCATTCCTGGCAACTTGTCAATACATTTGGGGAATCAATTATATTATTTTCAACCTTCCTGTAATGTATTATTTGTTCTTCTTTGTAATTCACATGTATGTACTTTGATTTGCCGAATGAAATAATAATAATAACATTAATTCATCTTAATTTCCATTAAATGTTAATTTTGTAGTCACTGGGTTGCCTTGTCCCAATTCAGTGAATTTGACTAATTAAAAAAAAAAAAAAAAAAAAAAAGATTGAAAAAATGACCTTCAAACTTGTTATCCTGTTCGGCTGTCGTAAATTGGAAAGAAAAAAGTCGGAATTTTCATTCATCCTCTGAATACCTGATCTGCGAGGCTACAATTGACAGAAATGCAACAAAAAAAAAAAAAAAAAAAAAAAAAAGAAAAAAGGCTGATATATAATCCGGGTTCATTGCGTTCTACTTGGTTTTTGAAAGTGAAGTGTCACTGTCACAAGTGAATGAAATAATTTAAGTGAATGACCTTGAAATCTTACCTTGATCGCGTTTCATCCTACTCTTCAAGGGGAAAAGGAAATACTCGCTTACAGTGGCTAAGCATTGGTACAATCTTTAAGGGGCACTGGCATGGGGGGGGGGGGGCTAATCAATGAATGGAGGTTTTTCAGATTTTTAGATTTAGATTTTTATTTCATTACATTTTCATTTTTCAAAGCATATAACAATAAGTATTATGAAATTGACAATATTCAAAATAATTGACAACACAACTTAGTGCATAAACATTTTTCGATCATTACAAGCAAAACAAAGTGCATTAAAGTTTGAGTTGTGAGAGAGAAAAAAAAGTAACATCAATGAAGACTACGTAAGATTAATTTTATGAAAATGAGAATAAAGACAGAGACCAGCTTAGAAGCAGAGCTTGTAGAAGCGCTGGTCCCTGGCAAAAGATAAAGCATGAATACAGCACATAAAAAGAACTAAACTGGGCAATCATGCATAAAATGCCCAATAAAAGGGAAAAAAGAAGAAGATACATGGCCATGGAAAGCAAACAAATTATAGACATAACACACTTTCTATAGAAGAGAAAGCATTGAAAAATATTGGAAACATAAAAGCTGGAAATAATAATAGGAAAATAATAACGATTTAAAGGAGTAAACTTTACAAAAGACGGAACAAAAAGGACAAAGTGACTGGTGGGCGTTAGGACGGGAGGGTGGGAAAGGGACAAGATCTTGAAGGTTCATTTCGTCTATAGATTTTGCTACACAGGTAAACAACAATCGTCATCAGGATCATTGAGGGATCAATGTTCATGTATATGCATGTATATATCTTTTCTTGTATATTCTTAATAAAGGAACCCTGTGGAAGGGCTAAAAAGAAGAATAAAAAAATGTTCATAAAAAGCAATTAGTGATTTTTTTTCAATTTACGTTTGAGTGTACTTAAACTTATACTATCTCGTATATTTAAAGGGAGCGAATTCCAAAAATTTAGGAGCAGTAAATGAAAAAGTATTCTGGGTTAATGCTGTACGAGTTCTTGGCAAGTGATACAGATTGATTTGCCTAGTGGGATAATGATGGATTTCGTTATTTACTGTAAATATATTATTGAAGACAGTGGGCAATTCATGGTTATGATACTGAAACATAAGTACAGCGAGATTGAGGCGGTAAATATCATAAATTTTAAGTACATTATTAGAGTGAAACAGACCATCTGTGTGGTGGCGATAATCAACATTACTTATAATTCGCATAGCCTTTTTCTGTAATGAATGAAATACGAATTCTGGGATTAGGGTGATGATGAGGAAAGAGTATTTTCATGTTCTTTTTTCATCCTTTACCGCCTTTTCCTTTTATTTTCTCGCCTTTCCTCTTTCTTATATTATTTGGGGGGGGGGGCAGGACGTACCCCCTTACCCCCATAGCTACTTGCATATCCTTTCCTATACACAGTGTTATTGATTATAACTTGTAAATAAGAGAAATATTGATATGACACCCAAGAAGGATTTAGGTTGAAATTTTTAAGTATCAATAAGTCACAATGATAAAGTATTAATGAATTAAACTGTGTCGAAGAGAGATTGAAACGAGATTAGTAGCTTGAAAGGTTGAAAGAGAATGGCATACAAGTAGAGAGAGAGAGAGAAAGACTGTCAGAGTGATGAAAAAAATAAATATTGAAGCATTCGTTGGAGCAAAACAAGAGGATGAACAGAGAGAGGAGACAGAAAGAGAAATAGTTGTATGTAAAACCTTTCAAAAGGAGGGGATCCGAAATGGAAAAGAGATGGTGAAAGGAAGGGAAGGAAAGAGAGAAATAAGAGAAGAGAAGAGAGGAGAAAAGGAGGAAACGAATGCAGATTATCTGAACATGGGGCGAAAGGTGATACATTCCACAACTGACTAACCGATACTGAATTTAGTTTTAAGATTTTTACTCTTAAGTTCATGCAGTGTTCTTAGATTAGGAAAAACAGTGAGAAATATGCAGTGATAATAATAACTTGAACTGCGTGGGCTAGGCCCTACCCTTCCATTGAAAATCTTCTAAAATCTATTATAAAACGGGTTCAAGAATGTAGCCATCCTGATTGGTCAAATAACACCACGTGACCGTGCAAAAAAAAAGTGATAACGCACGGCGAGGGGACTAACGTACGGCTAATCCGGATCAAACACTAAGATTGTAAGAAAACACCAAGATTGTAGACCCGTTTTATAAAACTTTTAATACATGGTTGTGAGGTCGTGCATTAGTGCGATCCAGCAACACGCAGGTTTTTATTGTGGTGTCTAACACACTCGGCTACGCCTCGTGCGTTAGTACACCACGATAAAAACCTTTGTGTTGCCAGATCGCACTAACGCACTCCCAACCATGTATTAATAGTATATTGATACGCTGGAGGTTGAAAAGTCCTACTGCGCAGTCAAGCGTAACAATACTAATAATCTAACAATGGACATGATAGAACAGGGGAGCTTTAATCAAAGGGGAAAAAATATTTCAGTTGTGACGTTGGCTATTTTCTTTCTCGCTTTTCAATCTTCTTTTGTTGATTAATTTTTTTGTTCAACACCTCCTGCCTCGCTCTCTGACTGTACCAAGAGATTCAACAGAGGGGTGTGTACTTTAGTGGTATAAACTGGTCGTTACTGTTTAAAGAACACCGTCTGGACGCAAAAATCGTTGCGATTGTATATTGGGTTGTAGTGATTTGGGGCTACCGGTGGTGTCAAGTGCACATAAGGAACGTACCACACCTATTATTTGCTTGATCAGTGGCGGCAACAGGATTTTTAAAGTGGGGGGGGGGGGGGGGCAAATGGGGGGCAAAAGAAAATGTTGGGGGGGGGGGCAAGGGAGGACAAAAAAAATTTTTGACACTTTTTGTAGTGAAAATGTACAGAATATTCGGCTATAAACCTACCCAGATATGAGGACATTTTGAGCATCTAGCTGAACTGCCCGATTATAAAGAGGTGTTAGTTATATACTGCGAGCGAGCGAAGCAAACGAGCAAAAATTTTGACATTTTTCGTAGTAAAAATGTACAGAAATTACATATTCGGCTATAAAACTACCCCAATATGCATGAGGACATTTGAGGATCTTGCTGCCTGATTATGAGGTGGTAGTTATTTATTGCGAACACTTTTTGTCGTGAAAATGTACAGAAATTATATTCGGCTATGAAACTACCCAGATATGAGGACATTTGAGCGTCTTGCTGCCCGATAATAAGGTGGTAGTTATACATTGCGAACGGGCAAAAATTTTGAAACTTTTTGTGGTGAAAATGTACAGAAATGATTATTTGGCTATAAAACTACCCCAATATGAGGCATTTGATCATCTCGCGGCCTGATTATGTGGTGGGAGTTATAGGCCTGTATTGCGAGCGAGCGAAGCGGGCGAGCAAAAATTTTGACACTATTATAGTGGAAATGTACAGAAATTATTCGGCTATAAAACTACCCAATTATGAGGAAATTTACACGAGCTGAGCGAACAAATTTGCCCCATTCCCCCCTCCCCCACCTTGATGCCGCCACTGCTTTCCAAGTTTCCGTTTTCTTTCTTTTTCCTTCTTTTCTCCATTCCTTTTTCACTTTTTCTTTCCTTTTCTTTTCTTTTTCATTTTCCACCCTTTTATTTTTTTTCACTCCGAAAATTATTGGGGGGGGGGGCAACTGGGGGGGCAAAGCTTCTGACTGGGGGGGGGCAAATGCCCCCCCCCCCCATGCCCCCCCCCCCCCCCCTTGGTGCCGCCACTGTGCTTGATGCGTGTCTCGCCAGATCAATTTCCAGCGAGGTCGACAGTAGCTCTGTCTGGTAATGACCTGAAAACGTCTCTTGCTTGCACAATTGAATTGATCTCGTTTCGAAGCAGTTTTCTCGACAAAAACGGCAAGCAAGGAATTAACTATATGAATTTGTAAATTCGTCTCCAGTTTCCGCTATCGCATCTATTTAATTTACTAATCAGCACGAAATATTACTCTTTCTACCTGCGCAATTTCAGGAGTGGAATTAAAAGGTTGTAAGGTGTGACGCCATTTTCCATTTCCCGCTTGGGACTCTTGTAAGAATTGTCGTCTGCGCCCTCACACCACCATGGCAGAGATGAGATTGATTTTAGTGATTTTTTGCTTCATGGTACCACTGGTTCTAGCACAAGGTGAGAATGTCCTGTTATTGTAGCTGCTCGGTAGGTTATTGATATATTCACACAACTAACTAGGATGCATAATTTCGATTCACTGTATGTCCTACTACGGGCATGATGAAAACATTTCCAGCCTACTGACTTTATACATAATTTATTATAAACAAATGTTGTACGTGGTCATCACAACTAGGGGGCCAGACATGAAAGGTGAAGTAAAGGTAGATCGAGACTAAATTGAGCACCCTTCACGGTCTCATTAAATTCAAATTCAAATTCATGTTTATTTCATTTCCAACAGAAACTTGGCTTTACAGATATTATAACAGAAAATATGAAAAAACATATGTACAAATTCATTTTGTCTTAATAAGTGTACAAGTACACTGAACATATAAATAAATTTTTGTAATGAATTATTAACAGAAATTCATAATTTCTGAGGGAATGTGGGGGATCCACTAAAAAGCCGTGCTTGTAATTTGTGGATCCCCCAGGGAAAAAAATATTTTTCAAATTGTGCCTACGAAGACTTGGAAAACACAAAACAGTATTACAGAACAACAAACAAACACGAAACGACAAGGAAAAGGAAAAGAGATAAAAGAAAAGGAAAAAGGAAAAAGGAAACATTTTGTATCAATGTTTTGATTAGTTGAGGTAGACGGAGAACAATAATATGTGATTCAGTGGTTATCTGGTTATCTGGTTATAGCATCGATGACATGATGGAGGAGATAATTATCCTGGGTCAAGTCAGTGCGCTAGGGCTCGTAAGGAAGGCACTTCTAATAATGGTCAACTGTTAATCCCATGGTTAAGACTGAAAGCCGTAAAGTCCTCCGGTGAAAGCTTGCAAACAAATAGTAATTATTTAACAAGCACTTCTGTAATCAAATCAATGGATAGACATTATCAAGAGATCACCCTCCAAAAACATTGGGAGAAGAAATACATGAATATAAAAAAAGGGTAGAGGTATCACTGTTTATGGCGGCCACACACAAGTATTTTGACCATCACAAGGCAACTTATAATGCCTCGATAAGAGCAACTCTTACCATGCCTGACATGATTCCATCCCATCCCCTTAAATTACAAAAAATACAAAGTGTAACATCGAACCTACTAAATAATAATAGGTATCATGGGTATGCTGTGACTTTAATATGTTTCATCTTTGAGAATGACTTCTGAGAATGACCTCGGGGCATTCTTACTTTATTCGCTTCCGCCTTCGATTTCACCCTTTGATAGTATTGATAAAGGAATATCTGATGTCTGCATGATTAGTATTTCCTTATCTCTATGGTGATGTCTTTTCATTAGTATTCATTGTTACTCTTAACATGAGTTTGGAAAGCTGAAAAAGCGTTGATAAGCACGCTGATGTTGTGTAAAGATTGAATGGCCGACTTTGAATACGATTCAGTATGAAATACAGAGCTTTATAGAAGTACACGTCATCCCCAAACCATGATACGTGGTGGTAGGTGGTGGTAGGTGGTGGCTGGTGGTGGCTGGTCATGGTGGTTGCATGCCAATTTCATGCAAACAATATGATTTGCTTGATAACTACATTCCATGTATTCACAATAAATAATAACTAGATGTTTTAGATTGAAAGAAATATCAGTAGGCGTTTCTTATTCAAGTTCTAGGTCCTCTGAAAAAAAATGAAATTAAGCATTTTTAAAATACAATTCCATTTCCCATCCCTGATAGCACATTAACATGATTTATATATATATATATATATATATATATATATATATATATTATATATTATATATATAAATATATATATATATATATATATATATTATATATATAAATATATGTATATATATATATATATATATATAAATATATATATACATACATATATACTTCCCTTGCCCTTTTTTTTTTTATAACACATTTTGTCTCTCTATCTGACGGATTGTTATTAGTCTAGTTCATTATGTAAGAAAATGGGCTTTCGTTCAAATTTTTTGGAGATTAACAAAACTATACATTTTTATAATCGTTAGAACTTGAGAAATTCAAAAATTGATGTTGGCATTTGCACGAAACACCGGCATAGCGGCCATTTTGGATTTTCAAAATGGCCGCCATGTGTAACTCGTATTGAACAAATTAGAAGATATTTTTTTTTAACAGAGCCTCATCTTCCCATGTATGTATCATCATATTAAAGGGCATTAAATTTTCTACAAAATGATACCACAATTAATGGGTTTGGTGATGATTTGCTATACAATTCTTAGCCAAGAATGTGATTGTTTACATAATTTTTTACAAATATGAATTTCTTCAAAATACGTATTTCTCATTATTTCAAAAGTTATTTTAACTAATTAGTTCAAACTTTTCAGAAAACTGCCCATATACGGTTAATATCATATAAAAATTGCAAGTCCATTGCTTATCAAACAAAACATTTATAGCGCTCTAAAATTGACACTTTGATATTAGCTAAAGTAGAGAATCGATAACAAAAGTGGTTACTAAGTGCTGCCTTCTCACTGTGAATGGTAACATTGGGAGACGTGAAATGGCTTATTTCGGTAGTACATGCTCATGCAGATGAATATTTTTATAGGAAGTGTGATGTCAGATGATTCAGTACGATCATATTTTAGTGATATACAATTGTTTATTAGTTCCCGTTGCTATGATACAAATGTGACTAATAACCGATGATATGTGTTGTGAAATAAAAAGGCTAACTGTCCAATAATATATATGAGGAAACCTGGTTTTAAGTGATAATCACGATTCACACTCCAACACACGTATATACTAGATTATAGGGTACAGAACTTGCACCCCTACATGTCCATGCCTTCCCCTCCCCCTTTCTGTTTTTAAAACGAGACAAATTAGTACAAAGTAATATTCATCAAGTACTTTGGATAATGGTAAAAAAAATCAATGAGCCTTGACAAATCATTAAAATCTCATGGTTACTGGAAAAATATCTGCCAATGCCTTACCCTTCTTCCCCCACCCCCTTCCCCTCTAAAATTTAACTTAAAACAATACCTACAAGTATTATTGGTACAAGGAAGCAATTGAGGCCATTAGTGAAATAACATGGGACCTGTATTCACGTGATAGACAAGATTTACACTAACATGTAGATACTTGGTGGTAGGGTTCAAAACTTGGGCCCGCACCCCCTCCCCCTCACCCCCCCCCCCTAAGTTGTACAGGGAGGACATATTGATACCAAACAGTTTTACCATCAATCCAAGTCTGGTTGACCGCCAAAATTGGGTCCCCTGTAACATTTCCAAGCACTTTCAATATTAAAACGAGCATAGTCTTACGAGGTGGGGAGGGGTGGGAGCTAGGGGCTGAAAGTAAAGTTTTTATTTGGGCAAGAGTCGTCAGCCCCCCCCCCCCCCACGGCTCAGCTGTAGATAAAGTTCATCGGTTGGTCTCAATCAGCGCATTTCACGCCTCTCTAAATTTTGACTTTCTTCATTTCAGCATTGCAAAAATCTTTTGCCACGAAAGATCCTTCTAAACTTAGGTGACGTTTTGAGTAAAAAGTGATTTAACACAATATTTCTTGCTACCACTGTTTATCTTATTTTTTGAAAATTGTCTTATTTAAGCTTTACTATTTACTTTAAATAGAAGAAGTGAAAGCAAAAAAAAAAATGTGACCTTTCGAGATTTTTTCTCTGTTTTTGTACAAAGTGGTTAAAACGCAATATTTCTTATTCTATTTGTATATCTTTATTTCTCCTTTTTATGTTATTAAGCTTTTTACTACTTACCTTAAAAAGCAGAACTGAAAGTAAATAAAGTAAAAAAAAACAACAATATGACATGTAGGAAATGAGCATTTTTAAGGGTTGTGAGCTGCCTGTGCTGTAATGGCGTGATCCTACATGTATACAATTGTAATAGATTAGCCTAACTGGAGTACCTTAAAACGTCTTTAGGCCGAGTAAAGTATGTAATAAATATTTGTGGTAGTGTAAAATACAATACAGTACAACAAATATTTACTACATACTTTACTTGTTGTACTGTAAAATACAATTATTTAGTTTGCACATGCTGGTCGACATATTAGAACAGGAAGTCTGTCTCTAGTTTGATACAGTATAATTGAGTAGTAGGTTACAATAATACAGCTAAAGAACTGCACTTGGTATTTAAATCAAGGGGTAGTTATCCGGGGGAGGGGGGGGGGGGGGCTGACCAGTGATGATAGTCGATGAGAAAGTTCGTAGACTGAAAAACAAAAGTCGTTAAAAGTGACTTTATTCATTCGCATTCAATTGTTTTTCAACCATATATCTTGCTTTGTAGGTCTGTTATTAGAGGGTCTTTTTTTTAAATCAATATTCAGATAGAAAAGGGATAATCAAAGAAGAAGAAAATACAAATGATCTACAAAGAAATACAATCAAATTGCTGTATTTCATACAAATTGTACAAAAATATAAATTCTTGCCTGAAGAGAAGAAAAGTAGAAACCAAAATATAGCATGACTGTATAATTTTTCTAAATTTGGTGTCAAAATATGTGCAAGACTTCAAGGACAAAAGCCAGAACGTGGCACAGTTTCAGTTTAGAGACGAAATGAAATTTGTCTGACGGCTCCTGTGCAAGACTTCAAGGACAAAAGCCAGAACGTGGCATAGTTTCAGTTTAGAGACGCAATGAAATTTGTCTGAGGGCTCCTAGCGCCCCAAATGCTTAAAGTGAAGGAAGAATCAAGATTATAAGTTTGTGATAGCACCAAATATTTCCCTTATCAAGGAAACATAAGCATCGTATATCATGTAGTTTTTATGTTGACCATAGAGAAAGGGCAAAATATGCATTTTAAGTCGGTCATTTTGAAAATCCAAGATGGAAGCCACATGAAGCGTTGAGATGAGAACTCTAATGACGTCACCAATGTTTTTCCTGACCCTGGAAACATAGTATTAGAATATTCCAATATGTTTCTAGGCTGCCTTGAAGCAGAGATAGGGCAATATAATATTTCATGGCGGCCAATTTGAAAATCCAAAATGGCCGCATATGCGATGAAGCGTTGGGAGTAGAAGTCTAGTAATGTCACAGATTCTTTTCTCGACCCAAGAAACGTAGGATTAGCATATTACATTGAAAAGAAGCCGACGTAGGGGAAAAATGTATTTGTGGCGGCCATTTTGAAAATTCAAAATGGCCACCATGTCCAATGAAGCATTGAGATTGGATTTTTAATTATGTCACTAATCGTTTTCCTGACCCAGGAAACAAAGTACTAGCATATTCTGGTAAGTTGCTATTGGTTGACTTGAATATATATATAAATATACATACATATATATGTGTGCCATTCTTAAAATACAAAATGGCCGCCGTGTGCGATGACGCATTAAGATTAGAAGTCTAAATATGTCACCAATCGTTTTATCGACCAAGAAAAGGATTAGAATATTTTTTGAACAGTTCATAGGTTGACCAGAAGCAGAGAGGAGGCAACTTATATATTACACGTATCCCATTTTGAAAATAAAAAATGGCCTCCATATGCGAGGAAGCGGTGAAGAAGATGTCTAGATGTCACCATTTGTTTTCTGCATCCATAAATAGTAGGAATGGCCCATTTCATTACGTTTATACCTTTAAAAGAAGCTGAGATAAGGCAAATTATGTATTTTATGGCGGCCATTTTGAAAATCCAAAATGGCCACCAAGCCGGTGTTTGTGCAAGTGCCAACATCATTATTTTGCTTACCCATGCTCTAACGATTCCGAAAATGTATAGTTTTGCTAATTTTCAAAAACTTTGAACAAAAATATATAGTGAACCTGACTAGAAGGCAGCCCTTGGCTTTATTTCTCTGTTTTAGAAAATATCAAAGTGTGAACTTTAGAGTACTATACCTTTTTTGTTAGATAAGCAATGAACTTGAAATTTTTATATGATATTGACCCTATATATGGTTGATTTTCTGTAAAGTTGGAAGTCATTAGTGAAATGAACTTTTGAAATATGGAGAAATATGTATTTTGAAGCAATTCATATTTTTGAAAAAAAAAAATGATAAAAATCACATTTTCTGCCCCAAATTATTGTACAAATCAACACGAAACCCATCGAATGTGGTGTCATGTTGTAGAGAATTTAATGCCCTTTAATATGCTACCAAGAAAATGACAGAATGAGGTTCTGTTACAAAAATATCTTCAAAGTGTTCAATACTAGTTACATATGGCGGCCATTTTGAAAATCCAAAATGGCTGCTCGGTCAGGGTTTTGTGCAAATGCCAACATCAATTTTCGGATTCCCCATGTTCTACTGATTCGAAATATGTATAGTTTTGCTAATCTCCAAAAATTTTGAACAAAAATACGTAGTGAACCTGACTATATAAGGCTCATGGGACATTTTCTATTTTAATTTTGTAATTAGGACATGCGAGTTAATCATTCTTGGTCTTCGACATTTGTTGCCAAAATCTAATTGTAGGTTATTACTGCATACATGAACTGCCTTAAAGTGGTTGTGTTTCATTGGTTCATAGAACTAAACCAAAGGCATATCACTTGATAGGGGTCTATTGAAACAGTATAGAAAAAAGGTAGAAGAGCCAAATTCAAGATGACTCTGAGTTTTTTTAAGAGTGCGGTATTAGAGATATATCATGTCAATGTTTTGAAACCATTACTATTCATCTTAGGAAATATTCAATATTTGCCCAGTAAAATCGTTGTGTGTCTTGTGCCTTCGACAGATAGGTAATGTGTGCAGGAAGCGATGGGAACAATGCACAGACGAGGGCAATGGAATTCAGACATGACGAAAAGGAAATATATGTGCATTTAATCCCTTTCTCTTGCTTTCATTGTTTGGCTGAGGGTTGCAAGAAGTAAATACAGGGTAAAGGTGTACCACGTATAGCTCTTCTGAGGGAATGGCGGGACTGTGTTTGTTCCCAACGTCATCTTCCTTGGAGTTCACATTTATTTGTGGAAAAGAACAAATCAACAATAGAAGAAAAGCTTGAATTTGAGTGGAATACTCTATGTGAGAGATAGGTCTACGCGTAACTTAGGGTCTGATGTAATACAATATAAGTCATTAAAGGTAGAGACGTTTTCTTTTATTAAAATCATGTAATATTTCTGATTTGTAAGCTCCTTGCGCTTTTACCAGCCTCTGTTTGAAGTGATTTTACCCCTCCCAGGTGAAATAAATTTAAGACTTGAGTGGCGCATATCCTTTTACAAGTTAGTCGGAGACATAAACTCCAAAATGTTGACAAACTTTTAAGCCATTTCTTGCCAAAGTCGTAATACCATGCATTTGAAGAGCAATCCTTTTCAGCAGACATTCTTCTTTGATTCTTTCTAATAATATAGGGGGGAAAAATGAGAAAGTTTACAAATTATTTTCACGTCTACCATTTAACCTCACACTTCTCTTTTAAAAACAGTAGCACGAAGACATATAAGCGTCCCTATGGCATTCAACATTGGTCTTGAGAAAGGTGTTAGTGGTTATAGTGACATAATATTTTTTATTTTCAAAGTTGACTTGTTTCTCCCCTTTTGTGTGCAGTTTAATGAAATACTTTCCATCGTCCCTATTTTTAATGGATTTGCTGGTGGTATCCAAAGGACGTTTAATGTACCTTCCGTGAAAAAGAATGGAAATATCATCAAAAGATTGGGCCATTATTATATTCTTTTCGGCTTCTATTCTGTGATTGTCACAGTCAAGTTTGAATGCGCTTCAGCAGTTATCATGTTATTATCATGGCTTCCGGTGCGTGGGAGAAAACATTTTATTGGCTATTGGCGCCCAGGATAGGTCAAGGAATTATGCTTGTCTCGATCAGAGACTGCTATCAACTAAAGGTAAACCTGGGTCAAGAGAGACGGCTGTAAATAATATGCCTCATTGACAGCAGGGGTGGATCCAGGATTTCGTATAAGGGAGGGGGGGGGCACACAAATGCAGGATTGTCAACTTTGAAGACTTTGAAGAGGAAGACCCATATTTTTTGGTCTCTCGCCAGCCCTACAAAAGTCGCTCAGTGGGGGGGGGGGGGGGGGGGGGGGGGTTGGCGAGCAAAAAAAAAAATTCGTCAGCCCTCCAAAAGTCCCTCGGGGGGGGGGGTTCTGGGGTCCAGTTCCCCTCCATTATTCTCTGACAAGCAAAAAAAAAAAAAAAAAAGGTTTTCTGCTCGAAAAGGGGGGGGGGGCACATTGCATTGTTTTCCCTCAAAAGGGGGGGGGGGCAGTAGGTAGGCTGCTTATGCTAGCAAAATATAAACAAACTTACGTAAACTCACTGAAAATCACGAAACTGCTCTGCACATAAAGACCATAATGTTAAAGGGCAATCCAACCTTTGCAAAAAGCTTATTTGTGTGAAAGCAGAAGAATAAGAGAAAAAGGGATGGTGAAAGTTTGAAAGGAATCGGACAACGAACATGAAGAATAAGAAAGTTATGAATGTTTGAAAAAATGAGCTCACTACATCTGTACGAATCTCAAATTGGCAATTTGGTGAATCGATTGTGACGTATTCACGGTCAACTCTCCCATGTGTCCTACACCAAAATATCATTAAATTCGCCTGAGCGCATTTTCCCTCGGGGTAGTACTCAAATTATATAGTAGGTAGCACAATGTCATAGGTCTTCCAAAAAGAAAAAGATCCTACAAACAAAGTTATACATTTTGAAGAAAAAAGAGTGGTGTGTTGGAGCGAGTGGGGGAGTTGACCGCCGCTACATCACAATGATCGTACCTATTCGGTCAATTTGAATTTCCCATATGTATAGTGATTACAACTTTTGAAAAATCACAACTTTCTCATTATTTGTCCCGTTTTGTCATACTTTTATCAGTCTTCTTCTCTGACCCTTCTGCTTTCACACAAATCAAATTATTACAAAGGTTGGATTGCGCCCTTTAAGCATAATATGCTCGAAATATTAGCTCGATTTCTTTTTATTTCTTTCCTAATTACCCAGCTAATTTTCTGCCAAAATTGTTTAGCATTATCGTTTTTTGAAATTTATAAGTGTACGTGTCGTTAGAATTAATGAGCATTTATTTGTCGTCGTGGCAGAATTCAAGATTCCTTCAGATGAACTCTAGAGAAATAATCAGTAGGCCTATTCAGCGCTTTTAAACCTGATTCGGTTAGGTTATATTCCGATGAAATTGGGGATTTTTAATGGCGTTTCGATGTAACAAAAATGGGAAAGATCTAATCCACGTAGCAGCGTCTTTAGCAGGCCAAGGAAAACTTAACCTGCAGCCCCAAATTGTTGTTTTTTCCCCTATTGTCCACGAGAACCGGATCACCCCTGTATTAAGTCTATGGACATTAGATAATTCAGTAGTGAATGGGTTAATACACACATTTCCTACTGTCTTTTACAACTAAGCATTATGCTCGTCCGCATACACAATCTCCTCCCAATTCCATTTCCAAAACCCTCCACGGCTCCTTCCTACAATGAAAATAATTATGATTAAGATTATGATTATTACTACGTTGCAGTCCTCTTCTTTTCTCTCTAATCCAAGTTCCTTATCCTCTTCTTTTCCTCCCCTTTTCTGCCCCTCCCCTTTTCTACCCCTTTCTTCTTGTCCTGTATTAAATTATACTGTATTTGTGTATTCAGGCGTACCTGCTACAAGTGTCTGCTTATTGGGATTGCGCCTTCTTCCTTGTAATTTTGCAAGTTCTTGATTGTACTGAAATTACTTTATATGCATGTAAATTGTACTATTGGAACAGATGTTCAATGTTGTAAAAATCAAGGGAAGAAAATAAATGTTAATTTAAAAGAATTTGAATAATGAAGAGTACTAAACTGCATTTCAAGGGACTTTGCTTTAGGTCGGTATGAATCATTTTTGTAGCAAACGTGTAGGAAACCCCCTTTTTTAAGGGGGAAAGGAAGATTTGGTTCAAAAGAGTCCTTCACATATGAAGTGCTCCATTTTCGCGTCACCTTTTTACGCCGTGGAATTCACCATCGGAACTTCTCCAAGCGCTGGAATTGAAAAGGTATATTTTTGTGTTTAATCTTTGCATTCCTCTGGCTAATTGACCCGATGGCTTTCTTTTCTGAATAACATCTCCCACAATAGGATCATATCCATTTCTAATTAGATTCAAAGTCCGCTTCCTACTCCAGAATGAATTTCGAAAACTTTTAACAACGAAAAATTCACATTCGATATTGATTCTTTTCTTTTATCTACCGTTTCTAGTCACTGTTCCATAGCAACGATGCTTTTACATATTTTTCTTTTTTTTACCCTGTCACTCTTTCTTCTCTCTCTGTCTCTCTCTTTCTCTCTCTTTGCTCTCCAGCCATATTTTCCCTCTCAGTATCCATATTTTTTCTCTCTCTGTCTCTCTCTGTTACTATTTTTTTTTCTCTCTCTCTCTCTTTGCTCTCCAGCCATATTCTCCCTCTCCGTGTCCATATTTTTTTCTCTCTGTCTCTCCTTTTCTCTTTCTCTCTCTCTCTTTCTGTTATTCTTTCTTTTCTTTCTTCTCTCTCTCTCTTTGCTCTCCAGCCATATTCTCCCTCTCCGTGTCCATATTTTTTTCTCTCTGTCTCTCCTTTTCTCTTTCTCTCTCTCTCTTTCTGTTATTCTTTCTTTTCTTTCTTCTCTCTCTCTCTTTGCTCTCCAGCCATATTCTCCCTCTCCGTGTCCATATTTTTTTCTCTCTGTCTCTCCTTTTCTCTTTCTCTCTCTCTCTTTCTGTTATTCTTTCTTTTCTTTCTTCTCTCTCTCTCTTTGCTCTCCAGCCATATTCTCCCTCTCCGTGTCCATATTTTTTTCTCTCTGTCTCTCCTTTTCTCTTTCTCTCTCTCTCTTTCTGTTATTCTTTCTTTTCTTTCTTCTCTCTCTCTCTTTCCTCTCCAGCCATATTCTCCCTCTCCGTGTCCATATTTTTTTCTCTCTGTCTCTCCTTTTCTCTTTCTCTCTCTCTCTTTCTGTTATTCTTTCTTTTCTTTCTTCTCTCTCTCTCTTTGCTCTCCAGCCATATTCTCCCTCTCCGTGTCCATATTTTTTTCTCTCTGTCTCTCCTTTTCTCTTTCTCTCTCTCTCTTTCTGTTATTCTTTCTTTTCTTTCTTCTCTCTCTCTCTTTGCTCTCCAGCCATATTCTCCCTCTCCGTGTCCATATTTTTTTTCTCTCTGTCTCTCCTTTTCTCTTTCTCTCTCTCTCTTTCTGTTATTCTTTCTTTTCTTTCTTCTCTCTCTCTCTTTGCTCTCCAGCCATATTCTCCCTCTCCGTGTCCATATTTTTTTCTCTCTGTCTCTCCTTTTCTCTTTCTCTCTCTCTCTTTCTGTTATTCTTTCTTTTCTTTCTTCTCTCTCTCTCTTTGCTCTCCAGCCATATTCTCCCTCTCCGTGTCCATATTTTTTTACTCTCTGTCTCTCCTTTGTTCTTTCTCTCTCTGTTTCTGTTACTATTTATTTTTTTTTCTCTCTCTCTCTTTGCTCTCCATCCATATTTTCCCTCTCAGTTTTCATATTTTTTCTCTCACTGTCTCTCCTTTTCTCTTTCTCTCTCTCTCCTTCTGTTATTCTTTCTTTTCTCTCTTCTCTCTCTCTCTCTCTCTCTATCTCTCTCTCTCTTTCTCTCTCTCTCTATCCAACGTCGGAAGTTATTGATGGTCGTTTTTAGGCAAACTGCTAACTATTTGTGTGTCCCCTAAAATGGTTTTGTCTTGGGCTGTGATTTGATATTCCCAAAAAGTAAATTTAATACTCTCATTGTTCTGAAGATTTAGGGAATTTAATCCTACAATTATTTCTTTAAAAGTCTTTTTTTTTTTAAGCAGGGTCGTCCCGTTCAGTTCCTCCGGCCTGTTCTAATGTAATCGGGAGTCCCTGAATACTATCAGGAAAAAAGTTTTTTTTAAGCCAATTTTAACCAGTTTCTCCACTTGCCCTTCCATTAAAAGAGCTTAAAATTTTATATCGAAAACGAAAACCCACTTTGTGTTTTGTGTGAATTTTTGTATAATCAACCATTTCCTCTGCAAGTGGGTGCTTAAATATTTGCATCTTTGTATTCTATCAGCTTGATTGAGTCTTATTCAATTGGTTCAGTTTTCTCGGTTTTGTAAATGGGGGGGGGGGGTGAAACTATTCCTCCAATGTGTGAAATGCACACTCTCTCTCTCACACACACACACGCACACACACACCCACACGCGCACACACACACAAAAGAATCATCAGGTTTTGGGGGTGTTCAACTAAACCCAAAATTGTCTATATGAAAAAGGGGAGAGGAAGGGGGGATTTGCCCCTCACACTCAGAATATATGTGACGGGTTAGGGATGACATCCCAAGATGCGTCTGTTCCTTACCGTTGTGGGACGTATTGCAACTTGCCTAACTGCACCAATCAAAGTCAAATACTAAGCTCACAGTAAGTTCACAATTAACACGTATTCAGCTAACTGCATCCTGTTGTTACTGTTCACTAATAAATCTAGTGATGATGGCTTTGTCTTGGTAAATCATTTGCGAGCTTCTTTTTTTTTAAGCAGATAGAAAATACAATATGAAAAGAACAATAAGAGGTTTGCTTCCAAAACCTATGCTAACATGCTTTAGAAATAATTGTAATTTTGAATTTTATATCTTTAATAATTATGGAAACATTTTGCTCCATAAACTGAATGAGTGTTGATTATATCATGTGCATTATTTATAATATTTAGATCGCTTATTATTAATGTTGATGTTTTTTTTTTCAGATTGTACGTCGACGACGTGTCAGAATGGAGGCACCTGTGTACCTCGACAGTCTGGAGAATCTCCGATGTGCTTATGCGAACAACTTTATCATGGAGAAAACTGTGAACTAAATACAGGAGGTAAATCTAAACATTAGGCTACACAAATTTTCGACAAACCGAAATACCGAGGTGCCATAAACAAACATAGGAGCACGTACAGATTTTGCCGGGGGGGGGGGGGGGGAATGGGGGCACAATTCAGAAAAAAACACAATTATGGAGGCAGTTGTTGTTGTTGTTTGTTGTTGTTGTTGTTGTTGTTTTTTGTGGGGTTTTTTTTGGTGGGGGTCGGGGTGAATTTATATTTTGTTCATTTGTTATGACACGAGTGCATTATTGCATGAGCTATTCATGTGTATGTCTGAAAATATCTGATCTTGTTTTAAGGAATGATGTATCAATTATAGATTTACATATGCCACAAATGCCCCCCTAGGTGTCAGGTTTTAAATTTTTGTTATATTTAATATTGTTTCCATGGTCGCATTGCGAACGAGCGAAGATAAAATCGAGAAATTATTAATCATTTATGGGGTTTTAATAACAGTTTTATCTCAATTCAACTTGAAAAAAAAAAAATCTTCATAGGGGATTTCAAGTGAGCTTTTTTTTAATGGTTAAAAGTTGCCCTCTTGCACACCCCTCCACAGACACTTTGCATAGGCGGATCCAGAGGGGGGGGGGGTCGCGGGGGTCCGGACCCCCCCCCCCCCCCTTTGGCGCCGTTTTTTTTTTTTTTTTTTTCTTGGCGCCGTCTTTCTTGGAGTTTTTTTTTTCCAGAAATTCTGCCGACCTGATCATGCAAGATACTGCGTAGGCCCTATTCATTACCCATTGTTTCATTCTCCGTCGCAAAGTAGGCCTAAGTTCTGTACTGCCATGCCAGATCAGATATGCGGCGCGGCACGCATAGGTTTATGCATGCGACTTTTGATCGTACGTACGCTGTATTGCAACTGCTTGCAACCCTCGAGGAAGCAGGCTGCACGCGGCATCATTCAACTTCAAGTCACTCATTCGAGGCAACTCGTCATTCTAGACAATACTGTTGTGTAGTAGTAGTCATTACAAGCCCCTTCCCCCTTTCATGTTCTGACCACCTACAGTCAGGAGCTTTGTTCCCACGCTCCCTCATGTTGATTTTATCTTTAATCCCCATCCCCCAGACCAATTGTTTATAATCTCCTCTTATCCCTTCCTCCCAGACCACTTCCAGACTAATGTAAACATTTCCAGATACCAGCACCTGTACGAATAAATAACCCCCCTACCCTGTACACTCCCAAAATCTTGCCACATGGCATTATTGTCCCAATAGGCCACACCCCCATAAATGTATCCATGCCTAGTACTTTTGGGTCAGGATAGAGAATTTTAGACAGAGTAGATTTTGGACGTCGTAGAGTATATTCACCATCAGACTCGCTCTGTAGTTTTCGTATTTGTAATATTCATCTGCATCTTCATCTTGTATGATCTGAATAAATGCAATGCTCTTTCAACCGTAACTGATTCGTCGCTGTTTCATAATTACTACTGTTGAGACTCTCTATACTCAAGAAAGCTAAATCTATAACTTATCCGATCCCCAAACACGACAATACCAAAGCACAAGTATCCATATAGGTATATGATTTTTGCTTGGCCCAAATATATAAATGCAGCTCTGCTGCAGGTTAATTGATAAAAACTTTCGGCGCTAGTGCAGTTGATTAAGAAGTGGGGACATGCATCCCCGCCATGGCCGGGGCGCGGGCCGGGCGGGGCCCGTTCGCTCCGTTCGGCCGCGAAGGGAAAGCATTCCCCCACTACTTACTCAACTCACGGGTGGGCGCCGCACTGCGTGCGGCGGCTGTCGCAGTTAGGGTGGGCTCTGCAGTGACTGAAGGTCAAGGTCATCACCAACAAAGTATGATTTTGACATAGGGTAGGTGTAGGGAATACAAGACCGTAATACAGGACCATCAGAAGAAAACTGTCCTGTCTGCCCTGGCTTTGGAATAAAATATTGCTCTAGCGCCATATAGGTACATGTGTACACTGTTACCATTTCTGCTTACTTTGTCAGAAAACTTTTCATCAACAAGTCCATATTCACCAATCTCCTAAGATAAGAGTTTGTCGTGCTCAAAATTTCGGTAGATATAAATACTGGTTTTTCAAGGAACGTAGTGGTGTGTTAAACTTATAAAGAGGTGTGCTATAAAAATGGTATTAATAACATTATTATGAAGTTGGTGAGGTATTGTACTGGTCAATTGACCATTGTGCACAGTGTAGAGTACGTAGAGTGAACCTCAATGAGGACATCTAATCAATTTGTGTAGGTAATACAAGACCACCAATATGGCGACTAATGTTATGCATAATTAATGTGTGCATTGTGTATTGATAATTTGTGTAAGCTTGCTGCTAGGGGTTTTTTTATGTTTATGAAACTAAAAGAAAATATCAAATAATATTCAGAATATTGGCGATAAAGAAATATCCAGGCAATTAAGCAATATTTGTTGGTACACGCTGAATTTAGATCTGAAATTTTAAAAGCCTTCAGATCATGAAATTACATGCATCCTGTTATTTCATCTAATCAAATTAAACATTAAACAACAGTAAATTTCAACAAATTCAAACCTGCATGAAGAAAATTTTCACCTTTTTGCACTGCATTATGAGATTACTAGTTTGGTTGGATGTGTTAAGTTGTTTTAACTTCATTTTACATCTTTCTTTTTAAGACGTATTTCAATGTCATTTTACAACTCTCTGTAATCTTTAAAATTATCATTGTCAATTGTTCAGTATTGATGTACTTAAAATCATCAACAACAAAATGTAAAGTTGCCGGATGCAAAAGTAACGGCACATTGAACATGTTGAATGCCGTTTAAATGGTAATTAAATTTATCCGATGATAAATGCTATAAATTTTTTGGTTAAAATTGCAACAGATTTTGATGAAACCAAAACATACTCTCCAAAAAACAATTCTTTATTGGTATTTACATTTCCAACGAAATATCATTTTCCTCAACAAATATTTTGAGATTTCGGTTGAAAATGTAGCGGTCTCGTATTACTTTCATGGGTAGGGAATAATGGACCATTTACCTATGACGTCATTAAGGAGATTATTTCATTAGGTAAACAAATTTTTGTCATTATTTCGGTACCCTGAGAAATAAAAAGAGTTGCTGAAAGCATTGGTAAACCTTACTAGTGTGTGTCTGTGTTCATGTTTATGCAAATTATGCAAACGTGCTTAAGGGTCTGGTATTCCCTACACCTACCCTATGGTTGTACATCGCAAGAAGTGAACATCATGTGTCCATATAAAGGTTAAAGTTGTGAAGGTCAAGACTTAAAGTCACACAAAAGGTCAAAGGTCTGTCAGAGTCAACAAAAAGGTCAAAGTCACGAAATTCAAAGGTAACTGACAGGTGCTCGGGGGGGGGGGGGGGGAGGAGGTTTGTTTTCTCCGAGGACTTTTGATATATTTTTTCTTGTTGTTGATTGGGAACGCTTGAATCTGATACATTGCACCATGACTAGTTTTGTGATATAAAATTTATTTATTTTGCCTAATGAGTAGATGCTGTGGTTGATTGTTAAATCCTATGAATTTTCAGCAAAACTGGTATTGGTACTGTTGTTGATCGGCCTTGATTGTGAACTCCTGAATCTAAGGAACTTTCCCTTTTTTGTGTTCTTTTGTGATTTGTGATTTATAACTCGTGATGATGTAAACACTTGCGAATTGTTATCTCAGGGATGGGAGAAGATAATATAGATGATATTTAGTGAATAATTCTTCATTGCTGTAAAATGTGTACATGTATCACTAAAATTTACTAAGTGTGTTTGTACAGCATGCGCACACCCAATTCCTAGGTTATCAACATAGTACTTCAACATTGACGAACCAATCTCAAGTAATAAATCTCCAGATTTTATTCTTATTTGTCTCACTGGACTGTTTGTGTTGATGCCACATGCCATCTGAGGTCCTGCACAGCAATGCGGACTGGAAAATCTGGGAAAACTTTAAAAAGAAAATGTATATATACATATATATATATTAATACAGTCCAACTGCGCAAATCCCGGAGGGATGGGGGTATGCATTAACCCCCCTCCCAGTTCTGATGTACGGGGGGGGGGGGGGGGGGTGTGGCCTGTACAAATATCCCCGCACTTTGTGATAAAAGGTGGTAATTTGCAATCATTATATATGTATTTTCCATCTCAAATAAACAATAATTCCATGTAATATTAATAGATTAAATGTAATTTCAGTACAAACTAAACGCCCAACTATATTTCAACATTAAAATGGTCAAACAGGCAATATATATATATATATATATATGCCTATAGAGGCGCTTGCGTTTGCCAGAATGATAACTTCTCACCCTTTGGACCCCCCCCCCTTTTTTTTTTTAAAACCTGGATCCGCCCTTGCTTTGGAATATGCTATAGTGTTTGTTAACATACAAATTATTAGATAATCTTGAAAAAGAACTTTCGGATCTTGATGATTTTACTTTTGAACTCTTTCAATACACAGCCAACTGCGGTGAAGATTATTTCAACGTGACGAGAGGAACTATTGTCTCACCAGATTATCCGAACCAGTATCCATCACGGAGATTCTGTTATTATTTTGTCTACTTTACTGAAGCTAAGAAAATTCGCGTTATCTACAACGATATTGATATTGAGCCAAACAAGGACGATATCTACATTGGAGGTGGCCCAGTTGCTGGCGATGATGACGCGGTAAGAAAAGAAATGGCGTAATGGTGTGTGTGTGTGTGTGTATATATATATATATATATATATATATATATATATACATATATATATATGAGATGTCCTTGTAGTGTTTTTTTTTTTTTTTTAAATACATAATCTAGGCCTAGATTGAAGAATGTCTATAGTGCAAATCGACTACTATGCAAAACATATACCACTGTATACAGCGCGCATGGTATTTTTTTCGCTGTATGAAATGTCTAGTGCACACTACGAATTAAAAACAGAAACAGCCCCCCCCCCAAAAAAAAAAAAAAAAAAAAAAAAGAAAAAAAAAAAGAAATAAAAATGATGGTAATAAGAATAAATGGATAAAAAAAAATAAATACATGATAAAAGGCACAATTACAAACAAAATCTTTCACGACATACTATAGCAAAGCAAGCTAAGACCCAATTCAACCGGTGGGGGAGAGGGGAATATTCCTGTATTAATAATTGGAGGGGGTGGTAGGGGCATGTGCTTGCGACGGCCCTGGACTCATCCCTGTCCACCGAAATGAAGTTTTAAAAAATTCTTGTATTAAAACTGTTCAGTTTGGGGTTGAAATTGGTAGAATTATTATTCCTCTTTCGTTTGTTTCACAAATCGTAAAAATTCTTGTAGAAACAATGAAATTCGAAAAATAAGCCCTTTTTTGCACGGGCTGCTGACTGACTGTAAATGTATCTGTCTTATTCCTTTTCCATAGACTTCTTTAGCGTCGTACAATGGCAAGTTCACCGACGCCACCTTACCCGACCCTCTGGATATCGGTAATGACATCATCTGGTTTACGTTCATTTCGGACAAAAACAATCCGAATGGGCCATACAGAGGGTTTAATATTACCTTCTTGGTCGGTGAGTAACAAGGCTTCCTCTAAAAGACTTATGCCATTTTATCTGCCAAGTAATAGGTCAAAGTTGTGTTAACTTCTTTAAAGAGTGAGAGGGATACACTATTTGTCATATAACTACAATAATTATTAGTTTTATTATCATTACAACTCATTATTATTACTATCAGGATTATTATTATTATTATTATTATTTATTATTATTATTATTATTATCATTATTATTATTATTATTATTATTATTATTACTATTATTGTTATTATTATTATTATTATTATTATCATTATTATTATTATTATTATTATTATTACTACTACTACTATTATTACTATTATTATTGCTGTTGTTGTTAATATTGTTTATTTTTACTCTTATTGTTATCGGGGTCATCATCATTAATTAATTTATCTATTTGGCGTCAACTGTTCCTGGAAGGGAAAATCGAACTTAATACCTATAACCCTCCCGGTACCATGTGTAGGTGTATCATTACACCTGTGTTTCCACATAGCCCATTACGAAGAGTGCAGTGGTTTCTTATATGTACTTTTATATGTGAATAAATTTTAAATGTATGTATATATATATATATATATATATATATATATATATATATATATAAATTTTTCAGTAATGAACATACATTATAAATTTCTTTTCAATATAATTATGAAATGTTATCTTGCATAATTACCAAAAGAACTATCTTTAATTCTGATTTATAGATAGTGATGAATGTGTGCTGAACAACAATCCTTGTGAAGCTGGCTTTAGGTGTGAGGATGAGGAATTCGATTACCAATGCGTAGGTTAGTATTAAATACAGCACGTAGAAACGTTGGTGCCCGTTGAACACAAGGCGCCATTTCGACTGCTTCAACATGCGCTATAAAAGCCTCTGGAGGCAGTTATGAGTAGTGCATGAAAGTGAAACAAAGCAATGTTTACACTTCATTTTGCATGCACTTTTTGTACTGTGGTCATCCTACATCAGACAAACTGATGCCTCTCGTGTTTATCGAGCCTGTGAAGGATATTAACCCCCACACCAGTATTGTTTGCACTCTTAAATTTGCAATCATTTTTCAAATGATATCAATCCTTCATGACGGGCAAAAGATCGTACGAGTCACTGAGGAGGTAGTTTACGGCAGCAAATTGCACCTCTTGTGAGCCGGGCATTCGAAGGAAAGTAAATCTACAGGAAGGCAAATTTACCAATATGTCGAGATAACTGGTTCTGCTCTTTAAGAATGTTAATCGCTCGCTTATAATACACAATTAATACCTGCCACACTCCTAGTCAAATGCCTATGAGGTCAGTTTGAATATTCATCATGTTTATAATAAGGGTTGGATAATTATAGAAGAAAAGTGGAACATAAAGAGGAATATACATGATGATTAGTTGAGTTTAATATTTCTTATTAAGGGAGATTCCAGCCTTAAAGAGAAGGTTTGGGTCAGGTTCAGGTGCTCATAATTTGCGAGCTTCCCCATTCTTTTTATGCCAGTCTGGAAGAATATCATAGTAGATATATCCCCCAAAAAGGACTGGATCTTCAAATGCCCTCATATTTAAAAAAAATATGAAGAGAAATAAATGACGTGTGTTGACCACACATTCGTGCCACATGTGTGTGTAGTCCTATATACCAATGTGCGGTACATGTGCTTTTCAGTCAGATAGGGTAAAATTCTTATCATTTCGATAATTCCAAAACCCCACAGTATACAAAACTATTATTTTCTATATCATCAACCTTTCCCAACTGCTTCAAGACAGTTTTTTTTTTTTCACAATGCAATTGCATGAACATAACTCAACTTTATCGTTAACATCCAAATTTCTCTTAACCAGGAAATTTTAGGGAACCCCAAATTAGGATAATAAACATGATGAAAGGGATTGGTTTCAGTGCTTGAATTTTGAGATCATAACAACTGGATATTTCGAATTGGCGTTTCGAAGAATTGAAACAATTAGGCAACGGCAATGCAAGTCGTTTAACCCTCCCACTGTTCTACCGACTTTGCCTGAACGCTGTTTTTTTTTATTATTATTATTTATTTTTCCATGAAGTAATGGGTAGGGTCTGTTTCTCACTGGAGGATACACCAACGTGCTACTTCATCCCAAATACAACCTCAACCAAAAAAAAAAAAAAAAAAAAAAATAGAGTGGGAATTTATTTAATTGTAGTCTACAACAGCTGGGATGGTTTTCCCCAGTGATGTTACATTCGAATTACAAATCTACTAATTATAGACTCACATAGCTTTAGTATCCTAACAGGCATTAATTTCTTTCACCAACTTACTGTCTAGCATAAAAAGCTTTCTCGAAACAGACAGATGAGATTATCTAATCGAAAGTAGAAAGTTGTTGTGAACAAAGCAGTTCTTTGGATGCGTTAAATGGTATCGAAATTGAGCTAGTTACATTTTCCATTTCAACAGATATTAAAGTGATTAACTTTGTGAAAAATTGTAAAATCAGATCAAATGCCAGTGAATTGTGTGCATTCCTCTAACTACATATATAATTAAGGATATGTGAAAGTATGAGAGAAAATGGAACCCGTTTACTATCCTAAAAAAGAGAAAATAGCGATCGATCGCTAGCGCAAGTCGCTCGGCTTCTTCGCTGCGCTGCAGTCACAAAAACCAAGCACCAGCGCTTGGCGATTTCAGAGCGGGTTTCCAGCCCGTACGGTATTCTGTGATAGAGCGAGGTATGCCAACCGTAAGAGTTCTTTAGGGTGGTACTCTATCCCGACATCAATGTTCAATCGTAAATATCTTGATATATAAAGGCATTGATTAACTTTGCCCAGGATTGAAAAAAAAAAAAATCACTGTTCCAGCCAATGCTGTAATCATAATTGCAAACCTTTAGCTCAGATAGGAATCGCCTGAGTTTTATAATTGCAGGGGTCACTCGCCTGAGTGTGCGAGTGACCCCTGCATCAATGGAGGCTCTTGTACAGATCTAGTCAACAGCTACAGCTGTAGTTGTCTCCTTCGAGCTACACCGGTGACCAATGTCAAACACGTACGTTACAGTCATCCTCCAATATCAGTCAGGGGTGTCATCAGACTACCTTTGCAGAAAATTAAGCCCTGGGCCCCAGTCTTATAAAGAGTTGCGATTGATTCGAATCGATCGCAACTGTGTAGTTTAGAGATGGGAGTTACGATCAATTTAAAGTTGCGATTGATTCGAATCAGTTGCAACTTTTTATATGACAGGGCCAAAATATTATCAGTTTAATTTTCTTTAAAGCCCCCACGGCATATGTCTACACATCTAATATTTTTATATTACTATTCTCATTATTATTATTATTATTATTATTATTATTATTATTATTATAATAATAATAATTATTATTATTATTATTATTATGATCATTATTATGATTATTATTATTATTATCATCATCATCATAATTTTTATTACTATTATTATTATTATCATCATCATCATCATTATTATTATTACTATTATTTTCATTATTATCATCATCATCATCATAATCATTAGTATCAGCATCATTACCATTGATATTATTAGATGCATTGTAAAAGAGTATTTTTGTTTACAGTAGGAGTCACTCTTGACAAGCCCTTGGCTTTTAGTGACTCCCCACCATTGTGTACAAATATTTGAATATTACATATCATGTGTTCTTTTTATGTGACAATAAATAAATAAATGAATAAAAATATTGTAAATTCCTCCAATAACAGTAATAGATCCCTGTGTCAGCAACCCGTGTAATCCTGCCAATACACAGACGTGTCGTAACTTGGTTACAGCGTACGATTGCATTTGTTTACCTGGATATGACGGTGTTAATTGTGATAACGGTGAGGTGAACTTATATCATGTTGATTTTTTTTTTTTTTTTTTTTTTTTACAAAGCAACATAATTTTACACGTGTGATTTCTTTCAATCTGTAATACTTTGTGGTTAAGAGGAAGCTGTATGAAAACATACATGTAATGCCTTATAAAGAGGGAGACGAAGGAGAAGAAGGAGGAGGAGAAGAAGAAGAAGAAGAAGAAGAAGAAGAAGAAGAAGAAGAAGAAGAAGAAGAAGAAGAAGAAGAAGAAGAAGAAGAAGAAGAAGAAGAAGAAGAAGAAGAAGAAGAAGAAATAATACATAGCGATTTTACATTCCACGTCATTTTACCAGCTTGTGTTAATTCTTTGGACTTCACTCCATATGTAAAAAACTAAATTATGCTATGCGGCATAATGAATTCAAATTGTGTTGTGATATGCTTTTCCTATGAATTATGAATTATTATGAATTTTTAAAATGAAAAATTAAAAGATTTATTCGTACAATAAAAGAAGGCACTCGTCATCAAAGAGTTAATATACCTTTGATACTTTCATTTTGGTGTTTCTCTTTACAGAAATCAACGAATGCAATTCTTTGCCTTGCCAGAATAGTGCCACATGCAATGATTTTGTCAATAGATACACATGTACGTGTGCTGATGGCTATACAGGGACAAACTGTCAAATAGGTTAGTAACGTCCCCCCCCCCCCCCCGGATCTATTCCACTGACAAAACACTAAATATAACCTACACTTTAATGATTAATCCATAATCTGCGTTTCATTTATGTGCGATATTCCATTGAGGCAAGTCCAAGGTATTTGGGAATTTGGTGTCCATGGTGTTCCATACTTAGTGGAGTTCTGGACATAAACATTACCTCAAACGTATTATTTCACTTCATATTTCGTCTTACCGAAGCTCTAGGTGGGCCATCAACTTGATATTATTAGATATACTTGTTTCTGTGGAAGGTAATGTATGGGACAAAATAGATTGGACTTGCCCGTTACTGGCTGTAATCTTTACATCACCTGATCAGAAAAACTAACAGACGTAAATATATCTTTGCCTTTCAGGTAACGAAAAAAAAATCATCTTAACAGTTTTATATAATTATGTAAATGCACTATCATTTCGTCAAACTTCTTCATTTATTCCCTGCATCGTATATATGTGGCTATTTTCCAAGAAGTTATTTTGGACAAAGAACACTCACTTCTTCAGGATTGTTCTTTCCGTCGATTTGCTGCCTTTCAGGACTTCAAAAAGATATATATATTTTTTTAATCTTACAGGGTTATGTCTTGTCACAATTAAGAAACAAAAGTAATAAAGACATGTAATATCATATATTTTGCAAGATCTCAATGTCTCGTCTTTAGGATAAAACTATGCTGACAAATGTGACGTCTCTGCTCCTTTATCGCTGCCTTGTCGTGAAGTCAGCCGTCTTCCTTCTTTCCTATTCAGGTGCACCGCATCTTTTTAACCCTTTCGAGACCAGAAGCATGAGTAGAAAGAGCAAACAATTCTGCACACACTATATCCATTTTTGTTACATGACCATATTGCGTTTGATCCCAGGAATTTTAAAAAGGAGAATAAGTTTTAAAATCTTTAAATTGGCAACACATTGAGAGGTTCAAAATCATTGTTTATTATGAAAATTGGCAACTTTTTCAACTTACCGACAATCTTTTTTAACCATGTATATTGTTTTCAAAGACATTACACCTTATTAGAATCTTGTAGCATTAAAAGAAATATAATATTGTTGCCAATTTGAAGAACAAAATGTGATCAATTTAGCTCTTAAATGATTCCTGTCCTGAAAGGGTTAAACAAGACATAATAGTACAGCTCCTGTTGGCTGAAGATGAATTTCTCTGACTTTGTGATTTAATGTCTATAATTGTCACAGACTATTTTTTTCATTTCACTCACGCCATTCAACCGAAGATCCTGCCAACTTATAGCGATCTAGGTATGCCGGATCCTTCTAGCATATGGTCCTAATAAATGAATCATTGCATTGGATGTTTTCATTTGGTGACCCACTTTTTTCTGGCACTCCTGACACATTTTTTTGACATTCACTTCGTACAAAGGGTTTTTTCATGAGAAAGTTTCTGTGATTGGCTTTTTTGCTAAAGAATATTCATTAGCTAACTAATTGATTTTTCATTAGGAGAGGCTTGTTCTGAGTCTGTTTCTGTGATTGGCTTTCTTGCTGTTGAATATTCGTCAGCTATCTAATTGATTTTTCAAAACAAGTTTGTGGTCATCTTTTCGTCGCGCGAAAAATACGATCAACTTTTTAAAATCTTCCTTAAAATGACTATTTTAGAGAGAAAATTGTAAATTGAGTCAACTTTGTCATCTCTGAGGTTTGTATTTTCATTTGGTAATATTGAAATGTTATGAAACTGACGTATCTGTTCTCTGGACCATGTTTTAGGTAGCCTTTTGACAAGGCCTCGTGACCAAGGTTATTTTCCAGGCTGCTGAGCGACTGAGATGAGACTAACTGGCGACGAAGAGATAATTCGAGACGCGGGGTGAACGAGCGAGCGAGTGGCGGAGCCACGAGGCCTTTGGGATCCTGGCTTTCCTCACTCGGGTGAAAATAAGCATAAATTATTCATACTGTATACATTAACATACTAATATGCCAACTTTGGATTAAATGACCAATCCGAACGGCCGACTCCAGGGCTGGCTTCGATCGTGATTCGTTCATTTCAAAACAGTGTAACAAAAGGTAAAAAGATGTGGTTAATTTTTGCTTATAAGATAAAAATCTAATTGATATATACGTAGTATCACATTTGGATTCATATATAAAGGCAAATCTGTATCAAATCAAGAAACATTTGATAAGTTGAGCTAGATACTGAAAGTAAGATGATTAGATTTCCCCTATTATACAAAATAGACTAGTCCAACACCTTTTTGTTCACATTATGCTGACGTCATGCGAACGATACGTTCGCTGATTGGTTGCTACCGTTTTGGTAGAGAAATCGAGTCGGAAACAAAGGTTAACGTAAGAAATCCGATCCAAGTTCCTAAAGGCGTAGTGGCTGACGCCTCTCGTTCTCGCGTTCACCCGGGGTTTCGCGATTAGTCTCTTTTTAGTCACTTGGCGTCGGATATAGACATCATATCAGTCATAATGCCTTGTCTGAAGGCTATGTTTTAGGGGGCTTAAAGGGTTAAACTTTTTTTTTCAAGTATAGCAAAGGTGATCGCAGCTAATGTTCACGACTGCTAGCTAAAGCTGCCCGGGGACCTGCCGGGGCTTAAAGCAAAGGTGAAATAATAAATCCTCCGATCAGCAGCGTACATCACATAACTATATAATTGACACGACTGTCTTGAAAAAATGACCTTCGAGAAATATTTATGAGGGGAGCAATTCTAATGTAATAATTTTGGTACCGATAGATAGCTACAGGTTTCCTATATTTAACGATACCAAAATAAGTACCGACAGTCTTTAGTCAGTGTCACACAATTGTCAACATATTTTCAGCATGTGAATGGATTGACATTTTACCGAGTTTTTTTTTGTTTTGTTTACTGTTACAGCATTACAAATCCAAATGGACTTTAATTCACAAAATTAATGACATGAATCTCTATAATCTTACATACGCATGCACACACAAAATTGAATAAATTTTTTTTATGTACACTACAATTTTTTTTTTCTGAAAAAAAAATGAATTGATTATCTTCATATGCAAAGTCAAACATTTTTTGCCCATTTCGTCTGCCAATATAAAGTCGACTTTTCTAGCTGACAAGCAAAAAGTAAAGGCTGCAGCCCAGCCCCCATGGTCTGGGCCTGGCTCCTAGTCCTAGTCCTAGATCTATGCCTATGCAGACAAGGATATTTTTGTTCCTCAATTTTTCCTTTCCCAGTGAAGAAATATCAGAATATATTAAAGATGTCGATACAATTCAGAGATAACGAATATCCATCTATTTATATCTCTTGTCTCTTAATTCATTGTTTTTCATAACAGTCATGTCAATCTTATGTCTTCCTATGTAAGCTGCTGATCGGAGTATTGAGCATTTTACACTTGCATTAGGCCCCGCCAGGTCCCCGGGCAGCTGTGGCTAGCACTCGTGTACATTAGCTGAGATCACCTTCGCTAAACTTGAAAAAAAAAAAGTTCAACCCTGTAAGCCCCCCAAAACATGGTCCTGAGAACAAATATACATGTACGTCAGTTTCATAACATTTTAATATTACCAAATCAAAATACACACCACGAAAATGACAAAGTTGAGTCATTTTCAGGACAGGCGCTTAAGTAAGAGAAAACAAAAACATGAATAGGCGCTAAGGGCCGTTATCTTTCTCTCCAAATTTGCTTAAACGTCAAAGCTTTTTCGCTTCCGCGGGAAAGGGACCCCCCCCCCCCCCTGCACCCACCTTGTTACATAGAGTGCAGTACTGCGTCCAAATAACTGAAAAGCAGTCGAACTAACTTTCCGCCTACAAAAATGTTTGCTGCAAGCCGCTATCTTTCTCTCAAATTTGCTAAAACGTCGGAGCTTTCGCGCTTCACGCGGGAATGGGGAGACTGCCCCCTCCCTGCACCCACCCATGTTACATACAGAGCAGTATTACGTCCGAATGATGAGGGAGGGGGGAAACTCCCACCCCCCTGCACCCACCGCCCTGGGGAGCACGATTCTTGTGCTCACAACCGCCCCCTTAAAATGAAATCCTGGCCACGCGGTTGTTTCAGGAACGTTTTAAAAGTTGATCGTATTTTTCACGAGACGAAAAGATAACCACAAACTTGCTCTGAAAAATCAATTACGTAGCTGAATATTCACTAGCAAAAAGCCAATCACAGAAACTGTCTCATGAAAATGCCCCATGTACGAGTGAATTGCAAAAATGTGTCAGAAAAAGTGTGTCAGGGGTGTCAGGAAAAAAGTGGGTCACCAAATGGAAACACCCCACTGAATTCTAGAACCAGTTACCGAGCATCTGCTAAAGAGGCCGGTTTACTAACATATTCAAATTTTGTGCATGCTTTTTAAACAAAGGTTGTTCTTGACAACCTGAAAGCTTGCCAGATGCTTGCCCGACATAGCAACAAGTAATGTATGCAAACTGGATTCCTAGTATTGTAGTCCATTTATTAATAACAGGTTGGTGGAATACCTGGTCACTAGGTCCTCCGGAAAGAAACATCCATAAATGTGAATAACTTAGTAAACTATTGATAAGAAAACAATTGTTCCTCCAGCAATTGATCCTTCATCAGGTTTCTTGTTGTACATAGCAAATTCAATGTGTGTTGACAGAGTAGAGACACTTCTGATTAAGGTGCTGATGACATAACAACTAGAACACACTTCTATCAACGCAATGAAGCAGCATGCTGTTCTTTTCAAAGAGGTAAAAGTGGAGCAAAGGTAAGTATTGTACGAGGTAAGAATGAGCGTACGTAAAATAAATACAAGAACAACAATAATATAACAATGATGTTTTTTCCATAGATATATGGGTACATAATTAATTATCAATAAGTATATGGTGCACAAATATTGACCTAAGTGATGTTGAAAACAGTTGGACCTGTTTAGAAGCAGAGCTTGTATGTATTACATGTCCAGAAACTTATATAACTTAATCACGATTGGGTCGTTCAATAATATTTTATGAGTGAAAATGAATGATGTAACCTTGGCGAAAAAGGGTGAAAAAATATTGGTCACGTATCTTGCTGCAAGAAATGTCTTAGATCATTAGAATCGTGAAAGAGTACTCTTTCAGAACTGACCAAAAACCTGAGGATTTAGCTTTTATACCAGTCAGGAGTTCGGCAAATTCAAGCACGGTACAGATTATTTCCCATCCAAATAAGATCGTGCCGAATGACGAAACATGATTGGTCCGCTCACCATGCACGTCACATAAAGCGTCGTCTGCTAGAAGTCTTTTAAATTCAATTGATTCAATTACAGACTGGCTTAACTCACTTAACTTTAAATTTGATGTAATTGCAATTTCTGAAACATGGCTTAAACGAAGTAACTCTCTTGTAAATATTCCTGACTATTCATTCGTGCAAAACAATAGACAGTATGCCAAAGGTGGCGGTGTTGGACTCTATATTCGTGATACGTTTTCTTTTTCTATTCGCAACGATTTGGTTTTAAATGAAAGCTTGTGTGATTCCCTGTTTGTTGAAATTAAGCAGACCTCTGCAAGAAATATTATTGTAGGCGTGTTATATAAGGCACCGTCCTTGGACACTAACAAATTTATTGATGGGCTCGATGAACTTCTTTCTACTCTCTCTATCGAAAATAAAGCAATATATTTAATAGGTGATTTCAATATAGATATTTTGAAGCATTCCTCAAATATTCAAGTACAAAACTTTGTAAATTTTCTATTTAGTAACTTTTTCATCCCACTAATTCAAAGACCGACAAGAATAACTGAGTCTACTGCTACCATCTTAGATAATATAATTACCAATCAATTCCATTTACCTACTACAAGCAGATTATTATACTCCGATATTTCTGATCACTTACCAATATTCCATATAACTTCTATTAAATCTGCTCAAGTGACGACCTTGCCGGACATTGCTCCCCGTAGGATGTTTTCATCAAATAATATAATTTTAAAAATGAAATTGAGAATACATGTTGGGATGACATCATGCTTATACAGGACGTAAGTCAAGCCTATCATGAATTTATGGCAAAGTTCCACAGATTATATGATAACAATTTTCCTTTTGAAACGCCTAAAAGAAATAAAAGAAAATTAAAACCATGGATGACTGATGATTTACTACAGTCAATTCATTATAAAAAGTTCTTCATAATCCGTCTAAAATTAATGAAAAGAAGTACAAGGAATTACGTAACCGAGTGAATTCGTTGAATAAACAGGCGAAAATCGACTATTATAAAGACAAATTTAATCAATATAAACATAATGTTAATGGTATGTGGCGATTAATAAACTCAGTTTTAAATAAGAAAAGACAACAAATTTCAAGTACTTTAGAATGTAATGGTGCAATGTCAACAGATTCTCAAAAGATCGCTAATGCCTTTAATGATTTTTTTTGTGAATAATTGATAATTGATGCATTTGAAGACAACTCATTCGCTGTCGGTGTATTTATCGATCTGTCAAAGGCCTTTGACACTATTAACCACAATATTTTACTATCTAAACTTAATTATTATGGCATTCGTGGGACTGCACACAATCTTTTTCATAGCTATCTTCGCAATTGCCATCAGTGTACCCGTTATAATTCTTCTCAGTCAGACTTGAAAGAAATTACATGCGATGTTCCACAGGGCTCTCTGTTAGGCCCCCTTCTCTTTATTATGTTTGTAAATGACATTCACCGATCATTCAATCTTCTATCTTTTATCCTTTACGCTGATGATACAAATTTACTATATTCTCATAAAAATCTTGATGTGCTATGTAAAACTGTAAACACTGATTTATTGAAAGTTTGCGATTGGTTTGCTGCTAATAAGTTAACAATCAACTACAAGAAATGTAACTACATGATATTCTGCAACTCTCCAACGCCTCCAGACTTTAGCTCTGTACAAATCATGCTAAATAATCGCATCTTACCTAGAGTTGAATCTACTAAATTTCTTGGTGTTTTTATAGACAGTAAATTAACATGGAAAAATCATATAAATGAACTTGAAAACAAAATAGCTAAAAACATTTGTGTTATTTACCGCCTAAGTATGTTTCTACCCCAAGAGATATTGCGTACTTTATACTGCACCTCAATTCTCCCGTATCTATCTTATTGTATCGTAGTATGGGCAAATACATATCGAACTGATGTTAAGAAGCTATGTACACTGCAAAACAAGATTTTACGTATCATATCAGGTTCTCATCCACGCTCCAGTAGCGATCCTTTATATAAATCTCTTAAATTGCTTCGCATTCTAGGTATAAATAAACTTCAACAGTGTACCTTGTTATATAAATGTCTAAACTCACAATTACCTTCCCAGTTCTGTGACCTTTTCCAACGTGTTTCAGATATTCATAAGTATGGTACCAGATCAACCGATGAAATCTATATTCCCAAACACCGTAAACTTAATTTTCAACATAATATCCGTTTCACCGGCCCTAAGCTTTGGAACGATTTACCCGAATCCATGAGAAATTCTGCGTCTCTGTTAAGCTTCTCATGGAAGCTAAAAAAGTGTATGATATCGGATTATAGTTCATGATGCCCTGCTTGTTTATTTATGTATTATGCTCGATTACTATCATTCTAACCTGTTTCCAGTATCTTTTTTGTAAGAATGCCTGTGAATATTTCGATGTTTTACTCTCACCGTATATCTTGCCACTGTATTATCCATGCATGCCATAAAACTCCATTATGATGATTATTACTATGTTGCAGTCCTCTTCCTTTCCCTTTACTCCAAGTTCCCTATCCTCGTCTCTCCTTCTCTCTGTCTGTCCCTTTCCTCTTTTCCTGTATTAAATTATATTGTATTGTGTATTCAGGCGTACCCGCTACAAACATCTGGCTTATTGGGACTGCGCCTTCTTCCCTATGTAACTTATTCTTGATTGTATTGATATTACTTTATATGCATGAAAATTGTACTATTTGAACAAATGTTGAATGTTGCAAAATCAATGGAAGAAAATAAATGTTAATTTGAATTGAATTTGAACGACCGAACGAATTTAGTACATGTATGTAGTATATGTCCATCCACTCATACACGTACACCATGGATATGCTATATCCAAGGAGTTATCACAGAACTGTGATAACTCCTTGCTATATCCACGCGTACACACACGTACGTATGACCTAGTACATGTACCAGAGTCTAGCACAGCCCATTTGTAAACTTATTTGATACATATTTACAACTTTGTACATGTAAAGTACGATAGTGTACCCGTACCCCTGACCATGCATTGCTGTTCCTGTATGTGTGTATTAGCGATGATTATTCCCCGATATTTCATTTATATAAGGAAGGAGAATTTTTTTTTTAATACTTCATTTTCATCTTGGAAACCCAAATTTTGTCGGAGGTAAACTTAAATAGTCCTGAAATCAAGTAAAATGGGCAATGTTGATAAATTATATCCTCCTTACATTGATTTTGGTGTACCTTTTACGCTGTTGCAGCAGTGAATATTCGACCGGACTGAAGTCACTAACCACAGCAGCGACTGGGTGCATGCCACCCCGTTACACCCGTGGTAGCGTAGCGGACGTTCACCCCCTCAGTGGCTCTCACGGGTATTTTGTGCGGAAAATGGTTGAAATAAAGCTATATTTTCTTTTAAAAATACATTTTGCTGCAAAATTGTTTTGAGTTCATTGTCTGCGCCAACAATCAAACTCAGCGATCATCTACATCACTTAGATTTTAAAAGTCTATACCAGTCAGGAGTTCGGAGGAAGCAAATAAAGGCTGAAATTGCTCCCCAAAAAGTCAGAAATTTCATCATTTTTAGACAGGAAAAAAGATATCCAAATCCGAACGAATATAGTCATGTTATATAACAAAATGAAGAGCAAAATGTCACGGAGAAGTACCTCTACCATAGTCCATCAATTTCTGCATTGTTTTCGATTGAGAGATACCTTCTTAACCCCTTGCAAATCTCACGATATCTCGTTTCGCGAGACTCAATATCCACTGAAGAGGAAATCTCCGCAAGAATCGGCATTTTGGCTCATTAACGCACGGGCTGCGCACTGACTGTTATGTATTTCTTTGTTTTTCCTTTAAGCTATCCTCTTCTCTTTCCTTATGTATTGCTTTCTTTTTTCCTTTAATCTATCCTCTTCTCTTTCCTTATGTATTTCTTCTTTTTCTTCTTTTAGTCTATCCTCTTCTCTCTCCTGGTGTATTTCTTTGTTTTTCCTCTAATCTGTCCTCTTCTCTCTCCTTATGCATTTCTTTGTCTTTCCTTTTAACTATCCTCTTCTCTTTCCTTATGTGTATCTTAGTTTTTTTTTTCCTTTAGTCTATCCTCTTCTCTTTCCTAATGTTTTTCTCTGTCTTTCCTTGAATTTATCCTCTTCTCTTTCCTTGTATATTTCTTCGTTTTCCCTTTTCTGCATGTTCTGTTCTTTCCTTGTTTATTTCTTTGTTTTCCTTTAATCTATCCCCTTTGATTGTTTTAAACTATACATCTATTCGAGATTATGGGAGTAGATGTATAGTTGTATAGTTTCCTGTGATCTGATTAGCTAAAACTATACATCTAATCCAGACTGCGGGAGTAGATGTATAGTTGTATAGTTTCCTGTGATCTGATTGGTTAAAACTATACATCTACTCTACAGCGGTACGGATGCATAGTTGTTCGTATTTATGGCACTTTGGCCCGCTTACTGTACAAATATGCAACTATGCATATGTAGCTGCTAACAGTCGCACAGTTGTATAGTTGTATAGTTTCCTGTGTTCTGATTGGTCAAAACTATACATCTACTCGACAGTTGTATAGTTGTATAGTTTGGCATGTTTATGTCATTTTCCACCCGTGATACACGCTTACACTCCCGATATTCTTCTTGACGATATACACGATACCAAATATTACACTCCCCTAGAATTTAACGATACGTTTTCTCATAATCCAAATAATATTTCACTTTTACATATAAACTCCAGAAGTCTGAACAGAAATTTCGAATATTTTGACAACCTTTTACTCTCTTTAAATAACTTTGCATTTTCCGTCATTGGAATAAGTGAATCATGGTTACATCAGAATTCTCCAGATATGTTCAATTTGCCTAATTATAAGTTGATTAGGGCAGACCGCAAAGGAAGAAGAGGGGGCGGTGTTGCAATTTATATTGCTCAAAAGTTAAAATTCAGTATCCGTTCCGATGTTAAACTAACACAAGCAGAATCATTGTTTATTGAAATTGACAACTCAAATCGCAAAAATGTCATTATAGGTTTAATTTATAGACCCCCTGACTCTAATTTTGAACTATTCTATGATGAAATTGATTTATATCTTCATAAAGTAGGCGATGAAAACAAACATATTTTTATGCTTGGTGACTTTAACATCAACTTCCTGCCATCATCTGATAACAGTAGTTCAACCAACTTTATGCAATTAATGTATTCATATGGCTTCATTTCGATTATTAATAAACCCACCAGAATAAATTCACATTCTTCAACTCAGATTGAAAAAATTTTTTCGAACGTACATAATAACAAAACCATCGGAGGGATATTGTGAAGTTTCCGATCACCTACCCATATTTTTAACTTGTGAATGCAAACTATGTTGCCCTAAATCATTTGATGAACTTTTATATCGCGAAGAATCCAAACGTAATATAGAATTACTGAAACAGGATTTACTTTTAGAGGGATGGGCAGATGTCCACAATGTAAATGATGTCAATACTGCATACAAACATTTTAATAACAAATTGCAATATTATTATGAAAAGAATATCCCTCTTGGCAAAATTAAAAACAAGCAAAGTAAACCCAGGAATCCTTGGATAACGAAAGGTTTATTGAAATCAATACAAACACGCAACCGCCTCTAAAAATTACATTTACGCAATCCAACCGACACTAACCTAAAGACATATAAAAACCTATCGTAATAAATTAACAAAATTAATTCGAACATCCCGTAAATTACATTTTTCTAATAGAATAAAAAAAGGCCAGTTCAAACACTAATGCAACTTGGAAAATCATCAAAGAGGTTATGGGAAAAAAGACAGATCCCCCACCCACGGACAATATAAATATACTTACATATATGATTCTAGTATTAAAGCAAATTCATTAAATTCATTTTTCACGAATATCGGCCCTGAACTCGCCAGCAAAATTAATAGCCCTAACGCCCACTTTACAGACTATCTTTCCGAACAAAATCAAGAGTCTCTCTTTTTAAACCCAACAAATCCCAGCGAAATTGTTAATATTACCCAATCTCTTAACAGCTCAAAATCTCATGGTTTCGATAACATAAGTATGTCTCTTCTAAAAGAAATAATCCACCCACTTGCAAAGCCTTTAACTCACATATTTAATCACTCGTTATCACAGGGTTTTCCATGATCTATTCAAAATAGCTAAAGTAAATCCAATTTGGATGGAATGGAATGGAATTCGAGGTCAAACACTCTTATGGTTTAAAGATTATTTAACAAACAGAAGACAATATGTTACATTCAATTGACGTGATTCTGATCCCCTTTTAGTTCAATGCGGTGTCCCTCAAGGCTCCATCTTAGGCCCACTACTATTTCTTCTTTATGTCAATGATATTATTAATACATCCTCCGTTCTTTCTTTTGTCTTATTTGCCAACGACACAAATATCTTTTGTTCTCACAAAGACCTTCATTCCTTAACTAATACTTTGAATTATGAAAACATGAAAACAGAACAAACTATCAAACTAGTTTAAGTGCATTAACTTTCTCTTAATATAAAAAAAAAGACTCATTTCATGTATTTTAAACATGATTCTCATAATTTAGACACACCAATACATATTAAAATCGAAAAAAAAAACTAAGTACAAGTTTTGGGGAGTAATTATAGATGAAACTTTGACTTGGAATGACCATCTACACCACGTAATAATGTGCATTTCTAAAAGCATTGGGATAATTTTCAAGCTAAAGTTTCTTCTACCCTATGCAACCTTATTCCTATTATATAATACGCTAGTTCTCCCGTATATAACATATTGTAACATTTTATGGGCTAATTGTGGTTGGACAAAAATCAATTCTATTTTTAAACTACAAAAGAGAGATATACGTATTTGTACAGGATCGCATTTCTTAACTCACACTGATCCCTTATTCCATAAACTTAAAACGCCAAAATTTTTCGACTTGAATACTATTCAAGTAGCAGTCATTATGTTCAAGTACATTAATAATCAACTTCCACCATCCTTTGATAACATGTTTAGGTTTAAAAGTTCTGTTCATTCCTACCCTACTCGCATATCTGGAAATTTCCATCTTACAAATCCCAAATTATCAATAATACACAAATCTGTAAGACATTCTGGTCCGGACATTTGGAATAATTTTCCCGATAACATAAAATCTTGTTCTACCATCTACTCATTAAAAGCTACACTTAAACGAAAGATCTAAATCACCTCTCTAGTTTATTGAAGAAACAAATATTTACATAGGTCTGTTATATTCCTTATTCTTGTTTGTATGCTTTGTATTATGTTTATTTTTTATTGTATATTATTATTGTACATGATTTTCTACTTGTGTAATACTTATTAAAAAAATAATTTTATTGTATTTGTTATTAGAACGCAGAAATAAAAGCAAACAAACAAATAATAAATTAGGTATATATTAGGTATCATGCACTCTAAAAAATACTGCACTCTTAAAATGTTGGGTAAATTTAGTTGGGTAACTGCTGGTTGGTTAAAAATATTCCCAATTATGGGCTTTTATTAACCAACTGGACACTCGAGTGGTTTAACCAATATTGGTCAATACTTTTTACCTAAATATTGGGCATATATTTACCAACAGTATTTGGTAATTATGGGTTGCGTACTTGTTGCCCTGTAGTTGTGTAATTTTGTCACATTTCCTTTGCCAGTTGGGTAAATTTTGTTGGGTAACTGTTGGTTGTTTAGAAATTCGCTTTTGCCCAACTTGCGGTAAATATTTTTACCCAATATTGGGGAAAACACTTATATGAATATTCATGAATTTTTAGTAGCGTATGGTTTGGGGTGGCCCAATTTACTAACTGTCACCGAATGCATAAAAAAATATAGGGGGTATATAAGAGCTTGCACTAGTTTGCACTAACTGGATAGGATAGGACTAGGATAGGATAGGTTAAGATATAGGATAGGATAGCTTAAAATAGGATAGGTTAGGATTAGGATTGATTAGGTTAAGACCCAGAAGGACGTAACAAGCAGATTTCATTTTTTTTTTACCTAGGTTGGAGGAAAAAGGAAACAATAAATTGGGCAGCTGAATTTGCCCAACCACATGATATTTGTTACCAAACAGCTGAACAAATAGAGGGTTGGGCAATCCTATTGGATAAGAGTGGTTGGGCAATAATTACCCAACTGAGAATATAACCAACAGTTGGGCAATTGTAGAGTTGGGTAAAATCTAATGGGTCACCAACTGATGGGCAATTTGATTTGCCCAACAACATAGTAAATGGATTGCCCAACATCAGTTGGGCAAATTTTAACCCAAAGTTGTGTGGACAGTATGTTGCCCTGTGTTGGTTAAAAATTGGGCATTTTTTTGCCCAACTTTTTTAAGAGTGTGGGTAAACTATGCTGGGTAAATTGAAATTGGGTGAAGGTTTGGCAATTTTTTTTCCAAATTGTTTGATACACGCTTTTGCTCAACGTGTGATTTACCCATTATTGAGGAAAACGACAGATCCAAATTAAACTGCGTGTTCAACTGGGTAAAACATGAACGCTAGGTAAAATAAATGGGTAAGATTGTCCCAAATTGCTTTGTTTCATGCATTTGCCCACCTTGTTTTATATCACTTTACCCAATATTGGGGAAATCACTTATATAAATATTTATGAATTTTTAGTAGCGTATGGTTTGGGGTTGTCCGATTTACTGTCACCTAAGTTCATAGGGGGTATATAAGACACTAGATTGCACCAACTGGATAGGTTAGGTCTCGGATAGGGTAGGTTGGGATATAGGATAGGATAAGTTGAAGTAGGATAGGTTAGGATTGATTAGGTTTAAACCCAGAAAGACATAACAGGCAGGTTTTTTTTTTTTTTTTTTTTTTTACCTCGGAGGAAAAAGGAAACAATTGGGCAACTGAATTTGCCTAACTACATAGTATGTATTACCCATCAGCTGGGCAAATTGAGGAATGGGCAATATCCTTTTAGGTAAAATTGGTTGGGCAAGTAATGATGGGTAAATTATTGGGTAAACTGAAATTGCTCAACACAAGGGCAAATTCTGTATAAATATGGGTAAGTTTACCCAAAGTTGGTCGGACACATAACTACCCTCATGTTGGGTAAATTTTGGGTAAAATTTTGCCCAAAGAGTGAATAGGATATTACAGTATTCAAAATTGAAGAAAAAATGTAATTCTTGTTACATTACATACGTTTCATCAGCCTCTTTTTATATAAAATACTGTGCCCCTAATATAGGATAAAGTGTACAAAATAGTCTTTTCAAAGGTTTAACATTTTAAGGAATCTTAACTTTCGGCTGCTTTGCAAAATTTCTCGACTACATTTCTCCCGGATTTTCGTTGATTTTGCGCCCCAGTGAGGAACAAGTAAATAGAAACCACTTATCAATACTCACAATTCGAAATTATAAAACGGGTTCAAGAATGTAGCTATCCTGATTGGTCAAATAACATCACGTGACCGTGCAAAAAAAAAGTACTAACGCATGGCGAGGGGACTAACACACGGCTAATCCGGATCAAACACTAAGATTGTAAGAAAACACTAAGATTGTAGACCCGCTTTATAAAACTATTAATACCTGGTTGTGAGTTCGTGCGTTGGTGCGATCCAGCAACACGCAGGTTTTTATCGTGGTGTCTAACACACTCGGCTACGCCTCGTGCATTAGTACACCACAATAAATACCTTTGTACATGTGTTGCCAGATCGCACTAACGCACTCCCAACCATGTATTAATAGTATACTGCACCACTCGAACCGCTCACTACAGTGCTCCCTTGCGATTTTTCCTGTAGGTAAAATGCATGAAAAAAATGCGTTTTTGAGGCTTGAAATGCAACAACAAAAAATCTGCCTCGCGGTAGTCTCGCTCCCTCGCTTGTACAGTACATTATAAGTATGGTCCGGGGGGGGGGGGGGGGGGAGGGAAATTCTTTGTGTCAGGACTTGCGCCACCGACAAGAGGGGGCAGCATTTGAGCGTCAAAAGAGAAAAATAGATGTTGGCCAGTGTCACATTGAAAATGCAAATGTGAGACTGTTGTTGTTATTATCGAATAGGAAAAGTCTAATAATGCTGTTCTGATATAATCTATAAGAGGAACCTATAGTGGAGGAATTTTTGTGCCTGAACTCTTTACATTTTAGATGGCACATATCTTGAGAGAAGGGCTGATGTTTCTAACGAGAGTCGACGGAAGCAGGACCGAGCGAGTGAACAGTTCACCGAAAGCATGGTATCTCGGAGTAAATGATAGATGAACATTATCATTATGGTGAGCTGTATCAATCTACAAAACTGAAACTCTGAACGATTGACATTTATTGGTCAAAGAAACGACATCGTCATTTTTAATGAACTATGTAAATGTCGGTTCTAAACTTTTACATTTGAGAACTGAAACAAAATTTCAAGATGGAAGAGTGATATTGTTCGATAACAATATCAATTTTCAGAACTTATTATAAAGCTCGTTACTGAATTTGGTACTTTGCTGGTACTTTGCTGGTACAAGGGATGACTTAGTTGGATGAATTTTTAAAAATTCTTTTTTGAGCTTAAATTAAGAGGATAACAGATGTGTAACAGACAAAGTCATATTGATTGCTTCGAACTTCAACGTGGATATTTGAGATCTGCTTGTATTGTTGATGTAAGAAATATGTTGAGAAGAGTTTAAAATGGGTCTATGAACAGCGAATGATTGAAATGCTATTCGAGGTGAAGTGGACAGTTCCGGTCTGCTTTACACATAAGACATGAGTGGTTGATTTTTGTGCTGAGAATTAGGGTGGAACTTAAAGGGGAATTAATCTCAAAATATAAATGTGCATATATTCAAAGATGTAATTTATTCCTTCTTGTTGTCCTACGTAGTTTTGCATTAAAAATATACGAGATGGGTATAAATCAAGATTTTCTCAGCAAAATTTATCGTCTGCTAGCGATACCTGGGGGCTGCCATTTTCTTGATGTGTACATAAAGATATTTTTAGTCCGAATGCAACATTGTCTTTCTTCCTTATACAAAATCCCATTTTAGATTTGAAATATTTAACAGATATATACATACATACATTCTAAAAACGAAAATGTATTTTTTTATATTTCTTTGAAAATTACTATTTTACTAAATATAGATCTATTTTCTTGATACTATGACGTACGTGACGGAGCAAATTAATTCAAATTTATGTATGATAACTTTCCCGAGCATCAATAGCAGTGCTGTAGGACTCGAGTCCGGACTCGGACTCGAGACCGGTCTCGAGTCCCTATTTCTCGGGACTCGGACTCGGACTCGGACTCGAGCCAAAAGGACTCGGTCTCGGACTCGGACTCGACCAGTGGTGACTCGTGACTCGGCGAAAATCGGGCCGAGACCGGCAACGAGACCGGCAATTTTGTCCGTTTTCCGCTTTTAATTTTAGCTCCAAAAATTACCCCAGGGCATGCAAAAAAAAAACAAAAAAAAAAAACGCTATTTTCGCTCACCTTGCTCGATTGAGCTGTATTTTGAACATGACCTTAACATCGATCGCCGTACTAACGGTACGAGAATGTGCCCAAATAGACGTTAAGATTAATCTTTTATATGCTCGTATACACTCGTTATACACGTATGACACAGACAAGTATTGAAACTGATATTAACCATTAGGAGATGGATTAATCTGTAACACACGTTTCCCCATATGGACCCCAGCCTGGGATATCTTGGGTAGTCTCAAACAGATTACTATTCCACTTGTATTTCAAGAAAGTATTATGAACTACAGTTTTGATCTTCTTTTTTATCTTTTTACTTGCAACCTACATGTATGTTCCTGTGGCAAATATGTGGGAAAAAGTCGAGTCAGCAATTAATAATTTTTGGCATTGTGTCAAATGGTTTTATAACGGTTTAACAATTACTTTCGTTTTACTTGAGTCACTTAGTCATGTAGTCAGTTTCCAAAATGAATGTTAATGTTGCCCTTGTATTACATTAAGCCACTTTATGACTGAACTAGCTCAGTGGCGGATCCAGGCAGGGGCGCCCCCTTTAAATTTTTATGTTTTGTAATTTTCACCATGGGAGGGGGATACCCCCTCCCACGCCCTCCGCTCCCTCGCCGCTGGCCCCCCCCCCCCCCCCATTTCAAATTCCTGGATCCGCCACTGGACTATAGCTGATACATGTATAATGGTTTTATTAGTAAGGGCTTGACGATTCACTTTTGTATTACTTTAATTCAGCTATTTGATAAGATTAAACTATTGGTGTTCTTGGTGAAATATTGTCTTTTTCTCTTTTGAAATTAAATTCTCTGCCAAATTGAAGTTTTCAATGAACCAGAAGCCATTTATGTTATAGAGTGCACGGTAAGCTATTTATCATGATATAAATAATGTGACGTAAAAAAAAATTGCAATTTAATATGTTCCCATTGGGACTCGGACTCGGACTCGGACTCGGACTCGGATGTCCAGGACTCGGGACCCGGATGCCAGGACTCGGGACTCGGATGCCAGGACTCGGACTCGGACTCGGACTCGGACTCCAGGGACTCAGACTCGGACTCGGACTTGGATGGGATGGACTCGACTACAGCACTGATCAATAGTGACAAACTATGCATTCACCTGCTTTGAGATAATGGACTTCAATAGTCAGAATGCGCGTTGTATAAATTATGTTCTGCTCTTCCAGGCAAGCCCAAGAAATCGATTTCTATTTAGCAAAACCAGAGAATTTAAAAAGAAATCTATAAATTTCAAATTTTAGAATAAATGTATACACCTGTTATATATTTTCCATCATATATGGGGATTTGTTGTAATGAAGAGAAGCAATTTAGCTCTAGGATTAAAAATATCTTCCTGACCTGACATGTACAACTCCATATCATTGAGAAAATGGCAGCCCCATGTAAAGTGTTAGCAGATGATACCGTGTGCTAGAATGTCTTGATTTAAAGCCTTTTCTGATATATAATTTCTAAAGAGATACAGGCCAATGACTAAGAATATATTACACCATTGAACATAAGTACATTTATATTCTGGGGTTAATTCTCCTTAGTTTAGTACTGGAATAAACGGGCATTGCAGGTCTGTTTATGTCACTGTGTGTATATGGAAATACTTGTTAGAAATCAAGATTAGAAGGTTGATATAATTTACAGATTTGTTATAAATACTTAGACATAATTTATTTAGACAATGCAGGTCTACTTATAAAGGTTGATATCAGGGGCGGCGCTACAGGGGGGGGGGGCAGGGGGGCGACCGCCCCCCCCTATGATTTTTTCAAGTAGTGAAAAAAAAGAAGAAAAAAGAAGAAAAGGAGGAAGAAAAGGGAAAAAAAGGGAAGAAAGAAGAAAGAGGAGTATTAAAAAGAGAGGTCTTAAACCTGTAACTCTATATTACCCCTGTTATTTAATGGAGAAAAAATATGACGTCATCTTTAGGCCGTCTTGCCCCTCCTATCAAAATACCCCTGGTTGATATATACATACTTATATCTTGTTTACAAATATTGCGAAGTATCAAAGTAAGGGAGAATCGTGAACAGTTCCTTTTACAGGAATTGAGTATGTGGAGTATAAATCTTCTTCTTTTGTTCATCAAGGAATGATAAACTTGATCATAATTACGAGTATCGCAAATGGCATGTATTTGGGATTCTTTATTTTGAGTTTTACCATGTGACAGCCAGCCTTCCAAAGTCGCTCAGGGGGGGGGGGGGGGTATGAGGGTCGCCTCCTCACATAGAGCCGACCCTACCCAAATAAGAGGCTAACGAATGAGAGACAGAGGTATCGGTCTACATAAATATATGTAACTCCAGGGAGCTCCACCGCTACCGCCGTTAGGCGCCTAACGACGGTGACGGTGAAGCTACCTGGAGTTACATGTAGATCGACATTACATCTAACAGATAGATTTTTGACATCATTATGAGATTAAGAGTACCATACTTGCAAAGGTTAAAGTTAATATTTGTAAAAATCTACTCAGAATTGACACCATAATCCAGAAAATCATTTTTGGAGCAGAACTTCACTTTCAAGTCCATCTTGTTCACACTTATGTGCACTGTCTGCAAATAACTAGTCTAGTCTATAGCGCATGCACATACATTGTATAAATGCATCACTGAACTCTCTAGTAGTGTAGACAATAGAGTTCAGTGATATGCATGCACTGCTCTTGGCGCTCAAATACTGCCTTCTCTCGTCGGTGGCGCAAGTCCCGACAACAACAACAACAACAACAACAACAAAAAATATCGCGTCTGGCGAGCGGGGGGGGGGGGGGGATGTGGAATCAATTTCATTTTTTTTTTTTTTTTTGCCCCTGCCGTCATATACCCTAGATGATTGCAGTGCTGAATATATGGAATAATTACAGACTTGTACAACATAAATTGCCTTTCAGGTAGAAGGCATCTATTAAAGCTTCATTTAAACAACACATCAGATGTGTTGTTTAAATGAAGCTATAATAGATGCCTTCTTCAACATTATTGGATATCTTAATACAAAGTTCAGTACGGATTATGATTTTCATACAGTAAGACGCCAAGGAATCTCGTTGAAGCAGAGTTAGTGGAGAGTCACACTTGTGTACTGGAACAGATTACCTAATTATTCTTTAAACCAGTTTGGAAAAATATCACGTATTCCAAGATGTTGGAGTTTAGACAAAAGAATGTCATGGTTATTAGAATCAAACGCTTTGGAGAGATTTAGAAATATAGCAACAACATTTTAATAGCAAAATGTCATTACTTTCTGTTCGTTTATTGTAGAATCATCAATAAAGTAATAGACAAAAACAATTTATCTATATTTGATATAATTATGCGTGAAGATTAGTTATCACATAAAACTACCTACATAATACATGTGTATTAATCTCAAAGACAATGTATTGCATTTCATTTTCTGAGAGAAATATAGAAAAAAAATTACACAGCTTCAAACGGAAAAGCGTACCTGGAAGTTTTCAGAATAAGCAAGAAGAAGCATAGACAGGATATAAGGACATGCTCTTGTTTGCCCTGTAGTGATAATTATTCTCGTGATTTTTTTCCTTCTATTTTTAGTTATCAATGGATGTGAAAGTGACCCATGCATGAATGGTGGTACGTGCTTTGACAGTGCTGACTCACCTGACTACTTCTGCCTCTGCACAGGCACAGGATTTGAAGGGATGCGATGTGAAATAAGTATGTGACCAATAAATTTCCTTTTCAAATTATGAAAAGTTTTTTTTTCAAAATTTATGTTACAATGAAACTTTATGAATCCCATTTTAAAAAAGTTAACGTAAGCATGGTCAGTCCATGCAAGCCCTTTTTAGATCAATACCTTTCGATTTTGCTGCTTCGTGTTTTGTATATAACTTAGAATAGCTAACAATATCCACCCCTGTATCAACAAAGTTCTTCACGCCAATAGCAGTAAAACTATTCGCCTATAGTCCGGCCGATTGGTGAAGTAATTGTGCACTTTTTCACAAAAGCATGAAATTTGGCATGTACGTAGAGCTTTTGATGCCGAATAATTCTGGATATGGGGCCAACAAAAATTCCGGCCCTGGCTCCCGATGTGCCCATTTAAAAAATTTTTTTTTTAATTGGCCCTCTCAAGGTCTTTTCCCTTCAAAGTTGATGTAATATGATCTAGTTTGATTTAATGATTTAAGATGTGATTAATGGCATTTTAAATTTTACGTTGTATCTGGAAGCTTCAACAAAAGTGTGGAATTTAGTACTGGTATGCTGGAAATTTCTATAGACAGAAAATATCAATATCTAACATTTAAAACATGTTTCTCTTCTTATTGAAGAGTTATTCATGAACAATATACATTAATATCCTGATGAAGCAAAAGAAATACTCTTCTTTTACAGATGTTATTATGCCAAAATAAACCTATAATCAGAGGCAAAACAAGTAAGTGATAAAACTGCACTTTCCTCTTCTTTTTTTTTTCATCTTCGTGGCCATAATTATACGAAACAAGCTAGACATCGTTAGACTTATAAAGATGCCAATTGATATTTGTATTCTTAATAAACATCTGCAATATCTATTAAAGGGCTATCCAGACTTTGTAATAAGTTGATTTGTGTAAAATAAAAAAAAAGGAGAAATATAATTATGAAAGTTTGAAAGAAATCGGACCAGAATAAGAAAGTTATACATGTTTGAGAAATGAGATCACTATTTGAATTGTACATTGGCAGTTGGGTCAGTCGAATGTTAGGTATTCCCTGTCAACTCTCGATTTTGTCGTACATCAATAATTTCCCTTTCATAAGCCCCTTTTCCATCGGGCACTACTAAAAATATATTTTACTAATATTTTTTGGGGGAAATAAATGACATTTTATTCATTGTGTGTGTGTTGGAACAAATGGGAGAGTTCTCCGCCGCCACATCACAGTGACATTACATGATTACCGGATCGGCCAATTTGAAATTCCCATTTGTATAAGGATTTACAACTTTCATATTGCTTGTCCGATTTCGTTCAAACTTTTAACAATATACTTCTCTGATTTATCTGGTTTCTTCCATAGTAACTTGCCATAAAGGTAGGATGTCCCTTTAAATAGATAGAGCCTGGTTACGTAATTCTTTATCATATTAACCATTTCGCATTCTGATGCTTTGTCCCAAAATGCAAAATTATCAGATGCAAATTACATTTCAACGCTTATGCAGTATTTTTCAATTTGATTGCAGTATGGGAGATTGAATTCCCCACTATTTAAAATTTTCAGCATTATAAGACATACCTTTACCTTGGTTTCAATGTGTCTCAACCAAATTCACCAATGTAACCCGCATATGTCTATTTTAGGGGCGAAAAAGTTCCAACATCCTTAACTTGCTACCAATAAGATATAAGCTTCAAGACACAGAAAACTTCATACAAATAACCACATCTTGAAACAAACCAGTGGTCATTTTTAATATGACGGCCATCTTCATGAAAGAAAGTGACCCAACACTAGAGGTATTCTGCTTATAAAACATACTACCTTGCCAATAGTTATACTTTAAAGCCCAAACTCAAAGTTACATGCATATTCAAACACTTCGGGTTCCGTGATGAACCCTCTTGTAAGGGAAAGAATTGTCTTTGATGGGCCATCAATGGGCCCATTTGATTCCTAAAGTGGGCTTTTTATGACATTGATTTCCAAAATAATGTCTACCATTTAAAATTGAAACCAAATATTTTTTTTAAATCTTATTTTGCAGATAAATTATGTGGGCATTTATGGGCCTTTTTGTTATAATTGGCACCTGTGGCACCTATGTTGTTGATTTCAAAGACGTTATGTTGACTGATCACAATTCGAAGCATTTTACTTACATTCATCATATCAGTGACTTTGTAATATTTTGATATATAGGATGGCCCTTTATTTGAAAAATGGGCACCTGAAGAATTTGTCTTAGAGGCCGTGAAATACTAATAATGATATTTTATTATATCTAACTAAATTTGATTACATGAACTTTGAAGGGGAAAGACCCTGAGAGGCCATTAAAAAAAAAATGACACAATGGGCCCCAGGGCCCGATTTTTTGTTTCGCCCCATATCCAGAATTATTCGGAGGAAAACAACTCTACCTACAAGCCAAATTTCATGCTTTTATGAAAAAGTGCAGGATTCCATCGATTTTCTTCACAAATCTGCTGGACTATGAGTACGGGTCGTATACGCTGCGTATCGAAAACTACACCAGAGAGACAGGGGCGTCGCTAGAACATTTTGAATCGGGGGGGGGGGGGGGACTGTGACACCCAAATTTGCCGACTAAAATGCTCACCCTAACCCCCCCCCCCCTATAATAATAAAAGAAGATCGCAGATGTAGAGATCTTCATCATACGGGCCCATTTTCGCAAGGGGGCAGGGCTGACGCCTTTTGCTCGAATATCAACTTTTCAGTTTCCATTTTTTTTTTTTTTAACTTTTCGTATTGAAAATGTACAGAAGTTACCTACATAAATTACATAATTATCCGGGAACCTCGCTGCCTAAACATGTGGATATTCTGGTACCACCCTGGTCAAATATGAAGTGGTGGTTATTTGAATATCGGAACTTTGAAAATCCTCGGGGGAGGGAGCTTGCAGCCCATTGCCCCCCGCCTCATACGATTATGCGTACATACCCGAATGGCTCATCTAAGGAGATTAAGATATTTCTCCATTTTCGTATCATAAATAATTAAATTGATTGATTAACTTTGTGAAAAATTGTAAAATCAGCTCAAATGCCAGTGAATTGTGTGCAGTCCTCTAACTACATATATAATTAAGGATATGTGAAAGTATGAGAGAAAATGGAACCCGTTTACTATCCTAAAATAGAGAAAATCGCGATCAATCGCTAGCGCAAGTCGCTCGGCTTCTTCGCTGCGCTGCAGTCACAAAAACCAAGCACCAGCGCTTGGCGATTTCAGAGCGGGTTTGCAGTCCGTACGGTATTCTGTGATAGAGCGAGGTATGCCAACCGTAAGAGTTCTTTAGGGTTCGGTGGTACTCTATCCCGACATCAATGTTCAATCGTAAATATCTTGATATATAAACGACCGATCAGCTTATAAAACTCAGGCGATTTGCAATTATGATTACAGCATTAGCTGGAACAGTGATTTTTTTTTTTTCAATCCTGGGCAAAGTTAATCAATGCCTTTAAGAATTATTTATAAAAAATTTTTACATTTTTTTTCTATATACGTGGTAGGATGCAGGGTAACAGATTATGATATGCTATTTGCGAGCGATCGAAGCGACCGTTAACATTTTTTGTATTATGTATCAAATTATTGCATAAAACAAGAACTGAACGACCAGGGTTTTTTTTTTTTTACTAGACACTTTGGCGGGACGCATGAAATCGCCTCTTTTTTTCCTTTTCCGTTATTGTTTGTCTAATTCTTTCCTCCCCAACTTTTATCTTTATCATTCTCATATTCTTGTTCTGCATGACTGCATTCCCTTTCATTTTAGACGTACGGGGACATTTTCGCTAAGGGGGCTGACGCCTTTCGCCAGAATATTAACTTTCCAGTTTTTCCTTCATATTCTTTCTTTCCCATTTCCTTCTTTTCTTTCTGTTTTTGTTTTCCTTTCCCTTCCCTTTTCTGTTTCTTTTCCTTCTTCTGCTCCTTTCTGTTTTCTCCTTTTCCTTTTCTCTTTCCTCTTCCCTCTCCCCTTTTTCTCCTCCTTTTTTCTTTGTGCCGACCGAGGTGGCGCATTTGCCAACAACAACCCCCACCCCCATCCCGTCTAGCGACGCCGCTGTCAGTTGATATCTTTTCACACTTCTATAGATAGGCCTGTAATGTATTTTTTTCATCCATATTTTTTACTCTGGGCCTGATGTAGACATCTGAAACCCAGACTAATATAGTTTCACAGGAACAATTTGATATGCTGTTCGACTTCAATATGTTCAGTCACCATTCCAATTTCATTCCATTTCCAGATACTGATGAATGCGCCACGTTGCCGTGCCAAAACGAAGGTATCTGTAACAACGGTCAAAACGAATATACATGTATGTGCGTCAATGGATGGCAAGGAACAAACTGTAATACAGGTATGAATATTCATCTCTCTTAACAAACTGTATTTAATACAGCTATAAATATTCATCATACCTCTTTAAAAAGTTGAGATAATTGTATGAATATTCATCATCTCTCTTTAAAAAAAGGTACAGGTATGAATGTTCATAGTCTCTCTTGTTTTGTGTTTGGAGGAAGGGTAGACAAAAAGGCGTAAATGGAATATCAGATATTCACTAACGTTAATTTAGAACAACTTTCTGTTAAAGAAAATGAACGGAATCTGGAAGAAGTATTACTTGAATGAATTAGACTTATTTAGAAGTAAAATTTTTTTAATGATTTGATTTAATTGATTTAAAGTAATAGCCTGGTATTTGTAGTATTTCCTTCACATTTCCTATTTACATATCAGTGTAATTTTAAGCAAGACTTAAATGTATCGAGCAGTCTAATGTCGCCCACACTGGGTCTTTGTTTTTGTATCTCGCCCGTGCCCCATTATTCCCTCACGATTGTTATTGTTTTGTTCAGATATAAACGAGTGTGCAAGTAATCCATGTCAGAACGGAGGTCAGTGTCAGAATGGCCGTAATGTCTATAGCTGTATCTGTTCTCAAGGATTCCAAGGGCTCAACTGCGAAATTGGTAGGTCGTGATGAATCAGAACTCAACTCTCTCGATGGAATATCAACATTCTAATGCTACCTTTCATTGAACTGCATCTCGAAACTATGTTAAAAATAATGTTGGGCAGATAGGCCTAATGGAGCGATGTGGTACATTTTGAACACAGGACCTCTCATACAAGGTCCTGGTTTCGATCTGTCATGTCTGTGTTCGGCGTTTACTTTCCTGGACAAGGTGTTGTACCTACAATATTTTGTCCCTCTCGACCCAAGTGTATGAAATGTGTAACTGACAATGATGGGTAATAATTATAAGTGCAGGGCCCTCAGGATGAGTACTTTCAATACTGATCAGGCTACCCTGTGTAAATAAGATATGGTATTAATAATGAGGTTGCTTATGATTTGTTTGCTCACAATCGATAATCGTTTCTGTAACAAAGGCCTTGTAATTCAAGTAATCATTGTAATGAAATAACTTATTTAAGAATGTACTATGAATTTACCACAGTTTGATGACATTAAGAATATTATTTTGCAGTCGTATACATGTACATTCAAAGCTATATACAGTGTGTCCCAGAAAAAAGGAAACCGTATTTCATGGCAGAAATTTTCTGTTATAATGATAAGATATGTGGATAGCTATTTAATTGGGGGAGCACAGCTATAAATCTCTCAATATAAATATGGTGCCATGTCAATGATGCGAATCTCATCAGCAGTATATGCTTCCATTCATTATTTTTTTAAAGCAATTCTGAAAGAAACCATTGTTCAACCACACTCGCAATGCACTATAAACTGAATCAGCAACCACTAAGCCAATAATGATTGAATACAGAAATACAAGTTATTTATTTTTTACTTAACTAATCTTTTCACAAAGAATGTTTTTAGGTGTTATCTCAGTTTCTCACTGATCAGGGATATTACGCTGTATGAGAAGGAAATTGTTACAGCAATGGTTATGATAAATCATTACAATAAAATGATCTAGCATCTCTAGTGCATTTCCCAGTTGCTTTGAGACAGTTTCTTTGTAATCGCATGATCAGAACTCAACTTTATCTTTAACTGTTTATGTTCACAGTTGATCCATGCAACAGCGACCCATGCCAGGCGGGAGGTACATGTGTCATCAACATCACCAATGGCATCTATTCTTACACATGTAACTGCCCTCAATATTCTGAAGGACCAAACTGTGAAATGTATAGTAAGTGATTTTTTTAGTCCACTACTTTACCAATGGTACCCTTATTCCATTTTGCTTAGTACTTTTCAGCTGTTTAGATTCAGTTGATCGTCAGAACTAAAATATAAATAAACTGGAGACATTTTTTTTTTAATTATACCTCGAATAGAATCCTATAGTTGTGATAAGTCCTTAATGGTATTATTACATTCAGCCAAGAATAATGTCATGGTAATCCTTCATAGATTTGCCTGGACTAAGTTTGCATTGACGAGAATTCATTTTTGAAAATTTGGCCGTTATTCTATGATTCTATGAAGTATTAAGAGAAATTTCGTTACAGTTTCCTTTGGAATGAATGTTTCATAATAATTAAAAGGGGGCCACTTATCATAAATGCCTTTTAGCGGATGAACATGGTGAACAGGGGGCCGTGGTCCCATTGTGCCTGCCCCGCTATGCCAATGAGAGAGAGAGAAAAAAAGAGGGAGAGAGAGGAAGGGGAGATAAAGAAAAATAGAGAGAGAGAGAGAGAGAAAGATAGGAAGGGGAGAGAAAGAGAGAAAGAAAGTAGTAAAAACATTCTCATTTAGTTTTCTTCGACCAACATGTTTCAAGTTTCCACCGCCAAAACCATTTCACTTTACAAAGCGTCCAACGAATGAACTAGGCAGACTACACAATATGATATAACTACATGTCAATACAACAAGTCGGGTCACTTCACAACCGAAAAAGGGCATTGCTGACGCATTTCATATAGGTATAACCTACACTTTAATGATTATTCCATAATCTGCGTTTCATTAAAGTGTGATATTCCATTAAGGGCAAGTCTAAGGTATTTGGAAATTTGGTGTCCATGGTGTTCCATACTTTACCGAATATTGTGGAGTTCTGAACACAAATTAACAATAAACGTGTCATTTCACTTCATATTTCGTCTGACCAAAGCTCTAGAAGCACCATCAGCTTTATACAATTATCAGATATACTGGTTTCTGAGACGTATAGGACAAAATAGCCTGGACTTGCCCATTACCAACTGCAAAATCCGTGCATCACCCGATCCGTAAAATGGAACCAAAGTAAAAATATCCTTGCCCTACCGTAAACACACACAAAAATCATATTAACAGTTCAATATCTGTAAATGAACTATAATTTCATTAAACTTCTTCACCTACTCCCTGCATCGTATTCTGCTTTCCGGCGTGACGTCACTTTCTTAACTACGACCCTAGTAAGCCTCAGTGGGTGAAAGAAAACACGGCTCGCTTGACATGCTTGAGCGTCGCACTTAGTTGACTTCGGTCCCACACGTAGAATTTGTATGCACATAGAACGACTCTCGCACAGCGAACATCATCGGAAATTCACTCCTGGCAGGATAACCTCATACTTGTCGGAGTGATTGATGTCGTATTCAGGGAATTAAAAAAAAATATTTAAAAAGCTTTCACAAAACTGAGTAGGTGGGACTGTACAAAGTCCCATACCGTGATGATACGGAGTCGTGAACAGCTGCATGAGCGAGTTATTGTTTTTGGTTCCCATAGCACATTTTCTGTCTTTGAAATCTATATTGCTCTATTGGTAAATATATGCATGTGTATATATGTATATATAAGACTAAAGCTAAATATCAGCAGGATATGTACCTATTATGAAATGATCCGAACAAATGAGCCGAACGTATTACGTCGGTTCCCAGCGTGTGTTGTTATTTGGATTTTTCTTGCAGATTTCGATCGCGTTTACCCATTTTCCCCATCTTTCGCGCTATTTAACGCGATCCGGAAAAATACAAAATGAAAGAAATTACCCCTGTACCATATTTTGTTTGTGACAACCTATGCCACAGAAAATTTTCGGCATTTTGATAAAGAAAACCATCACTTTCATAGAGTCAAAGTGCGTTCAAGTCAATGTGTTGCTACGCGTTGCCAAGCTATTGTTTTCACCCAGCGGCTGCAATCACGACGAAAGTTCCCGGATGCCCGGAAAGGAGAATAAATGTGACTACATGTGTATTTTCAAAGAAGTTATTTTGGACAAAGAACACTCACTTTCTTCATGGTTGTTCCTTTCATCACTTTTTCAAGTCTGATCTTTCAGGACTTCCTAAAAGAGTGGGATATGCGTCGGTAACGTCTTCAAACTTATCTAATATTTGTTTTATCTTACAGGGTTATGTCTTGTCACAATTACGAAACAAATGAAGACATGTGATATCATATATTCTGCAAGATCTCAGTGTCTCGTCTTTAGGATAAAAATATGCTGACGAATGTGATGTCTCTGCTCCTTTATCGCTGCCCTGTAGTGAAGTCATCAGTCTTCCTTCTTTCCTCTTCAGGTACACCTTATCTTTTTAAACAAGGCATGATAGTATACAGCTCGTGTTGGCTGAAGAAGAATTTATCCGACTTCTTGATTTAATTTCAATATAATTGTCACAGACTCTTTCACTTCACTCGCGCTATTCAGCCGAAGAGCCTGCCAGCTTATCTTATATCTAGGTTTGCAGGACCCTTCTAGCCCATGATCCTAGACGATCAGAACAGATGAATCATTGAATTCTAGAACCCAGTTCCAAGCATCTGTTAACTTTAATACAGAAAACGATATTGTTCATCCAGCAATAAATCCTTTATCAGGGCCCATATTTATAAAACCTTACTAAGCTTGTTGTCAACTAATTGCATATGCTACAGCACATGGCTAGTTGCCAACTAGGCCCAGTAATTTTTATGAATATGGGCCTATATAAGTTTATTGTTGTACAAGGTGAAGTTAATGTGTGTTGACAGAGACATTTTGGGTGTGATAAAGGTGCTGATGACATAACTAGAGCACACTACTACCAAGGGAGAAGCAGCATGCTATTCTTCTCAAAGAGGTAAACGTGGAGCAAAGGTAAGTACTGTACACGAGGTAAGCATGAGCGGCGATCTCGGGGGGGGGGGGGAGGGGGCGGTTCCCCCAATATTTTTTTAAAAATATATATTGTACAGTAAGTAATGGTAAAGGCTAGTCGCGTCCCCGTACCCCCGGCCGTGGAGAAATCACTGCACATGGAGGTAAGTATATGGACGGACGACTACTTTACTGTTTTATGAGTTGACCTGGAAATGATTGCATTTTGTCTCAAAAAAACACTTGGAATTGCACCCCCCCCCCCCTACCACCACCACAACCTCCATAAATGGGTTGACAACCTCTTCAGTGGTTACACTATAAGGACATTATTTTTATGATTACTTGATCTGTAAGATGAATTATGGCTACTATATTATGAACAAATCAAAACAGGGTTTAAACACTTCGTTTTTCATTTTCTAATTATAGAAAAAAGGTGGCTACAAATGTATATTTCTCTTCAATATTTGTTCAATCAAATAATGACACGTCAACTCTTGCAATCTACTTATCATCTATATAATCCCCTATTTGATAGAGCGTAAAAAGGTTTATTTTAAACGCAGTAGAAAATTATATATTAAAAGTGTATTGAATTCCTTTGTAATAGAAATACACCTTATTGCTTATTATAGTCTTTCTTATTTGTTTGATACGCCTGTGTAATTATGATGTCCTTTAAGTAGCAATGTTAACTCTTGTTGCTCTTGTTGCTAATTTTTACAGCATTCTTTCACCTAAACATTGATGTTATGACTTCGACGAATCAGTGAGAAAGGAATCAGGACTATGGAAAGTCATACACGGTCCTTCAAATAAGGCCAGCGTACACACAGAAGACAGATGTATGTTTGCAATGTACATTCTATTTCTCAGACTGAACAGGTTCGAGAATGGGGTATTATTATTGGTTAAATGACACCATGTGACTCTTGCCTTGTGATACAAATATTTTACCATGTTGAAAGGGCAGCTCAATTTTTATCACAAGTTGACTTGGAAGAACAGAAAAATAATCAGAGAAACATGATGCAGAAAGTTATGACTTCTTAAAGTTGTAATCACCATTCATTTGAAAATTTCATATAATCTCAAATAAATTGTTGGACTAAGACTTATTTGAGGCAAAGCTTCCCATTTATTTTATTCCAAAATATTATCAGTAGGTCTAATAAGCTTTTCCCTAAGCGCCTATTCCCTCGGATCAGTAGGCCTACATAATCAAATATATTGTTACAGATCCTATAAAAGGGTTAATTAATGTACTTTTATTTTCAATTCCCATATGAATATAGAGATGATGTGGTAACACAAATATGAGTAGTTCTTATAACTTTTTGGCATGCATCTTTATCTTTTAAGAATTTTTTAAGTCACCTAATTTGTATAGCAGGATATTGTAGCATTTCCTTACTTTAAAAAAAGCGCAACATTGAAATGACTAGTCACATTGCCCTTGTATTTTCAAAACTCTTTTTGTTTTCTATTTTACATTTGAATTACCTATATGCATTTAATTATAATCTCCATGTATAAATGGCTTATTTGAAAGTATCTTCTAGGATATGAGTACTGGATATTAAATCCTTTCAACTTGTTTTGAATCATCTAGAATATATATATATATATATATATATATATATATATATATATATATGTATATGTATATATATATACATATGTGAGGATTGTTGAGGCCGGAGACAAGGACATAGCTGAACCTTAACTTTATTAGATCAAGCTTTCGGCCTTCCCGGGGAGCGTTTCATCAAGCGTTTTGTCAGTGATTTTTACTGACAAATTTGCTCAAAGCCAATCAGATGCAAGGATTTCAGTAGCTTATAACAGTTGTCGGTAAAAATCACTGACAAAACGCTTGATGAAACGCTCCCCAGGCCTTCTCCAGGTTCTGAAATAATAATACAATCATATACATGTAGTATATACTTCAATATACACACATATAAGTGTGTGTTTTTATATTCCATTTGATAACAAAATATACATTTGCATAATGATATCAGCATATACCTTCATTATCTTCAGAACCTGAAGAAGGCCGGGAAGGCCGAAAGCTTGATCTAATAAAGTTGAAGTTCAGCTACGTCCTGGACCCCGTTCTCATTACAAGGGATAGAGCGATCTAGCGCGCGCTAGATCGCTCCACCTCTATGGTGAGAACGCGGCGACGTCGTTCCGGCGCGATCCAGGGCGATCCACAGCGATCCAAAACCGGACCACCTCTGGGGGGTGGTCTACAAGAGATAGCGCGATCTAGCGCGCGCTAGATCGATCTCTCTTTTGTAGTGAGAACAGGAAGATGCGAAGTACGCCGAAAGTACGCCGGAAGTACGCCGTGACCAAGGAAGTGTTTACAATGTAAGGATACAGCTCGCATATAGCGCACAGTATACAGTCGGTATATATCGCTAGCGTTAAGCAGAATCGAATTATGCGCGAAAACGTTGACCCCATTACGTCAGATGTCATGGCAACAAGAACCCTGAAAAAGAGAAGTGCGACGATAGATTGCGCTACCCTCTGCAGGTGTGAACCCGCGGCGTGCCAGCAGCGTGCCAGTGGACCGCCCTGGCGCGATCCACGATGGAGCGATCCACTTTCCAATCTACGGGGTCCTTGTCTCCGGTCTCATCAATCCTCACACTATACAATTTACCGAGAAGCCGTCGAAATGTTTAAGTTGGGTATCTTCGCATCTATATATATATATATATATATATATATATATATTTTGAGGGGGAAAAAATTAAGTTTGGTCATTGTGTCATTTGTGTGTTGGAACAAGTGGGAGAGTTGTCCCCCACTACATTGCAGTTACCATCCAAATATTTCAAAAATTCCTACTATTTATTGTGATAACATCTTTGAACATGTTATAACTTCCTTAACATTCAAGGGTTTTGTTCAAACTTTCAAAATGCTTCTCAGATCTTATATATATATATATATATATATATATATATATATATATATATAGTATATATACATTTTTTTTTCCGGGGGGGGGGGGGTTGTATTCGTTTAACATTACTTTGCCTTTTTATATGATTGCGTTAGCCCATTAATTTTAGTTGCCACATTTTGCCTAATAAATGAAATTAATAATGATAAAGATAAATGTGTAAGTACTGACCATTTGTCTATGTGGTAGTGTGTCCTTGATTATAATATTTATTTTATTTTATTTATTTATTATTATTATTTTTTGTGTGTGACAAGCTTATTCTATTGCCCCATTTACATTTCATCGCATTTTGGTCCCGCACTACCCCGCAGTATTGCGTATAAATGCGTGCAATTGAGCGATCATCTCCGACATTTTGGTCAAGTTCGATTTACAAATAATTCATGAATACGTCACGCCATGTTTATGCAAAAGTAAATCATTGTTCACGCATCAATTTGTCATCCAGTTTCACGATTGTTCGGAATCGACTGGATATTAAATACAGTGTCTCCTTTTAGTAATGATGTAATTGTTACTAATCATTACAGACTATAAATTGGCAATGCTGTGTAAAATATAAAGGCCTAATTACGATTTTCGTGTACAATGGGCAATATTTCTTTTACATTTTGCAATTTTAATTCACACTGTTTCATTTAATTGACAGTTTCTTCAACACTAGGATTTTTTTTTTTAAATTGAGAACAGTTGTTGCCAATTTGAAGAGGGAAATCTGATTAATTTAGACCTTAAGAAAACTCTGAACTGCTATAGGTTAAGCGTGAAAAGACAAAGTGCTTTGATCACTGTTCAACATGCGTAGACTATGATCATGCTAAGCGAAAACTGTGCGGGGAGAATGCGCAACGAGTGCGCAGTTTTGAGCAACTTATTCGTGAATTATTCGTGAGCTAGTCAGGAACATGACTTTGCCGATGGCACGCACTGGCAATGCTAAGTTGCGACTAATAATATTATAGGGTGCGTAAAGTTCACGGGATGCTTACGATTGCTGACAAAAAATGTCGTACTAGAAAATGTTATCGTGCCAAACTTGTCTGAAATTTTGTCACGCATCCTCCTGCATTCTTCCGCCCGCTGCCACGAATAGTTCCCACATTGTCACTCAAGATGCGCACGCTATGCGTAAACTCAGATGCGTGCAAGTGTAAATTGGGTATGAAGGCTGCGCGCCTGTAATTAGATCCAGTCATTTCCGGTAATTCCCTTCGACCCTTCGATGTCATTGTTGACAAAAATCCATATCAAATCAATAATACATAATTATTTCAACACTTTTTTTATATGTGCCTAAAAGGGGAATATTTCCTGGTTCAGATCAGTCCAATGAGAGAGCAGGAGTTGATCCCAGTGGTATTTTATGGGGACTTTATTAGCAGCCCAAGAAACCTCATAACCAATGCAGCTTTGATAGACCAGGCTTCGGGGCCCCTGTAAAGAGAAAAATGCTGAAAAACACCCCTTCATATTTCCAGGAAATCAAGGAAATTGTATGAACTAGTCAAGACAGACATGAGCCTACGGGGAAATAATTACAGGTGTGTGCCCTGTAGCAGATTCACGAAGAAATTCGACAAAACACCGCACAGCGTCATCTCATGACATGTTCTAGAAAACAAAACAGTAAAACAGGCATGTCATTCACAAAATTCTGTAAACGAATTTTATCCCCATTCGGACAAAACAATTTCCATTTTCCATAATTTCTTCAAAGTCGAGACTTTAAGTCTGTAAACATACACATGCAAAAGCTTTACTCAAAAAGCTATTTGAAGTGAAATATCAAAATTGATTTGGAGAGTTTCCAGAGATGATAAAGGCTGCTCTTTTTTCCTCTTAAGGGCACACGCCTGTACTCATTTCCCCATAGGCTCATGTGTTAAAAATGAGAAATAATAAAAAAAAATAAAATAAAAAAAATCAGGAAAAAAGGTGCTAGCAATGGCACCATTCAAGCTTGAGTCTTGACCATCGATCTCTACCTTACGTAGAGATCGATAGTCTTGACTAGTTCATACAATTTCCTAGACTTCCTGAAAGTATGAAGGGGTGTTTTCAGCATTTGTTCTCTTTACAGGGTCTGCACTTTAGACTACCAACAAACCTGGTCTAAGCTACAGTGGTTCTTGGGCTGTTAACAAAGTTCCCATAAAATCCCACTGGGACCAAATTCTGTTCTCTCATGGGACTGATCTTAACCAGTAATTATCGCTCTTTAAGCACATATCAAAACAAGTATTGAAATATATATTGTTGATATTATAAGATTTTGTTTTCAACAATGACATCATCGCATGGGAATTACCCCCAAATGACTGGATCTAATCACAGGCGCGCGGCCTTTCAGGAACAGCAATTAGCTGTGAACTTGGAAATTTTCACATTACTATAATCCTTGGGTACTACATAAATATTATCCTTCACCCCACTTCTTTTCCCATAATTTGCCTTATCCCTAAATGGGTGCCTATGCACTGATCAGGCACAGATTTTCACATTCACACTGCTATTCAAGAAAACTTCTATTCTCAACTAAATATAAATCATAACTGATCATAGATGAGAATAGACCTACTTAGACTCCTGTGAAGCCAAAGGATGAAAGAGAAACAACAGAAAACAAAAGACCCTTACAAAAATTCAGCCTATACAAAATAAAACAAATTACTTGCAAAGAGTAATTGTGCAAAAAGGGTATGATACAGGGGCAGATCTTGAAAGTGAGAGAAAGACAGGAGAAAGAAAATGATGGGGGGGGGGGGGTATCGTAGACCTCTAATGTGAGGTGAAATCAATGGTTAAGACTGCAAGACAATGAGAGAGAGAGAGGGGGGAGAGAGAGATATAGGGATAACAGAAGGGAGTGTTGAGTATAAGGCTTGATAAATGGATAAGACTACAATAGACTGTGAATGAGACTGAAAGAGAGAGAGAGAGGGGGGGGGGTAGCTTGTTCATTATTGATATGAACTTGGCTTTCAATGGTGTTGTTACTGGTCGACTGGGAATTACCCTAAACCCTCATTACCTTAAACCTCCCTGTCCTAAATGACTGGATCTAATTACAGGCGTGCTTCCGTAAGCCTACTGCAACAGCTCCATCTACGAAGACTGCGTGTAACAAGACATGTCAGGGCCTTAGCCGATTTTCTTGCCTCGCCGAAACATAGATTATCTAGGCCATTGGTCGGTATCTATAGCAACTAGCTTTGCGTAGATGCTAAAGCCCCCCTCACACGAGGCGTCATTGCTGACGTAAGGACCTCGTCAGCGATTGGTCCGCTCTTTTACGCGTCTAGAAAAGGTGATATCCTTTAAAAGGTGATCGCAAAATGAAGAGTGATAATATACAAATATTGACTGCTCATGAGGATGATGGTGGAAATTATCACTCCCAAGGTGGTGTTCATACCGGCCCTTCTATCATATAGAAGGGCCGGTATGAACACCACCGAGGGAGCAATAATTTCCACCACCATCCGATTACAGAGCAGTCCATATTTGTTTTATATATGGTGGTTGATCCAGTGTCCGAACACTTTTCAGAAAATCAACGATAGCAAATAAAATATGAAACGAATATCTGTCAAACTATACATATTGAATGCTCAAAGTCCTACAAAAAAAGAAGTTGATGGAATTTTAAAAAGACAACGTAGATTTAATACGATATTCCCTTCCGAGTGAACCCCTTCCCAACGACGCGGCGTTTTGGTCCCTTGAAAAAGGTACCGTAATTCCGAACGTGTGAAACCTATGTCCATGCATCAAAATACAAAACATATCAACAAAATAATATCAATCATTACATGGAAGGGGTTAGTCATAAGCCCAAGGCTGAAAGGAACGCCCTCAAAATGACATAGACCCCTTATAAAGTATAAAACATCGTGTGTGTGTGTGTATATATATATATATATATATATATAAATATATACACGATGTTTTATACACACACACACACACACACGCACATGTGTGTGTGTGCGTGTGGGTGTGCGTATGTGCGCCCATTTAAAGCGATGACATAGGCATGAACTGTACATTCGGACCGATGACACACAGCGAACCGATGACGTCATCGGTTGGCAGACCTGCGCAGTGAGACCCAAATTACATGCTTTTGCATATAGGGGTAGGTCATCAGTTAGTATTACGCGAACAAGTCGTCGGTTGTATAGAAACATTTCAGACGGGTCATCGGTTATGCGGTTGAATTCTACACACACAGGTCATCGGTTATGCGGTCAAATTCTAGGTTGAAAAAGATGTCATCGGTTCTTATGCGCGCACATGTATGCGTGCGTGTGTGTGTGTGTGTGTAATCCTTAAATTGGGTTCACATTGGGGAAAAAAAATCAATGGTAAAGAGCGTGTCACAATTACATACTTATAAATGCAGTACACTAAAATAAATGTGTAAAATTGTAAATTATACTGTATTGCAAATACAATAATAAGCGGAATGTGAGGGGGATAAAGACGAGACCAAAATAACGGAATTAATGTGCATACCGTTGATTTATTTTGTTTCTGAATATTAAACAGCATAAATTGGAGATCCAAATATTTTGATAGTTAGGCAAAAGTTCAATTTATACTTATACCAGTGACAATAAGGGCTTAGCTTATGGGGATATCCGGGTACCGCCGTCCCCCAATCATTCTTTTATTTGGAAAATCAACATCATAGAACATACAATGCACCAAAAATGACTAAAAGAAAATTAAGCTTCCTTTCGTGGAACACTAATCACATTTCGCTATACAGACATGAAAAATGAACATGCATAACATGTCAAAAAACTAAACATAATTTCGAGGATTATGTAAAATCGCTGTGTGCTCATAAACTTATCTTCTTTTTAAATACCGAGTTTTTCTTCTACGTTGTCATTGCATAATTTTCTTCTGGTATATTGTCTGGGTGACAATTTCAACGCATTTTTCACTGGTATCTCTTATACTTGGTAGGAAGAGTATTAACTTACGTGTTACGTCCCCTCTCACGATCTACGTTCCATGGTGGGACCTACTTCTTATAGCTCCACCTGCCTGTGGTCCTTCGTTCCATTAATCCATTGAAAATCCAATGGAAATCTAGGCCAAAACATGATAATAAAAATGAACACGAAATGAAGTGTCTTTCTAAAAATTTAATATAATCTAATATATTACTCTTAAGAGAAAGTTGTTTCATATAAATATATATATAGATGCGAAGATACCCAGCTTTAACATTTCGACGGCGTCTCGGTATCTATAGTGTGAGGATTGATGAGACAGGAGACAAGGACGTATATATATATATATATATATATATATATATCACAATGCCATATCAATAAGATGGTATGAGATTTTCCGAAGTATTTTTTAAAATTACATCAATTTTTTTTAATGTTGGGTTTCCTCTGGATCTGGCACCCCCACCCCCTCCCCCCCAAAATGGTCTTGCATAAATGTTTGTACATATTTTAGAAAAAAAATACATAAAAAGGGCCCTTAAAAATGATGAAGTTAATATTTTGCAAATTGTTGATTACCATGGAACACTCGGGCGATTGGTATACGTCTTCAACGTATATCATGCAGTTTGATGTTGACTTTTACTTATTTTTCATTATTTGACATTGAAGAACACACATATATCACGAACATTACACATTACAGCATTAGGTATTGTTAGGTGATTCATGTCTTCAAGTCCTCCTCACCAGACAAACCCTCTTCTTTCGAAAGAATCACAGCAAATATGTGTTTTCAATTCTTAACAAAGAGGCACGTACAGATGTATAACAATGTACATTGCCAATATGCGTCATTACAGCGATATGTAATTATGTTCATTTCCGTAAAATCAGCAGATATCTAACGGTAATCTAATTTTTTTTTCTTCTCTGTAGATGTTTGGTTTTAAGGCATCGGACTGTGGACCAGAAGGTAAGGGTTCGAGTCCCTGCCGAAGTACTAACATCCCTTTGGCAAGACATTAATCTACATTTGCCACACTCGACCCATTGAAGTAAACAGGTAGCTGTATGAGGAAATTATTTCCGTTTTTTCAGCACCTTATCAGTGCAGCCATAGGCTAGAGCAGGGATAATAATCCCACACCCTCTGATAGACCATAGGGACATTGTTAAAATACGTAATTTGCGCTTTAAACGAACGTAACTTTGAAGGTAAAGCTTTGGCAATACTTCAAGTTTCTTCGGCATTGCAGACAAAACAACAACAACAAAATCCCCTGAAACTTCACTCATAAAGAATGGAAAGTTGTTTATTATCATTTAATCCTCACTAATGTGTATTCCTAATATGCACGAATTGTGACAAAATATATGAAATCCTTAGAGGATATTGAAAGGTTTAGCCTCTACTTTCAAACGACCTAACGTCCATTTAGTCCGATAAAACTCAATCCTGACGTTAACACCAATCATAGCATTAAAAAACGCCCTCTAATCCTAACCATATTATCCCTATCCTTAAAGCCTTAGGTTTTTTTTTTTTTTTGGGGGGGGGGGGAAATCCTATACCCTACCCTTTCTTTAAAACTTACCCGAATTCTAAACCAAATGTTACCCTACCCTATCCTTAAAACCTTACCATAATCCTAACCCAAATCCTACCCTATTCCCTGTCCTAAAAACCTTATCCTAATCCTTATCAAAGAGTAACACATATTGGAAGAATCAGAATTTGGGGGAATCAATTGGACTGAAAGCTTTTTTAAAGAGTTGAATTGTTCATCGCCCATAAATATACGCATGATTGATGCAACAAAGACTATAATAGACCCCGTCTCCCCCCCCCCCCCCCCCCCCCCTGAGAAGCATCCCGTGATAATTTCAATATCTTATTTTATTCAGTATCTAAATTTTGGAAAGAAATATTACTTAGAAGCGTCTCCTATAGCATTAATTTGAAGCAATCACTGACAGATTTCGGGGGGGGGGGGGGCGTAGCCTAATTCCCTTACCCCTCCACCTTTGAAAATAAAATCGGCAAACTTTATACAAAAGCCAAAGATCCACCCCCTTTCAATTTCTCGACCTAAACAAGCCAAAAGTCACTTGGAAATGTCATAAACTTGTTATGATTGTCAGAGAGTTGTTTGAGTAAATTAAATCTTTATACATATGATAACGTTTTCTTTTTCTTTTTCTTGGTCTATGTTTGTCAGATATCTTATTTGGCATTGAGCCCCCCCCCCCCCCCCCCCCCCCCCCCCGCCTTTGATGATGAAATACTGATGACTCATGAATTAGGTGTCTGTCAACGCACTATTTTTTTTAAATTTTTTTTTTTTGCTTGCTTATTTGTAAGTCCTTCCTCTTCCTCTTTAAGAAGATGATTTTACTCACAACGAATTTTTCATATCCTTGTAATCATTAGTTGAATTTTTATTGATTTTCATTTTTTTATGTTCTAGTTTTTCTTAACGCAGATGATGCTATTTATCTTAAAAGTGAAAGTGTGAGATACGTCACAAATCAGTTAAATGTCAAATTAGCACCAACACATGACACATCTTCTTTTTTTTCAAAAATGAAATTGAGTGTGCCATATACATTGGCGACAGTCATTGAAAAATCACAGGCATTTGAGGCAGTATTTCGAATATAAATTTCGACCAACACGTGTTCAAGGCTACATGTCGCAATCCCCCTACCCCCCCCCCTCTCCCTCTGTCTCCCTGTCTCTCTTTCTCTCTCTAGAATTTATTTTTAATTTCATTTCCATAAGTTAAATCAGACTTGTAATTAATTTTTTACTTTTTAGAATGTTCATATCCCTAGAGTATGGAACATTGTAAAGACAAGTTAGAAAATTATTAAAATATTGTGCCTTCAGTGCTTTTTGTTTCAATTGAACAACGCACTGTGGACAAAATACAACGAACAAGTGAATATCAGTTTTACACAAACTCTTGCAATTCATTATTATAAAACGTTTTTTTACATATCGTTCTTAAAAGATCATTTGAGTGTTATGTGAATGTGATCAACATTTTGGGCGCTTGCTCCTGTGATTCATTACAATTTTTTTTTAAAATTGTATACAATCATCTCGGGGTTGATTAGGCATGATAATGGCATAGCCGCCGACGAATTACAGAACAGTATTTCTTTCTCTCTATTGGAATGCCTCTCTTTTGAATGAGAAAAACAAGAATGTTGCTTCAAGGGACGCTGTTATAATGATTATAAGGGTAGGAAACCGCCCTTATTATCCAAATAAATTTGATAAAAACTAACTGTATGAATGAAAAGAATTATTCCGGATTGATTTGTGAGTAAACGATTGAGCCATAACGGAATAGATGAAAGGTGTAGAAGAGAAAGAACGGGAAATGAAAAGAAGGTGAAGAATGTAATAACATCAGAAGGGAATGGAAAATTAATGAGGTAATTGAACTTTGATCATAACATGAAGTACTTGATAAGATGGAAAAGAAGAATCACAGAAAGAAAGGAGACAAAGAAAAATGATAGATGAAAATGATAATGGGGATATAGGGATGGTCTAAAGGAGTGGATGGCGAGAAGCAAAGAGAAGGAGTCTCAGTATAATTATTAGCGAGTAACAGGGAGAGAGAAACTCACAAAGAGAGAGAATGAAGAAAGAGAGATATATATAGAGAGAGGGAGATTAAGAGGGAGGGGTGAGAGAGGTCTTTAGAGAAATTAAGATAGAGAAAAGGAGAATTAAAGATATTGTGGGTGAGAGAAAGAAAGCGGCAGAGAGAGAGAGAGAGAGACGGAGAGAGAGATGTTTTCATTTGAAAGAAGTGGTCAACAAATTTTTAGATCACTAAAATCAGATATACCCTACCTGACCGTAATCATCTTTACGGAGATGTTGGAAAAGAAAAAAAAAATCAGAAGTGTAGTCGAGGATTAGGGTCATGGAAATGACGAATTATTTTTCAGATGACATAATTCGGGGTTATCTTAAAACAAACCACACCTGGAACAAGGCCCTGAAAATGTCTGACGATTACTCATGATATGCTGCAAGACGTTCTGGTGGCGTCTTTGTCACGCGTGGTGCTTAAATGGCATGTTCATGTCGATACACGAAATGACAGGTTGTTATCAAACCGATCTGCATTTCGGCGATGCATTTTAAATCTTATTTCATCATGTCCATTCCACTATTTTCTTTACATATCCCCAATATATACCAAACAACGAAATTTTACTCTCCTAAATGACGATCCATTTGGTCTGAGTCGTAATGATTCATTTTGTAATTTGAAGAGTGTGAAGATATAAGGTCATTATATTTTCGGGCATAATACAGCCAAACGGATTAACTTGAAGGACACGATAAGCTGAAGTATAATGAATCTTAATGGTTCGCTACATGTTATGTAAATTCTTTTTCGTAAACTAATGCGTCACTCTAAAAAAATTATTAGATGAAAATGAATGGATGTATGTTTAATATAGCGTTGTTTCATATTGTACTGTTCAGATAGATATCTGGGAAGGGGGCGAACTTATATCGATAATTTATTTCTTTCTTTTTTCAAATTCAGATTCGTTTATTTACCATTTTCAAATAATCACACAAACATAAAGTGCATAACATCGTGAGATTTCTGAATGATGTGTTTCGTAAATCTGACTAAACATCAACAAATAAAGAAGTTCACAATACATAAAGAGTAATAAATGAATAATTTTACAACACATGATACACAAGTTATTTCCTTACGAAAATTTGTTTCTCTGAAATCTGTAGGACATGCTAAAAGGCTAAGCTCTTATATTACATGTCCAAAAACAAACTCAATTAATCTGTGATTTGGTCATTGGATAATATAAATTGATAAAATATATAAATACAACAAACGAGGCATTCGTCACCATTCCCAAAGGAAAAGTATAGAGTGTGAAAGTTTAGGGGAAAATGTTAAAGCGTGGGAATAACAGGCGATTACTTATATTGAAACGGGAAATAATTTACTCATATTAGTAATCAAATAAACTAACTTAGTTTATTAATCTCGTCAGTATCGTAATACTAACAAGCTTCATTGATACTTACAGGAAACTAAATGAATTTCAGTTTTCTGGTCCATATGATATGCACAATATATTTTGATTGTCATTTATGTGTAACTTGTTATAAAAACAAAAGGAAGTCTCTGGCTCACTTTCTCACAAGTCAGTAAAGTTGAATAAATATGAAGGGGAAAAAAAAACACTACAAACTCATTACCCCGCCGTTCGGTTGTCGTAAATTAGAAGGACAAGATAGTTTTTCTTTTAACCTTCATTTCTTCGGCAATAACAAACAATTATTTATAATTCATTGTCAACCTGACAGTTGGAACTTATATTATATGATTGGAAATTTAAGAAAATACAATAAAAGTTAGTGGTAATAACAATATGATCAGCAAGGCTGTTACAGAGGTAAACATGTATATCTTGTTATTCCTTCTTTTTCAATACATCTTTTTATATTATGTTTGCCTGCCCCATTCCTGGCAAATTGTCAATACACTTGGGGAATCAATTACATTATTTTCAACCTTCCTGTATTGTATTATTTGTTATTCTTTGTAATTCACATGTATGTACTTTGATTTGGCGAATGAAGTAATAATAATAATGATAATAATAATAACATTAATTCATCTTAATTTCCACTACGTGTTAATTTTGAAGTCACTGGGTCGCCTTGTCCCAAGTCAGTGAAGTTGACTAATAAAAAAAAATGAATAAATGACCTTCAAACTTGGTATCCTGTTCGGCTGTTGTAAATTGGAAAGACAAAAGTTGGAATTTTCATTCATCCTCCGACCCCGCAGCAATGGTTCATTGTAGAAAGCTGAATACCTGATCTGCGAGGATACAATTGACAGAAATGCGAAAAAAAAGGGCTTATATATAACCAGGTAGTGCTTCATTACGTTTTACTTTGGTTGTTGAAAGCGATGGGTCACTCTGTCACAAATGAATGAAATAAATCAAGTGAATGACCTTGAAATCTTACCTTGATCGCGTTTCATCCTACTCTTCAAGGGGAAAAGGAAATACTCGCATTCAGTGGCTTAGCATTGGTACAATCGTTGAGGGGCACTGGCATCGGGGGGGGGGGGCTAATGAATGACTGGACGTTGAATGAAATACGATTTCGGGGCGGGGGGATTATGGGGATGATGAGGAAAGAGTATTTTCATGTTCTGTTCTCATCCTTTCCCCCTTTTCCTTTTATTTTCTCGCTTTTTCTCTTTCTTTTGTTATTTGTCTAGTTTCGCCCTTTGGGCAGGACGTGCCCCCTTGCCCCCGTATCTACGCCACTGCTTGCATAAATCTTTTCCTTTTATACACAATGTTATTCATTATAACTTGTAAATAAGAGAAATATTGATATGACACCCAAGAATGATGTAGGTTGAAATTTTGAAGTGGCAATAAGACCCAATGATAAAGTATTAATGAATTAAACTGTGTCGAAGAGAGATTGAAACGAGATTAGTAGTTTTAAAGGTTGAAAGAGAAAGGCATACAAGGGGGGGGGGGGGGGAGAGAGAGAGAGAGAGAGAGAGAGAGAAAGAGAGAAAAAGAGAGACAGAGACAGAGACAGAGAGAGAGAGAGAGAGAGGGAGAGAGAGAGAGACAGACAGACAGACAGACAAACAGAGTGAAGGAAAAACAAATATTGAAATTATCGTTGGAGCAAAACATGAAGATGAACCGAGAGAAGACAGAAAGAGAAATAGGTGTATGTAAAACATTTCACAAAGAGGGGATCCGAAATAGAAAAGAGATGGTGAAAGGGAGGGAAAAAGAGAGAGAGAGAGAGAGAAGAGAAGAGAAGAGAAAAGGAGGAGACGAATGCAGATTATCTGAACATGGGGCAAAAGGTGATACATTCCACAATTGACTAACCAATACTGAATTAGTTTTAAGATTTTTACTCATAAGTTCATTGCAATGTTCTTATATTATGAAAAACAGTGAGAAATATGCAGTGAGAATAATAACTTGAACCGCTTGGACTAGGCCCTACCCTTCTATTGAAAATCTTCTAAAATCTATTGATACGCTGGAGTTTGAAAAGGTCCTACTGCGCCGTCAAACGTGACAATACTAATAATCTAACAATGGACATGATGGAAAAGGGAAAAAGTATTTCATTTGTGACGTTGGCTATTTTCCTTGTCACTTTTCAATCTTCTTTTGTTGATAACTTTTTTGTTCAACACCCCCTGCCTCTCTCTCTGACTGTACCAAGAGATTCAACAGAGGGGTGTAGGAATAATGAGGGGTGTAGGAATAATGAGGGGTGTGTACTTTAGTGGTATAAACTTGTCGTTACTGTTTAAAGAACACCGTCTGGATTTAAAAATCGTTGCGATTGTATATTGGGGTGTAGTGATTTGGGGCTACCGGTGGCGTCAAGTGCACATGAACGTACCACACCTATTATTTGCTTGATGCGTTTCTCGCCTGGATCAATTTCTAGCGGGTCGACAGTAGCTCTGTCTAGTTGTGACCTGAAAACGTCTCTTGCTTACACAATTGAACTGATCTCGTTTCGAAACAGTTTTCTCGACAAAAACGGCAATCAAGGGATTACCTATATGAATTTGTAAATTCGTCTCCAGTTTCCGCTATCGCATCTCTTTTATTTACTAATCGAAATATTACTCTTTCTACTTGCGCAATTTCAGGAGTGGAATTAAAAGGTTGTAAGGTGTGACGCCATTTTCAATTTCCCGCTGGGGACTCTTGTAAGAGTTGTCGTCTGCGCTGCACACCACCATGGCAGAGATGAGATTGATTTTAGTGATTTTTTGTTTCATGGTACCACTGGTTCTAGCACAAGGTGAGAATGTCCTGTTATTGTAGCTGCTCGGTAGGTTATTGATATATTCACACAACTAACTAGGATGTAGAATTTCTATTCACTGTATGTCCTACTACGGGCATGATGAAAACATTTCCAGCCTACTGACTTTATACATAATTTATTATAGACATATGTTGTGGTCATCACAACTAAGAAACATTAACTAATGGTAATATCGAGTGATTCTTTTAAAATTCTTTCGGTAAGATCTAAAATCGAGCGACAATCGCTCCGCGACAACTGCTCCGTCGATAAAAATGAATATATGCGACAATTGCTCCTGCGACAATTGCTCCGTCGACTTTCCCTCCGATCGAGCGACAATTGCTCCGAGACAACTGCTCCGTCGATAAAAATGAATATGCGACAATAATGCTCCTGCGACAATTTCTCCGCCGACATTTGCTCACAAAAATCGATTATTGCTCCGTCGATAGAAATTAATATGCGACATTGCTCCTCGACAATTTTTTGAGATTCATGATGAATCTTACGTATTTATTAATTCTTTGTAGCCAAATTATAAACAATTGATATGATTAATTGATTTTTTCAGGGTTTTATAAATGATTTTTATTGAATACCACAATCTTGTGTCAGCACTGTGAAAACAACGAATTGCATGACTGAGATACGTAAAAAACATATATATATATATATTTAATCTTCTAGCCGGTTTGCTCCAAAAAAAAATACAAATTTTATACTCTGGACTGTATCGCTCTGTTTATATTCAAAAGTTCACTTCATCCTTTTTTATGCATTCAGACTTGTAGCCTATGAACAATTGTTTGTTTTGAAAGTTCAGTTGTGTCTCCTTGTTTGTTTTCATTTTTATCTTAAAATAAATCGTAACTTTTTTGTGACATCTGTCTGAATATGCTTGTCTTACCGTTATTTGTAAAGCGAAAATTATTACAGGGTACAAAGAAACATAGGCTACGACCCATGGAGCTGTGGGAGACTTTCAAATGAATGATATTTAGGGCCATAAAATGTGACATTTGGGTAACAAGTGTGATAACTGGACCAAAATTACCTATTGGGCAAATAGGTATGCTTTCGAGCAAAGCACCTCACCCCCCCCCCCCCCTCGAACATGGATTCTTTAAAAACATCTAAATACAAAGAGGAAATGTGCACACTAAAGGTTAAAGGACTAGATCAAAATACTTTGTACGCTCACCATCTTCATATTTTGTGATGGGAGTGCCCAGGGCTAATTGTCTGAGCCCCCACCCCCCCCCCTCCCCCGATTTGCCCCTGTCTAGCCATGAAGACGTTTTAAATATAATCGCTTGTAGAGGAAGAAGAAGGGGGAGATGGCGTGTACAAATATACCCCCAATTTTTAAAGAAGAAATAATAATGTAAAAGAGGAAAAGAGAAAGGAAAATGAGAAATGAAAATTAAAGGAAAACCTGAAAGTGGCTGTCAAAACAAACCCACAAGGGTTTTTATATAGCAACCAAATTCCTATTTTTATTGTCAGTCTTTTAATGTTTTAATAATTGCATGCAATTTTAATGATTATGTCTAAGCACACTATACTATATTAAATGTTTTGCATGTTAATGATACGGTACTAGTTTATATATGGAATTGAATAAAACTGAATTGAAGTGAATTTAAAGCATCGCTCGCTTCGCTCACTTGAATTCACTATTTTAACCAATGCCGGTTATATGAATATTTTAAAGAAAGGGAGTAGGTTTGCATCTTGTCTTTCTATCCAATATTTATGCTAAATTCTTTAACTCATAAAGGTAGAGTTATTTAGCTGGAAGGATTCGAGCGGCAAGTCGGCCTAAAATAGATGAATTTTCAGGAGATAACCGCCTGTGACCATTAGCCTATTCCTATCATCACACCCTGATCATATTCTCTTTGTGAACGGAAGGTACTAATAAATGTACGTTACTAAAATCACGAGAAGGGATCGTAACAAGAAACTTAAACCTGTTCTAAGTATTAAAAAAAAAAAAATCATTTTTTGCCCACTTATAAAATCTAGAAACAAGACGTTTTCGATCAGCAATCATTCTTGTTCCAGCAGCGGATATCTGCATATCATGATATTTTTGCAGCGAGGTGTCCGACTATATCCTCGAATTCTGCAAGTATTGGACGGTGTACATTATAAATCATCTCGTGTATTTTGTATACTTTTCATCCCTCGCTCAATGAAAATCTAGAGTGAAACTTACTGGGAAGGTAAACAAAGTGGGCATGCAACGGGATGCGGACGAATATAATTTTAGAAAGGTTATAGGCCTGTGGTGTATTTTGATGACGAAATGATACTTTGTCACCAAAAGAGTGTGTTTTCCTTGCTCGCTTCGCTCGCTCGTAATGTTGAGAAACAGGGTGGTTTTGGACAGCAAACATTTGCAACAGCGAAGTATATAATATTTGGCAGTGAGGTGACCAAATAAACCATTTAAATATCTTATGTCCAGAGTGTATTTTGACCGCAAAATAAGACTTCTTTTAAAGCAAGAAGTGGTAATTTTGGGCAAAATATTTCGTGCATTCCCCACCCCCACTCCTCAAAACGGATTTACGCCGGTGTCATTAGTCCTCCAAAATTGTCTCGGCATACACGTATTTCGACGGAGCAATTGTTGCAGAGCAATGATATTGTCGTATATTCATTTTCTTCGACGGAGCTAATGTAGCGGAGAAATTGTAGCTCGATCGGAGCAAATGTCGACGGAGCAGTTGTCGCAGGAGCAATTGTCGTTCGATCGGAGCAAATGTCGGCGGGCAATTGTCGCAGGAGCAATTGTCGCATATATTCATTTTGATCGACGGAGCAGTTGTCGCGGAGCAATTATCGCAGGAGCAATTGTCGCGGAGCAAATGTCGTATTTTCAGGAGCATTTGTCGCAGGAGCAATTGTCGCCGGAGCAAATGTCATACATCCGATTAAACATTTATAAAAGTTGAATGATACATGTTCTGAACGTATTTATAAGGTACATTTGAGAAAGGTGCATTGCTTTATAACACGGTTAGTATGGTTATTCTCTATAACATTGCACCACACGATAACAATATACGTGTTGCTTACAAGTTAGGACTGACTGTAATAAAATGTTTAGGAAAAGTCCCGAGTTTCATTTACCCAAAACGGTTTGCAATCAGTAATTCCTTTACAATAGGACTGTTTTAATGCATTTTAATCAAAGTTCAAAAATCAAATTGAAATAGGAAAAAATGTAAATGAAGTCTAAACGAAAGAGAGAGGGAGAGAGGAAAAGGGAGAGAGAGAGTGAGGGAAGGAGAGACTAGAATAAAAGATTATTAAACAGAACAAACAAGAAATAAGACGGAAAGAGTAGAAGAGAAAGATAGAAAGAATATACATGGAGTTCTCCGGACAAGCACCCTCGGAGCATTACCATCGGACAAGTACCATTGGATATTATCAACCGGTTAGACAAGACTTCATCTAGATTCTTGTAATTAGAATCAATCAGTAATTTTCCTTTGGTGTTATTATCTGGGCAATAGTTTGACTGGATTTTTGGAAAAACATAACTTGTGATGAGTAACTGTATTGTATAGCATAAGGTGAGTGAGAGGGAATTTGCACCTTATAGGTAATATCCTCAATGAATACCTGTTCTCCAAGGGGTAATCGTCCGTGGATAGTTGTCCGGGTGATGATTATCCTAGATTGGTAGTTGTCAGGATAATAGATGTGCGGGAAGTTGGTCAAGGGGGAAGTGGTCTGGATATGACCGAAAGCCTACTCCGTTAAACAACAGACAAAACTAAACCGGGATAGATAGACAATGAGAGAGAAAGAGAGAGGGGAGGAGAGGGACAAGAACAATAGTAAGAGAGGGGAGGGGTAGGAAAACTAGAGAGAGAGGATGCCCTAAATAGAGCGAGAGTCAGAGAGGGGGGCAACGAGAGAGATATATAGAGAGGGGGCAAATAGAGCAGAGAGGAGAGAGAGATAGATAGATAGAGAGAGAGAGAGAGAGAGAGAGAGAGAGAGAGAGAGAGAGAGAGAGAGAGAAGAGAGAGAGAGGAGGACCAGACATGAAAGGTGAAGTAAAGGTAGATCGAGACTAAATTTGGCACCCTTCACGGTCTCAACCACATCCGCCGTTTTGTATCAATGTTTTTGATTAGTTGAGGTAGACGGAGAACAATAATATGCGATTTAGTGGTTTCGCATTTGGTTCAACATTATTATTCTTTTTAAAGAAATTAGAAATGCGTATGATTAATCAACTCTTAAGGATGATTGTTAGGAGGTTGTATGGTTCATAGGTTATCTGGTTATAGCATCGATGGCATGATGGAGGAGATAATTATCCTGGGTCAAGTTAGTGCGCTAGGGCTCGCAAGGAAGGCACTTCTAATAATGGTCAACTCTTAATCCCATGGTTGAGACTGAAAACCGTAAGTCCTCTGGTGAAAGCTTGCAAACAAATAGTAATTATTTAACAAGCACTTATGTAATCAAATCAATGGATAGATATTATCGAGAGATCATGCTCCAAAAATATTGGGAGAAGAAGTACAAGAATAAAAAAAAGGTAGAGGTATCACTGTTTATGGCGGCCACACACAAGTATTTTGACCATCAGAAGGCAACTTATAATGCCTCGAAAAGAGCAACTCCATGCCTGACATGATTCCATCCCATCCCCTTAAATTACAAAAGATACAAAGTGTAACATCGAACCTACTAAATAATAACTGGTATCATGGGTATGCTGTGACTTTAATATGTTTCATCTTTGAAAATGACTTCTGAGAATGACCTCGGGGCATTCTTACTTTATTCGCTTCCGTCTTCGATTTTACCCTTTGATAGTATTGATAAAGGTATCTGACGTGTGCATGATTAGTATTTCCTTATCTCTATGGTGATGTCTTTTCACTAGTCTTCATTGTTACGCTCAACATGAGTTTGGAAAGCTGAAAAAACGTTTGTCATTATGTAAGCACGCTGATGTTGTGAACACTGTGTGTAGGTTGAATGGCCGACTTTAAATACGGTAGGGTATGAAACACAAAGCCTAAGAAGTACACGTCAGCCCCAAACCATGATATACATTGTGGTGGGTGGTGGTTACATGCCAATTTCATGCAAACAATATGATTTGCTTGAGTACTACATTCCATGTATTCACAATAAATAATAACTAGAAGTTTTAGATTGAAAGAAAATCAGTAGGCGTTTCTTATTCAAGTTCTAGGTCCTCTGAAAAAAAAAATTAAGCATTTTTTAAACACAATTCCATTTCCCATATATATATATATATATATATATATATATATATATATATATATATATATATATATATATACTTCCCTTGCCTTTTTTTATAACACATTTTGTCTCTCTATCTGACGCATTGTTATATGGCTCATGAGGGCATTTTCTATTTTAATTTTGTAATTAGGACATGCGAGTTGATTATTCTTGGTCTTCGACATTTGTTGCCAAAATCTAATTGTAGGACTATATAAGTTATTACTGCATACATGAACTGCCTTAACAGCTTAAAATGGTTGTGTTTCATTAGTTCATAGAACTGAATCAGAGGCATATCACTTGATAGGGGTCTATTGAGACAGTATAGAAATAAGGTAGAAGAGCCAAATTCAAGATGACTCTGAGATTTTTAAGAGTGCGGTAATAGAGATATATCATGTCAATGTTTTGAAACCACTACTATTCATCTTAGCAAATATTCAATATTTGCCCAGCAAAATCGTTGTGTGTCTTGTGCCTTCGACAGATAGGTAATGTGTGGAGGAAGCGATGGGAACAATGCACAGACGAGGGCAATGGAATTCAGACATGACGAAAAGGAAATATATGTACATTTAATCCCTTTCTCTTGCTTTCATTGTTTGGCTGAGGGTTACAAGAAGTAAATACAGGGTAAAGGTGTACCACGTATAGCTCTTCTGAGGGAAGGGCGGGACTGTGTTTGTTCCCAACGTCATCTTCCTTGGAGTTCACATTTATTTGTGTAAAAGAACAAATCAACAATAGAAGAAAAGCTTGAATTTGAGTGGAATACTCAATGTGATGAGAGATAGGTCTACGCGTAACTTAGGGTCTGATGTAATACAGTATTAAAGGAAGAAACGTTTTCTTTTAATAAAAGAATGTAATATTTCTGATTTGTAAGCTCCTTGCGTCTTTTACCAGCCTCTGTTTGAAGTGATTTTACCCCTCCCAGGTGAAATGAATTTAAGACTTGAGTGGCGCATATCATTTTACAAGTTAGTCGGAGACTTAAACTCCAAAATGTTGACAAACTTTTAAGCCATTTCTTGCCAAAGTCGTAATACCATGCATTTGAAGAGCAATCCTTTTCAGCAGACATTCTTCTTTGATTCTTTCTAATAATATGGAAAAAAATGAGAAAATTTACAAATTATTTTCACGTCTACCAATTAACCTCAAACTTCTCTTTTAAAAACAGTAGCACAAAGTCATATAAGCGTCCCTATGGCATTCAACATTGGTCTTGAGAAAGATGTTAGTGGTTATAGTGACATAATATTTTTAAGGTTCAAAGTTGATTTGTTTCTCCCCTTTTGTGTGCAGTTTAATCAAATACTTTCCATCGTCCCTATTTCTAATGGATTTGCTGGTGGTATGCAAAAGGACGTTTAATGTACCTCCAGTGAAAAAGAATGGAAATATCATCAAAAGATTGGGCCATTATTATATTCTTTTCTGCTTCTATTCCGTGATTGTCACAGTCAAGTTTGAATGCGCTTCGGCAGTTTAATATCAGGTTATTATCATGGCTTCCGGTGCGTGGGAGAAAACATTTTATTGGCTATTGGCGCCCAGGATAAGTCAAGAAATTATGCTTGTCTTGATCAGAAACTGCTATCAACTAAAGGTAAACCTGGGCCAAGAGAGACGGCTGTAAATAATATGCCTCATTGACAGGAACGTCTAGAAATCTGATACTGTTTCACGATGTACAGATAGCGCGTGAGTCGTAAGCCAAAGTTAATGATGCAGACTAGAGGCTAACGACACCTGCTCCCAATGCAATTTATCCAAGACTCGATTAAGATTGGCCCTGCATGAAGCTAGTTTTTAGTTTTTTCAATCAATTTTCACTGTAAACGAAACCAGCTCAAAGTAATCTTTATGATATTCAACGTGCAGTAGGTAGGCTGCTTAAGCTAGCAAAATATAAACAAACTTACGTAAACTCACTGAAAATCACGAAACTACTCTGCACATAAAGACCATAATGTCAACGGCCAATCCAACCTTTGCAAAAAGCTTATTTGTGTTAAAGCAGAAAATAAGAGAAAAGGGATGGTGGAAGTTTGAAAGGAATCGGACAACGAACATGAAGAATAAAAAAGTTATGAATGTTTGAAAAAATGAGCCCACTACATCTGTACGAATCTCAAATTGGCAATTTGGTGAATCGATTGTGACGTATTCACGGTCAACTCTCCCATTTGTCCTACACCAAAATATCATTAAATTCGCCTGAGCGCATTTTCCCTCGGGGAAGTACTCAAATTATATAGTAGGTAGCACAATGTCATAGGTCTTCCAAAAAGAAAAATATCCTACAAACAAAGTTATACATTTTGAGAAAAAAAGTGGTGTGTTGGAGCGAGTGGGGGAGTTGACCGCCGCTACATCACAATGATCGTACCTATTCGGTCAATTTGAAATTCCCATATGTATAGTGATTACAACTTTTGAAAAATCACAACTTTCTCATTGTTTGTCCCGTTTTGCCATACTTTTACCAGTCTTCTTCTCTGACTATTCTGCTTTCACACAAATCAAATTATTACAAAGGTTGGATTGCGCCCTTTAAGCATAATATGCTCGAAATATTAGCTCGATTTCTTTTTTATTTCTTTCCTAATTACCCAGCTAATTTTCTGCCAAAATTGAAGTTTTTTATTCTATTGAAATTCCAAATTATTAGATATGGGGGCGCTTGAAGTGGCCCCGCTAACTCAGATTTTCTTTAAATCTCTTTAAATTTCACAGAAATGATCTTTGCTAGATATCTCATCGAATTAGGGGTGCACATTGGTGCACAGAAAGGGATAAAGGGGTCTATGGAGCCCCCAAACTCGTAAAAATATTCACCGAATTGAAGTTTTTTATTCTATTGAAATTCCAAATTATTCGACATGGGGGCGCTCGAAGTGGCCCCGCTAGCTCAGATTTTCTTTAAATCTCTTTAAATTTCACAGAAATGATCTTTGATAGATATCTCATCGAATTAGGGGTGCACATTGATGCACAGAAAGGGATAAAGGGGTCTATGGAGCCCCCAAACTCGTAAAAATATTTACCGAATTGAAGTTTTTTATTCTATTGAAATTCCAAATTATTCGACATGGGGGCGCTCGAAGTGGCCCCGCTAGCTCAGATTTTCTTTAAATCTCTTTAAATTTCACAGAAATGATCTTTGATAGATATCTCATAGAATGAGGGGTGCACATTGATGCACAGAAAGGGATAAATGGGTCTATGGAGCCCCCAAACTGGTAAAAATATTTACCAAATTGAAGTTTTTTATTCTATTGAAATTCCAATTTATTCGCAATGGGGCGCTCAAAGTGGCCCCGCTAGCTCAGATTTTCTTTAAATCTCTTTAAATTTCACAGAAATGATCTTTGATAAATATCTCATTGAATTGGGGGTGCACATTGATGCACAGAAAGAGATAAAGGGGTCTATGGAGCCCCCAAACTCGTAAAAATAGTCACCGAATTGACACTTGATACGGCGGAATTCGCAAATTATTCGACAAGGGGGCGCTTGAAGTGGCCCCGCTAACTCAGATTTTCTTTAAACCTCTTTAAATTTCACAGAAATGATCTTTGATAGATATCTCATCGAATTGAGGGTGCACATTGATGCACAGAAAGGGATAAAGGGGTCTATGGAGCCCCCAAACTCGTAAAAATATTCACCGAATTGACACTTGATAAGGTGGAATTCCCAAATTATTCGACAAGGGGGCGCTTGAAGTGGCCCCGCTAACTTAGATTTTCTTTAAACCTCTTTAAATTTCACAGAAATGATCTTTGATAGATTTCTCATCGAATTATTGGTGCACATTGGTGCACAGAAAGGGATAAAGGGGTCTATGGAGCCCCCAAACTGGTAAAAATATTCACAGAATTGAAGTTTTTTATTCTATTGTAATTCGAATTCATTCGTCATGGGGCGCTCAAAGTGTCCCTGCTAGCTCAGATTTTCTTTAAATCTCTTTAAATTTCACAGAAATGATCTTTGCTAGATATCTCATCGAATTAGGGGTGCACATTGGTGCACAGAAAGGGATGAAAGGGTCTGTAGAGCCCCCAAACTCGTAAAAATATTCACCGAATTGAAGATTTTTATTCTATTGAAATTCCAAATTATTCGACATGGGAGCGCTCGAAGTGGCCCCGCTAGCTCAGATTTTCTTTAAATCTCTTTAAATTTCACAGAAATGATCTTTGATAGATATCTCATAGAATAAGGGGTGCACATTGATGCACAGAAAGGGATAAATGGGTCTATGGAGCCCCCAAACTGGTAAAAATATTTACCAAATTGAAGTTTTTTATTCTATTGAAATTCCAATTTATTCGCAATGGGGCGCTGAAAGTGGCCCCGCTAGCTCAGAATTTCTTTAAAGCTCTTTAAATTTCAAAGAAATGATCTTTGATAAATATCTCATTGAATTGGGGGTGCACATTGATGCACAGAAAGAGATAAAGGGGTCTATGGAGCCCCCAAACTCGTAAAAATATTCACCGAATTGACACTTGATAAGGCGGAATTTCCAAATTATTCGACAAGGGGGCGCTTGAAGTGGCCCCGCTAACTCAGATTTTCTTTAAACCTCTTTAAATTTCACAGAAATGATCTTTGATAGATATCTCATCGAATTAGGGGTGCACATTGATGCACAGAAAGGGATAAAGGGGTCTATGGAGCCCCCAAACTCGTAAAAATATTCACCGAATTGAAGTTTTTTATTCTATTGAAATTCCAAATTATTCCACATGGGGGCGCTCGAAGTGGCCCCGCTAGCTCAGATTTTCTTTAAATCTCTTTAAATTTTAGAGAAATGATCTTTGGTAGATATCTCATAGAATTAGGGGTGCACATTGGTGCACAGAAAGGGATAAATGGGTCTATGGAGCCCCCAAACTGGTAAAAATATTTACCAAATTGAAGTTTTTTATTCTATTGAAATTCCAATTTATTCGCAATGGGGCGCTCAAAGTGGCCCCGCTAGCTCAGATTTTCTTTAAATCTCTTTAAATTTCACAGAAATGATCTTTGATAAATATCTCATTGAATTGGTGGTGCACATTGATGCACAGAAAGAGATAAAGGGGTCTATGGAGCCCCCAAACTCGTAAAAATATTCACCGAATTGACACTTGATAAGGCGGAATTTCCAAATTATTCGACAAGGGGGCGCTTGAAGTGGCCCCGCTAACTCAGATTTTCTTTAAACCTCTTTAAATTTCACAGAAATGATCTTTGATAGATATCTCATCGAATTAGGGGTGCACATTGGTGCACAGAAAGGGATAAAGGGGTCTATGGAGCCCCCAAACTCGTAAAAATATTTACCAAATTGAAGTTTTTTATTCTATTGAAATTCCAATTTATTCGCAATGGGGCGCTCAAAGTGGCCCCGCTAGCTCAGATTTTCTTTAAACCTCTTTAAATTTCACAGAAATGATCTTTGATAGATATCTCATCGAATTAGGGGTGCACATTGATGCACAGAAAGGGATAAAGGGGTCTATGGAGCCCCCAAACTCGTAAAAATATTCACCGAATTGAAGTTTTTTATTCTATTGAAATTCCAAATTATTCCACATGGGGGCGCTTGAAGTGGCCCCGCTAGCTCAGATTTTCTTTAAATCTCTTTAAATTTCACAGAAATGATCTTTGATAGATATCTCATCGAATTAGGGGTGCACATTGATGCACAGAAAGGGATAAAGGGGTCTATGGAGCCCCCAAACTCGTAAAAATATTCACCGAATTGAAGTTTTTTATTCTATTGAAATTCCAAATTATTCCACATGGGGGCGCTCGAAGTGGCCCCGCTAGCTCAGATTTTCTTTAAATCTCTTTAAATTTCAGAGAAATGATCTTTGGTAGATATCTCATCGAATTAGGGGTGCACATTGGTGCACAAAAAGGGATAAAGGGGTCTATGGAGCCCCCAAACTGGTAAAAATATTTACCAAATTGAAGTTTTTTATTCTATTGAAATTCCAATTTATTCGCAATGGGGCGCTCAAAGTGGCCCCGCTAGCTCAGATTTTCTTTAAATCTCTTTAAATTTCACAGAAATGATCTTTGATAAATATCTCATTGAATTGGGGGTGCACATTGTTACCACCATCATGTAGGAGACACAACAATTAATAGGGTTGATGCCACATTTTATCAGCCCGATATGCTGTTGTGCCTCCTACATATTGGTAATGAGGATACCCTAATCATGGCTGCGTAATACATGGCATTACATGATAATACTGCACCACCATTTTTTTCCCCTAAATTCTTCTTTCATGGCTCATGCATGGCGACTATTAACAAAGGTGTGACCATGGCATAAGGACCTGCAAACCCCATAATGTAGCAAAGATGAAACCAACTGCTGATATAAAGATATTTTTCTCATACTCAAATAGAAAGAAACATAAGATAATCTTTTACTATTATAGTATTATAATATCTCTTCAGCATAATTTGGGGGTCTCAATAACTTCATCACAACAGGATATGTCTTGTACAGTGGATGTTAGTGGGTATTAACAATGCATGGTAAAGTATTGAATTGCTTAATTATACTTGTGTATTTTATCATTAATTAAAAAATATGTTGCTGATTTATTTTGTATCTGCAGTTCCACATATCCTATGTATTTAGATACAGCATGTGAATTGAGGGTTATCCTGCTGTGGACTTGTTGATCGATACAGAGTGCATAACAAAATGTTAATTGTGCTTTAATACATGATATAAAATCACAATCAAGATTGTTACAAAATGATTCAGCAGAGATATTAAAGACGTTGTTTACCTTCGCAGAAGCTTGGTTAAAATCATTCTGAACTTTGATGTTTATTGCAGATAGTATAATTGTTCAGATGGATCCAAAAACACCCAGGAATGCAACAAAATTTAACTTTGTGCAGTAACTTTTGAGAAATCTTTGACTGAAATCGCTATTTGACTAAAAGTCACAAATGGAGATGGTCATTGATATATTTTTACCTTTTGGAAGCAGATACAGAAGACATTTGGAATCTTGCAGCTCAGATTTGTTAAGCAAGTCTTTAAGCAAGATTTGAGCCCATATTTGGTACAATTGATCATTAAATTCATATAGATTTATATTCTCTTATTTGGATTTCTGATAAGCAGTTCATTGGATTGGCAACAGTTTTATTTGAAATTGTCATTTATTTAATTCATTTAAAATTAATGAAATCTTTAATTTTTGTGTTGTGCAATATCTCAGTTTATGAAGTACAATATATTAGTGTATGTAATAATATATACCATACAAAATAACAGTTGGAAATTAGGCCTTATTTTCCTCCAGACTGAATCTGTTCCGTCTTCAGCAGTTGACGAAATTTTAAAATGTTAAAATTAGGCATAATTTGAAAACATCAATCATAAAATTGCAATGAAAGATTGTTAAGAGTATGTATAGACATTCTTAAAAACAATGTATACTAGATGTGTTCCACAATTTGTATTCAACAATGTTAATTCAAGTAATTGAATCTTTACAGTTTTACTGTTTTGAAATCAGCTCACCTGATAATAAAGTGCTTGCTGATATTACTTCTGATTTCCTGTATGAATTGATTTGTGTGCCAAGCACTATTTTCACATTGTAGATAAGGTAACAGTACAGTAGGTATTTGTTTATGCATGACAAACGCATAATCATACACAACAAATTACTGCACGACAAATTAATTGTATTAAAAAATCATTCTTTGCATGACAAATGAATTTTGATGCATGACAAATTAATTTTTGTGCACTACAAATTAATTTTGGTGCACTACAAATTAAATTTCTTGCATGACAAATGACAAATTTAAATTTGTCAAATAAGACCCTTTTTCATGACAAATTAAAATTTGTCACACAAGACCCATACATGATAAATTATAATTTGTCACACAAATTTGTCAAGTAAGACCACACGCATGACAAATTATTTAACAAGTTATTAGTTTGTCAAATAAGACCACCTGTATGACAAACTTTAATTTGTAAATTGACAAATTAATATTTTCAGTGTTTATAATAAATGAAAAAAATAAATGTGTAAGTACTGGCTATTTGTCTATGTGGTAGTGGGTCCTTGATTATTATTTTTATTTCATTTATTTATTATTATTATTTTTTTTTTTGACAAGCTTATTCTATTGCCCCATTTACCCCTCCCCCCCCCCCCCCCAGTCTTACATTAAAAAAAAAAACAGTTTGGTCATTGTGTGTTGGAACAAATGTGAGATGTTGTCCGCCACTAGATTGCAGTTACCTTCCAAATATTTCAAAAATTCCTACTATTTATTGTGATAACATCTTTGAACATGTTATAACTTCCTTAACATTCAAGGGCTTTGTTCAAACTTTCAAACTGCTTATCAGATCTTTCTGCTTTCCGTCAGTGCAAGCTAAAACTGAATTTCAAATAAAATTGTTTTTGTGTGAAGATAAAACTCATTGAAAGATGCAACTGTTCCATTTTAAGTGGTGGTAAGCATTTATCCTTTATTTCGTTACCGCGAAACAGTGAAATATGTGTGACGTACATAAGTAAAAAAAAAAAAAAATGATTCGAGAATATTCTTAGAAGTTTTGAATGAAAACAAAGACTGATGTGATTTATCCAACTTCAAGATTAATTGTTTTTTAATAGGTTAATTAATGTACTTTTATTTTCAATTCCCAAATGAATATAGAGATGATGTGGTAACAAAAATAGGAGTAGTTCTTATAACTTTTTGGCATGCATCTTTATCTTTTAAGAATCTTTTAAGTCACCTGATTTGTTTAGCAGGATACTGTAGCATTACCTTATTTTAAAAAAGCGCAACATTGAAATGACTAGTCACATTGCTCTTGTATTTTCAAAACTCTTTTTGTTTTCTATTTTACATTTGAATTACATATATGCATTTAATTATAATCTCCGTCGAAAGGTTTAAGTTGGGCATCTTCGTATCTATATATAAATAAATAAATATATATATATATATATATATATATATATATATATATATATATTTTTTTTTTTTTTTTTTTTTTTTTTAGGTAAAAAAAAATTAAGTTTGGTCATTGTGTGTTGGAACAAATGGGAGAGTTGTCCGCCACTACATTGCAGTTACCATCCAAATATTTCAAAAATTCCTACTATTTATTGTAATAACATCTTTGAACATGTTATAACTTCCTTAACATTCAAGGGTTTGGGGGTTTTGTTCAAAGATTCAAAATGCTTCTCAGATCTTATATATATATATATATATATATATATATATATATATATATATATAGTATATACACTTTTTTTCTTGCGGGGGGGGGGGTGTATTCGTTTAACATTACTTTGCCTTTTTATATGAGTGCATTAGCCCATTAATTTTAGATGCCACATTTTGCCTAATAAATGAAAAAAATAAATGTGTAAGTACTGGCCATTTGTCTATGTGGTAGTGGGTCCTTGATTATTATTTTTATTTTATTTATTTATTTTTTTAAATTTTTTTTGGTGACAAGCTTATTCTATTGCCCCATTTACATTTGCTCGCATTTTGGTCCCGCACTACTCCGCAGTAGTGCGTATAAATGCGTGCAATTGAGCGATCATCTCCGACATTTTGGTCAAGTCCGATTTACAAATAATTCATGAGTACGTCCCGCCATGTTTATGCAAAAGCAAATCATTGTTCACGCATCAATTTGTCATCCAGTTCCACGATTGTTCAGAATCGAATGGATAAGTACAGTGTCTCCTTTCAGTAATGATGTAATTGTTACTAATCATTACAGACTATAAATTGGCAATGCTGTGTAAAATATAAAGGCCTAATTACGATTTTCGTGTACAATGGGCAATATTTCTTTTACATTTTGCAATTTTAATTCACACTGTTTCATTTAATAGACAGTTTCTTCAACACTAGTTTTTTTTTTTAATTAAGAACAGTTGTTGCCAATTTGAAGAGGGAAATCTGATTAATTTAGACCTTAAGAGAACTCTGAACTGCTATAGGTTAAGCGTGAAAAGACAAAGTGTTTTGATCACTGTTCAACATGCGCAGACTATGCGCATGCTAAGGAAAACTGTCGTGACTGTGCGGGGAGAATGCGCAACGAGTGCGCAGATTTGAACAACTTATTCATGAACTATTCTTGAGCTAGTCGGGAACATGACTTTGCCAAGGGCATGCACTGCAATGCTAAGTTGCGACTAGGTTGCGTGAAATTCACGGGGTGCTTACGAATGTTGACAAAAAATGTTGTCGTGCCAAACTTGTTTGAAAGTTTGTCACGCATCCCCCTGCGTTCTTCCGCCCGCTGCCACGAATAATTCCCACATTGTCACTCAAGATGCGCAAGCTATGCGTAAACTCAGTTGCGTACAAGTGTAAATTAGGCATGAAGGCTGCACGCCTTTAATTAGATCCAGTCATTTTCGGTAATTCCCTTCGACCCTTCGATGTCATTGCTGACAAAAATCCATATAAAATCAATAATACATATTTCAACACTTCTTTGATATGTGCCTAAAAAGAGGGATAATTACTGGTTCAGATCGGTCAATTGAGAGAGCAGGAGTTGATCCCAGTGGGATTTTATAGGGAAGCAGCCCATGAAACCTCATAACCAGTGTTGCTTTGATAGACCAGGCTTTTGGGTAGTCCAAGATGGAACCCCTGTAAAGAGAAAAATGCTGAAAACACCCCTTCATATTTTCAGGAAGTCAAGGAAATTTTATGAACTAGTCCAGACACACGTTTGAATGATGCCATAGCTAGCACTTATTTTTCATGATTTTTTTTTTTTTAATTTCTCATTTTCAACACATGAGCCTACAAGGAAATAATTACAGGTGTGCGCCCTGTAGCAGATTCACTAAGAAATTCGACAAAACACCGCATAGCATCATCTCATGACATGTTCTACAAAAAAAAAAAAAAAAAAAAGAAAGAAAGAAAATAAAAAACACGGTAAAACAGGCATGTCATTCACAAAAGTCTGTAAACGAATTTTATCCCTGTTCGGACAAAACAATTTTCCATATTTTCTTCAAAGTAGAGACAGTAAATGTGTAAACATACACATGCAAAAGCTTTACTCAAAGAGCTATTTCAAGTGAAATATCAAAATTGATTTGGAGGGTTTCCAGTGATAATAAAGGCTGCTCTTTTTTCCTCTTAAGGGCGCACGCCTGTACTTATTTCCCATAAGCTCATGTGTTAAAAGTGTGAAATAAAAAAAAAAACACTAAAAAGGTGCTAGCAATGGCGCCATTCAAGCTTGTGTCTTGACCATCGATCTTTACCTTATGTAATGATCGATGATCTTGACTAGTTCATACAATTTCCTTGACTTCCTGAAAGTATGAAGGGGGTGTTTTTCGATCAGTATTTGTTTCTCTTTACAGGGGCTACAATTTAGACTATCAACAAACCTTGTCTAAGCTACAGTGGTTCTTGGGCTGTTAACAAAGTTCCCATAAAATCCCACTGGGACCAAGTTCTGTTCTCTCATGGGACTGATCTTAACCAGTAATTATCCCTCTTTAAGCACATATCAAAACAAGTACTGAAATATGTAGTGTTTATTTTATAAGATTTTTTTTTCACAAATGACTTCATCGAATGGGAATAACCCAAAATGACTGGATCTAATTACAGACGTGCGGCCTTTCAGGAACAGCAATTAGTTGTGAACTTGGAAATTTTCATATTACTATAAGCGTTGGGTACTACATAAATATAATCCTTCACCCAATTCTTTACCCATCATTTGCCTTATCCGTAAATGGGTGCCTATGCACTGATCAGGCACAGGTTTTCACATTCACACTGCTCTTCAAGAAAACTTCTATTCTCAACTAAATATAAATTATAACTGATCATAGATGAGAATAGACCTACTTAGACTCCTGTGAAGAAAAGGATGAAAGAGAAACAAGAGAAAACAAAAGACCCTTACAAAAAATTCAGCCTATACAAAATAAAACAAATTACTTGCATAGAGTAACTGTGCAAAAAGGGTATAATACAGGGGCAGATCTTGAAAGTGAGAGAAAGACAGGAGAAAGAAAATGATGGGGGGGGGGGGTATCGTAGACCTCTAATGTGAGGTGAAATCAATGGTTAAGACTGCAAGACAATGAGAGAGAGAGAGGGGGGAGAGAGAGATATAGGGATAACAGAAGGGAGTGTTGAGTATAAGGCTTGATAAATGGATAAGACTACAATAGACTGTGAATGAGACTGAAAGAGAGAGAGAGAGAGGGGGGGGGGGTAGCTTGTTCATTATTGATATGAACTTGGCTTCCAATGGTGTTGTTACTGGTCGACTGGGAATTACCCTAAACCCTCATTACCTTAAATCTCCCTGTCCTAAATGACTGGATCTAATTACAGACGTGCTTCCGTAAGCCTACTGCAACAGCTCCATCTACGAAGACTGCGTGTAACAAGACATGTCAGGGCCTTAGCCGATTTTCTTGCCTCGCCGAAACATAGATTATCTAGGCCATTGGTCGGTATCTATAGCAACTAGCTTTGCGTAGATGCTAAAGCCCCCCTCACACGAGGCGTCATTGCTGACGTAAGGACCTCGTCAGCGATTGGTCCGCTCTTAGCCGATTTTCTTGCCTCGCCGAAACATAAGATTATCTAGAAAAGGTGATATCCTTTAAAGGGTGACTAAATTAGAGAGAAAAAAGGTGCTGTTTCCATGTACTTTTGCATTAAAATCACGAATCTGGCAATGGATTGTCAAAATTATGTCTCGTTTTGGCGAAATAGGGGGAAAAGTAGAGGTTTGGGGACCGTTCCTTAAAACTCGTGAGCTGATTGGCTAATTGACGTCACACCCCCAAGTGACGTATGAAGAGTAAGAGGCACAAGATCTGCAGGCTATGGCAAGCCATCGGGGTCTACCTACGTCTACTAGTACGCGTACCCAGTAGACGTCACGTAAAACCAAACGGTACGTCACGTCTACTCGTTACGTGACGTGTACCCAATTTCGTGTACTCTGTCGTGACCTTACGTCACGTCACGTCTGTTCAATTACGTGTGCTTTGCTCAATACGTCACGTCTTCTTTGAAATGGTCTAATTCCAGGCTTTTTTTTTTTTTTTTTTTTTTAATGAGACCGCTTCTTTTTTCTACATAGGGGATGTAGGATATGAGAGTTTGGGAAGTCAAATCCCGATTATCAGGATTCCCCTCTTTGTTATGAAAATGGATGGCTCTATCATGATCAAGTTCAGGGGTCGCTGAACCGGGGGGGGGGGGGGGTGATCTAGCTAGGGATTGCAGGCTTCCCCTCCACACACATACACGCACACACACTCCCCTTTGCTTATATTAATAATAACATATTATGCTCTTACTCATGCTCAACCTCCTGCCCCCACTTTTCGAACGCTCTGTGGCCCGTGAACTAATAATTATTATGCGTGTCTTTCCACGTATACCAACATCGTTTACAGGCCTAACCAACTTGATATTAGGGCGTCCTATTTCGTTTCAAGCCTTTTTTCAAAACATGTATGCTGCGGTTTGTGGTCTGTTATCTTCACTTTTGCATAAACTAAAAAAATGAGGGAAAGGTAACCGTTTCCTTTGTTTTCACAATAGAAGATCGGACAGGCAATCACTAAAAAAGAAGAAAATGAGAAAAGAAAATTATATTTTGTACTTGCATGATAGCCCTCTTGCCCTCGAGTTTGGGGGCAAAAACGATTTCCCCTCCCTTCCCCAATGATGGGCCCCCTCGCAAGAAAACAGAAAAGGAAAATTGCATGTAATAATTTTCCATTACAACGATGTATAGGCTTAATAAGCTTATTAGTGCTCTAAAATGCAAACTTTCATCATTTAAAACCAAAATTTTCTCACACGGACACCATCCTCCCTCGTGTATTTATAGACGCAATGTAGCAGATGCTTGCTTCCATTTATCGGGGGAAGGATTTTTGCCCCCACTCCACGACAATCAAGCTTATGCGATCAGCTTTCTAGTACTCTAAAAGGTGAGGCTTTATCATTCTAACCCCCCCCCCCTTTTTTTTTTTTTTTTTACTTCCGGCGCCCCCGAAGGGTTCTAGCTTATTTAATTTATTTATCATGTTTGTTTTTCTTTTGGGGGTGGGGAAAACACTCTGAAGGCCCACCTCAAAAACTTACTACTTGCTCACAGCCCTACCCCCTACCCCCCCCCCCCCGCCTCCCGAAGAAGCCCATTCCCCTGTTCTCCTATTTTTTCATACATATATATTTCATGTCATTTTGAAAGTGGAAGATTTACAAATTTTATTCCCCCAAAAATGCAAAACGTGAAGCACGCCTATCATCCATTGTTTTCCGTGGGGCCACTCGTTTTTCCGTAGGTTCGTTTTTTCCGGAGGTTCGGGTTATTTTAAAACCTGAAAACTGAATGTACACAGTATCCCCCTCTTTGACGGGGATCCGGACCGCAATTTTTTTTTGTCAGGACTTGCGGGGCCGGCCTTATAGTGAACAAATTCGGAGGCCGCAGAACGGGAAAGTTGGGGGGGGGGGGCTATGGGGCTGAAGCCCTCCATGTTTACACCCTTGAGATTCGTTTCATTATGCTTATCAATACCGTGGAATTCCAATAAACTCTGAATCCCAGGGCTGCCAACCTTGAGTGAGAGTTTAGAGTGAGACATTGCGAGGGAGCGAAGCGACCGGGGGGTGGAAGGGGGGGGGGTGTCCCCCCTTCCACGGTAGGGAGCTCTGACAATTTTACATTTTAAATGGTGCAATCTGGTGCATACTTTAGTCATGATTTCAACACATATATAGTCATAGCAGAAGCAGCATTAACGTTAATTTACTAAAGTGAATTGAATAAGTAATAAATAGGTTACATTGTTATTAATGCCACATGTAGTTCACTGACCGCATGAAAAATTACAAAATTCCAGATTTGTTTAATACTGCATGATTTTTAATAAGAATTTCAAGATCCTGCTGTCCGGCCGTAGAGGGATGTGCTGGCTATTACGTTGGTGTACGATCGACGGCAAACTCTGCTGAGCCACGTATGCAGCGCAGCCGGGCTTGGGCCCCGGGTGGGCTGCCGCACCAAAGCCATGTCAGTCCGGCCATCTAGTTACACTCATCATAGTCGTCACACGTATATACATACACGCAGTATAACCAATCGTAATCCAATCCAATCCAATCTTTGCGCACTACCGAAAATGATTTTCATTGGTTAAGCTTTGCTTTGTGCCCGCGGGAAAATCTCAAAAGGCCTTGGGCATATTGAATATTTGGAATATCAGAGATTTTGGAGAGATTTTTTTTTTTTACTTTCTATTTTGGGGGTTCAGCTTGAGAATTTGTTTATCAGAGTGAGACAGTCAGAATTGGATGAATTGCGTGAGTCTCACGCTCAATGCGTGAGAGTTGGCAGCCCTGGAATCCCCCCTCCATTAAAAAAAAAAAATCATGCATTATATTTTCCACTTATTGAAACAACATCATTTAAGGTGTTAACAAACTTGATATTAGTGCGCCCTTAGAAAGGTTTACTGCAAGACTATATTTCTGAAAGCATGCCTGTTTCTGGTTTTATATATGTTCATTGTTTTACTCGGTTTCCTTAAGGGAATAAATAACAAGTAATCACAAGAAAAAATAATCACATTTTGTATGTGCATTGGTACGTCGGTGCAGCCCTGCATTTTTCCCTCTGCCACTTTTTGTATCGTCCTATTAAAATTTTCTCTTCGTCTATTGTTTTCCTTGTTCATTTATTCCCTTCCCGTCTTCTTTTGATTTCTCTTGCTTTGTTCATGTAAAAAAAACCGGACGTGTGACTCGAACAGTGTGGTGGGGGTAATCAGAAGGACCCTTTCGATGGACAATCAAAATTGAGCTGGATTAGCGGGGGGGGGGGGGGGGGGGGGGTGGGGAATGAATAACTGGATGAAACCTAGAGGAAAAAGTTCAGCAAAACTCCCGCTATCATGAATGGCCATGCACTGCCAGACATTTTATATTGCGGCTGATGCCCGAATGCCCGCTAGACGCCCCCACCCCCTCCCTCATTGAGCGAGGTAGGCCTGGGTTGGAAAGGTATAAAACCCAATGCACTCTAGCATAATAATATAGTCACGGTAGTATAATGTCGCACGTTATCTTAAATGGTTGCTTGTACCTGACAAGTACCCCTCCCCCCCAAAAAAAAAATAAAATAAAAAAATAAAAAATAAAATAAAATAAAATAAAATAAAATAAATAAATAAATAAATAACTAAAATAAAATAGAAAAACAGGGGTGAATGGAGGAGGGCAGAATTGAATGGATCAGTAAGAGAACTTCAATATTAAAAAAAGTCAGGGGATAAATATCAAGCATGATTCCACGTATCACAAGTGACATCTGGATGACAGTGTTGGGCTACAACAGTGATAAGACCCCCAGCCCCCCCCCCCCCCGTTCCGTTGGCCATGTTATGGGATACACTCCTCCAACACAACTCGCCACTCATGCGCTCCACTTCATTGCAACGGAAGCCCACAAGGGCCCCCTCCGGGTCCTCCCCCGCTCTACATCTTTCTATAACCACGCCTAATATATATAACCCTTCCTCCCACATCCATCCCGGATGTATATTGCATTGTCTTATCCTCTGATTTTCTTTTTAAAGGCCCTCTCATATAATGACACACATCATAGGGATTTCAAAAATATAATTTTTCAGGGTTGGAAGAGAACCCCCCTTCTACATCCACACCTAGGTGTATATGCAGTTTTCTACTATCAGTTTTCTTTTCAAACTAGTAAAATTCGTGCATCATTTACCTCTCTTGGGTAACAAATGACATTGTAAAGCGCAATGAAGTATTCACGGAATACACTATATAACTGAAACATAATTCTATTCTTATTATTGTTATTTTCATTATTATTATTTTTTTATTATTATTATTATTATTATTATAATTTCTAATCTCAAAAAATTCGTGGGAGGTGAGAGATGAATCTAAGACAAGGACAATTACCCCCGCCGGAAAGTTACCCCCTAGCGCATTTAGCCCTTGGTATCCCAACGACAGCCTCCCTCCTCTCCACCCCCTCCCCTCCCAAAGGGGCTGGGGGCACAATACCCCCACATTTTCAAGTAGATTCAGCCTTTTATTGTCTGATAAGTTACTGTTTTGTTTATAAGTAACCTCCCCCTTTCCCCTTCTTATAAATTCCCCTTATCACTTCCAATGAGCTAAGCCCACTTCCTCTTTTTATAATGCCCCCATCCCGCCATTGCGCAATTTTAAAATCCCAGTGCCGTCACTGAACACTGAATTTCAAACTGAAAAGTGAAAATTCAGATACATTTATACATTTTTCTTTCTTACATTGTTTTAAAAATGTTAAAGAAAGGAGGAAAACTAAAATAACAGACCAATAAAAGTTTGAGTAAAATCTGATTAGAAATGAGAATGTTATGAATTTTTCAAAGTTGTAATCACTCAAACACAATTTGGCAACCGACTCCGTGACGTTTCTTGTGAGGTCCCATCCCATTTGCCCTGCAGTACTAAAAAAATAAATTTTCTGCTTTTATGCAAATCAACTAAATACCAGGGTGAAATTCCTCTTATATGTAGCTATTTGCGAGCGACTACAAAAAAAATTTGGCCTCTATGTTTGATTAAAAGGTTTTTTTTACAGGTCTGCATGACTGTTCTTTACAATAATGCATAAGCTACTGATTTGTTTGTTTCAAGTTAATATCATAGTTTATCTCAGTGAATAATATACAAGGACTTTCAAATTAGCTCTCAGACTGTTGGGCTCGACACTTGCCCAGGCCTGTCATATAAGCCGAGGAAAGGGGGGGGGGGGAGGGTGGGGTGGGGGGAGGGCAGAGAATGGGGATTTGTAGTTCCGTGACTTCGCTCCCTTGCAGATTAATATAGATGCAGTGTTTTTCCACTTAACTAACACGATAAAAACTACCTTCGAAAAATAAACCCTGGGGCAATTTCAAAGGCCTATTGTACTGCCCATAGAAATCAGGTTCGGATTACGTAATACGCCATTGTATTGTTCGCACATTTCTAAAGGTGATAGACAGGGCTATTGAAATTGTCTTGAGTTTATTTTTCGAAAGTAGTTTTTATCTTTTGACAAACATGGCACAATATAAATGGTCACTATTATTATTATTTACAAATCCTGTATACTACAAGGCCCAAAAATAGAATGGGTAACACTGTCTTTCCGCCCACTCGCAAGGAAAAATGATGTGACATAAATTATTTTACAGTAAAAAAATGGAAAATATTTATATTTTCTAGTGCTCTGATTTTTTGTTTCTTACTCGGTCTCTTCACCATTCCCTCGCGTATTAATGAGGTAGTGTTTCTAAAGACTGTTCTGTAGAAACGCAGTTTAAGTCAAGGCCTCGGAAGTAAGGGGCGGGCTATACTCAATTTGCCCCCGCCCATAGCGAGACAAGAACCTATATTGCACTTAATAATTTGCAGTAAACAATGAATAAGCTTTCCTTAGTGGTAAAAAGTACGAAGTTTTATGGAGTTCAACAGCCCAAAATATCAATAATCTTACTAGGTAGCTATAAGCTCCCTCTTATTTTCCGGTATGTCTTCGGGCGGCCGCGTGGGGCGGGGAAACTTTCCTCTTTTATTGGTCCCCCCCCCCCCCCCCCCCTCCATCATGACAATAAATTTTGCTGTATCGCGATAAAAAAAAAAAATGTAGTGCTCTAAAATAAAGAGGCAAAATTTCACCATACCAAAACCAAAATTTTCTCACAAATCATGGTCCCCACGCTCCGTTACATAATATACTGGTGATGAAACAGCACTGGAAACAGTGCCTATGTTGATAGAATCCCGGTGGCGTAAAAGGGAGGGGGCAGAAGTTTAACTCTATCAGTTAGTGGGCTACAAAATAGTTTTGCCCCCTCCCAAACACACACAAAACCACAATTTTGCAGTATGGCAACATTGAAAAAAACTTAAATTTTTTCAATAGATGAAGTACTTATTATCGCGTACTATAGAAACTCAATCTACATGCGAGACCACGATTTTGTGGGACAGAGGCTCGATCTCTTCTATATAAAAAGGGGTAGGGGAGAAGAAGGATCGATGCTGATGATGATTTAAACATCAATTGAGTGAACATAATATGTACATTACCATGGCGGGGGAACCGGGGTTCGGCAAGGGGCTCGATGGGCCCTCTGCCGATTTCCGAAATCAAGCAAAGTGTCCTTGCTTTGACAAAAGAAAATCTCCTGAGTGAACAAATGCCCCTCCTGTGAATTGCCAATCCTGTGATAAAATTGTCCTTTATTTATCTGATTTAGACTGCTGCACTGAGAAAATGATCTCTCTTAATTTATAATATAATAATTATAATTATAATTATAATTTGCGTGTGTTCTTGTTCCATCCCAGCAACAGTCACATCCCCGCCCCCCCCCCCGCCCCCTCCCTGTATAACGTACGAACGTTCAGTCTTTAAAAAAATAATTGTTTTATCGAATACATTGAATTTATCAACAGTCTTTTCACTAACGCCTTTGCGACTAGAATATCCATTAGGCCTGTGTGACATTGACAGCCGATACACCCCCGGCCTTAGTATAGGCCCTATGACGAAATTTAGTGGAATCTAGCTCTGCCTCCACATGGATTACAAATCTTCTATGCTTTTTCAAAGTTCAAGTATATAATGCCAAGGAGTGTAACAACCCATGAAGAAGATTTTTTTTCTTTGTTAAGAAAACAAACCGTTTGTTATTTTACACTAGTTTTTTTTTTCTTCTTCTTCTTCTTCTTCTTCTTCTTCTTCTTTTTTTTTTTTTTTGGAGGGGGAGGGGGTTCACATTTTTTCGCTTGGGAAGGGGGGGGGGAGGAGGACGAGTATGTCTCGTTTCAATGGTTATAGCAGATAACTCCTTGGTTATAGCATGGGGATGTATTAATGTAACTAAGATTCCCTGGTTATAGCAATTAAGGATAGGCAAGCCATCTCCCCATTCATGTATTAGTACCCCTTATGCACTGGATATCAGCTGGTTAACCCTTGGGTAAACAGGCGGCCTTCCAGTGGTCATGACGAGTCCACAAGAGGTCATGACCCTTAATTGCACAACAGATGGAGGATAAGAGCGTGAATAGTGTCCATGTAGTAGAAGTTTGTATACTTTGCATGCACTATATAGCTTTGACTATATATAGTAAACATGAGCTGTACATGTGGGGAGTTCTCACTTGTTTTTCTTTCCTCCGCTCATTACATGGTATTTATGGATAAACTTTATACATTAATTTCATCATGACAAATTTTTGTGACAATAATAAAAACAATATTAATAATAATAATAATAATAATAATAATAATAATAATAATAATAATAATAATGATAATAATAATAATGACAATGATGAAGATGATAATTATGATAGTAATAACAACGATCATAATAATAAAATAAAAATGAGTAGTAGTAGTAGTAATGACAATAATAAACCAACTCTGCACGGTTTATACTTTACTTTGATTTTTGTTAGTTTGCTAAAAAGAGTGTAGGCCTACTACTACTACTCTAAAAATTTATAGGACGAATTAATAATCAGTCACCAACAGAAATATATTGAACACCCTGAGCCCCTGCCAAGCCCTATACTTCCCTTATTGAACAATATTATTAACGTACATGGTTTGCTTTATTGACAAAAAAAAAAAAAAAAAAAAAAAAAAAAAAAAAAATCCTGGAAATAGACTAACTCTTAGCTGACGTCACGTAACGACCAGAGCACACGTAATTATATAGACGTCACGTAATGACTAGTCAAGGTACACGTTACCTAAATGACAAAGCACACGTTACATTAACTGACGCTTCTGAACCCTTTGGCCACCTATGGCCGGAGGGGTCAGTAACGTCTGTAAAAGTAAAGTACACGTAGCCTTAAACACACGTGACGTGTGACCAAAAACAGTACGCGTACTGAATACTGGCTTCTGATTGGTCAATATAGGTACGTGTATCGAAAATCAAGTACGCGTGGTGAGTAGACGTAAGTAGACCCTGATGGCTTGCCATAGCAGGCTGCGGCAACGTAACGTTGTACACACAATGCGGTATTTGACCCCTCTAATCAACGGACAATTTATGAAAAAGGGAAATTAATCAATACAGTCTAAGGAGTGAATAATCATTATCAATATATTTTCTTTAAGATCAGTGAACACTTTTGCCCAAATATACAGCTCTTGTTTTGTTTTCTTAACTTTTCTTTGAACAATGTTCTCATCCATCTGAGCTTGCCGAACGATAGTTTTGCGTTGGTCTTAAACGCGTACACAGCCGTTTTATGCGTCTGTGCAATGTACTACACATCTTTAGTACGGCAACTTTGTTCCCCCTCGTAGTAAGCGACTGGTGAACGCTTTTGTTTGGTTTGTTTTTACTCTCGAATTTTTTACTTCGCTTTACATGTACTACGGTAGTACTGACTTAGATTTTTGGCTGAATTCTTCGAGTAACTTAGAGAAATGGATAGTGATCGTGAGTCCGATTTGGAGGACTTTTTTGAGCCAGATACGAACTCTGAATTATCAGATGATTTATCGATCCCGAAAGAGAAGAAGCTCAAGTGCAGTGGCAAGGGGAATTCGACCATTATGTTTGAACCCCTCGCAGAAGAAGCGCCAGGGCATGGTGAAGGGGTCGCGGGGGAAGGGGCCGCGGGTGAAGCTGCTGAAGCTGCATGCTGCAGCTGCTGGAGAAGAAAAGTGATCACTGCAAATTGTACTCCACTCGCTTGGCCCTTGCCACTCTGCCCGCGTGAGCTAGCATACCTTTGCGACCCACAATTTCCGTAGATTTTCATCTTTAGGAAAATGATTTACGTAGGCTTACATCATCTTTAGGGGTCTTGCTACAGCCCACAACTATACACCGATTTTACATTATTGATGAAATTGTGTCCCAAAATCAAAGTTATTGTGAGGAATTAAACACACGAAAATATGCGATGCAAATGGTCGATGCGGTGAATGTCAAGCTCGGCACCGGGCTGGGCCTGCCGGGGCCTACGGGCGCGCACGGTATATAGGTTGGTGGAATATTTTCCCTTACTTCTCGTTCGTCACAGATCACGAGATCATGATGTCGCTCGATGGGGTTTTTTTTAGGGGCGGGGCTTATGACTGTGTAAATCAGCAAAAGTGTACTTTTCAAATGATTATGAAATACGACTGAATGCATAAAAAAGTGTGTGATAGATATTTTTTGGCTCCTGATGACTCCTTCCTACGAAAAATGGGCAATTAATTTTTTATTTTAGTCACCCTTTAAAAGGTGATCGCAAAATGAAGAGTGATATAAAACAAACATGGACTGCTCTGTAATCGGATGGTGGTGGAAATTATCACTCCCAAGGTGGTGTTCATACCGGCCCTTCTATCATCCACGAGGCGAAGCCGAGGGGGTGATAGAAGGGCCGGTATGAACACCACCGAGGGAGCGATAATTTCCACCACCATCCGATTACAGAGCAGTCCATATTTGTTTTATATATGGTGGTTGATCCAGTGTCCGAACACTTTTCAGAAAATCAACGATAGCAAATAAAATATGAAACGAATATCTGTCAAACTATACATATTGAATGCTCAAAGTCCTACAAAAAAAGAAGTTGATGGAATTTTAAAAAGACAACGTAGATTTAATACGATATTCCCTTCCGAGTGAACCCCTTCCCAACGACGCGGCGTTTTGGTCCCTTGAAAAAGGTACCGTAATTCCGAACGTGTGAAACCTATGGGAAAAAGACACAACCTTGGTATCAATAGTGTGGTTTTCATACGCGTAATCCCACGCGTATGAAAACCCATTTAAGGCGCTTAACTTTACACGTTCGGTAATACAATCTGTTCGGAATTACAATACTTGACTATACCTCATCTTTTTTATTGATTCAGTTGCTAAGTCACTCGCCATGTTGAATTCTTACGCGCTGCGCGTATATTGAACGCAGTCACGTAGCCTAGCAACTCGCGAAAGCGCTCTTAAAACCTGAACCAAATTTTGTGTACGCACGTGTGTGCAAAAGTCGCGGAGGTTTTACGCGTTCTATCACAGGGTTTTTTCCTTCTATCATTTGACCTTAGGTCAATTGATAGAACGCCAAAACCCTCTGACGCAATGATAGATCGAGATGCGCTGTGTCATGTGATATAGTTTTGACCAATCAGTGAACAAGAATCTAAGTATGAGGTATATAATACTTTTTGTAAATGGCTTATGGTTAATTGTTTTCACAGGCTCGATAAGCGCAGATACTGATGACGCAATAGAAATGATGCCTCGTGTGAGCCGGGCTTCAGGGGGGGGGGGGGGCGTTTCATGAAAGGACTTGTCAGATATTTCATCCGACAAATTTGCTCTCAGCCAATCAGACGCAAGGATTTCAGTAGCTTATAACAGTTGTCGGATAAAATATCCGACAACTTCCTTTCATGAAACGCTCCCCAGGCTTCCTAGTTAAAACTTTAGCTCAAGTAAAATGATGCTCAAGAGATGCTAAACCCGACCTTTTGATTGGCCTTAGAGCTATAGCTGGAGCAAAGGCCAACGGTTTGAAGAATAGGTCAAGAAGGATCAATACATAAAAAAAGGCATTTACTTGGGCTATATAAGTAAGATGATATGAAGTAGTAAGTGCTATGACTAGGGCTCCAGCTATGTAAAGTGCTCGTCAGACTTGTCCTATAACGATGACGAGAATGAGATTTTCAATTAAAGGGCTGGTCACATTTGTCCAATGACTTTTTTTTTTAATTGAACGATGACGATGACGATGACTATAACGATAAATTGTTGCCAAATCGCTCAAGCGTTGTTTACGTGCAAATAGGAATTCTTAGTGGTAGGTCAGACTTCTCCGATACATGGTAATGAGCCTCCCTCTCAGATTTTATTGTCTCGGTGGAACCGCTCTACCACAGATTATTATTTTTTTTTATGGACAAGGCTCGTCGATATTTTTTCATAACCAATTGTTTTTGCTCCTTCGAGGTGACGTACGTTCAGAAGAATAATGTAGGCAGTGTATGTCGTGCTTGATTGACAGAACTTACCGACTTTATCGGTCATGTGTGAACTTTTATCGTCATCGTTATTGGTACATTTTATATGCGCATACATTATCGTTATGGTTATAGGACAAAATAATGTGACCAGCCCTTCAAAGGTACACCCTATTATGTTTTGTGTACGTGTGGGTATGCCCGTGTATACTAACAGTAATGAAACTCTAGGGTGCACCGTAATGAAATATCTCTTTATCGTTATCGGACAAGTCTGACCAAGGAGATACTAGCCCTTAAGGCATGTGGGTAGCAGCTGGTATTGTTTGAAAGTTTACAATAGCATCGCACTCTAACATTAGATGAAACTGCCTTCAGGGAAATAAATAATCACCAGTCCTCTAATATTCACAACAAGGCATTCAGTTTCCAATGATTTGATAATGCTGCCCTCATTGTGCCGTCCTTTATAGTGTCAAAGGTCCTATGACTTTTGTGCGAAGGATGCTCATCATCACCTTAGAATCTGGATAAAACGTTCTTATTTCAATGGCCCTTGAATGGCGCAAATTATTTTTTAAGTTATTTTGATTGCTCCTGTCACACTGGGAGATAAAATACCCTACACTAACCGAATTCCCAACTTCAACCCAGAACAAAAAGCTATACCTAACCCGGCCAAACTGACAACAACCCTAACCTTAAAGGCAATCCAACCCTGTTAATAAGATGATTTGTGTGAAAGCAGAAAGATAAGAAATACAGGATGTTGAAAGTTTGAAAGAAATCGGTACGGGATAACAAAGTTAAGATTGTGCCATATTGGCCGTCAACTCTCCTGTTTGCCGTACACTAAAATGCCATTAGCTTGCGGTTTTCTCCTAAGCGCCTTATCCCTTGGGGCAGTACTCAAAATATATTGTAGATAGCATATTGTTATAGGTCCTCATAAAAGACAGAAGATCCTACTGAAATAAAAATGACATTTTAGTCATTTTGTGTGTTGGAGCAAGTGGGAGAGTTGTCCGCCACTACATCACAGTCACGTGCATGTGTAGTGATTACAACTTCCAAAAATTCATATCTTTCTTATCGCTTGTCAGATTTCGTTCAAACTTTCACCAATCTGCTTCTATGATTTTCCTCTATCTTTCAGAGCAACTTGCATTGGAGGTTGGATTTCCCTTTAACCCTGTATATATTTTGACGAAATAAAGTTCAAAGCAACTACTGTCGCAGGAGCAAATATCGGAGCACCAATAAATTTGTTATTTATTATCTCTGACGAGGTGTATCAGTGCATTTATATTCAATGCTGTATACATTCTAAATGCTGATTTGGATACAATATATAAACCGAAAGAAATTGTGAAAAACACCTCACTCAAAGCTGTGTCATACGAATGTCACATGATTTGATTTTGTTTTCTTTGAAATGTTTTTTAAGTAGAAACCCGGCACCTGATACACCTCGCAACGACGAATATGCCATTGTCAAGGTAATGATTAAACACAATTACTCTGCAAACAAATCAAACAGGCAAACTTTACAGAATATTGTGGGTTTGTTTGTGATTTCTCGGTCTCCTATTTCTAATTAGCCCGTGGAATGTGTAATGTGAGGTATGTGTTATCGTGATGTTTGTATTGACAAGTATACCGATGTATATATTCCCACAATTTAAGAAAATATCGAAACGGATTATGTCTTCTACGGTTTGGAGTATTATAAAGTTATATTTAGATAATAGGCTGTACTGTATCCCCTTTTTCATAGAATACACTCTAAAAACAATCTTGTAAAATTTGACTAGAATCTAGTCAGATTTGACCAGAATAACTATTCTCACGGACATCTGCACTATTCTAGTCAAAACTACCAGCTTCAGGTTTGAAGTGAACAGAATCCTAGTCAAAATTAACAGAATCCTAGCAAAATGACTAGAATCTGATTGAGAAAATGTGACCAAGCGATCTGGTCAAAAACATGACTAGACGTTTTTTAGAGTGTAAAATTCCTATATGGTTACTACTTATGTATATCCTTAATGATGGTAATCATATCTTTTTGTAACCATATTTAGGCAATCTCAGTGAGCTTTCTAGTTTACAATTTTTACAATATACTGGAAACATTTAATAATAAATAGATATCTGTCGTGTCTTATCATATCAATATAAACGTACAAGGGATAACAAAAGAACTTACAAACTGAAATTATTCAGAAAAATATTAAGTTCCTTTTCTTTTTCATTGGCTATCCAGATATCCGAATGACTTTCAATTAATTTTTCGTCACTGCCAAACAATTTCAAATGATATCTTTAACCTTGTGCACATAATGCGTACATTGAGAGCAGCCTTAAAAGAAACAAAGATATTAGGAAATGCGAAGTATTGTTGTCAATGTGAAATGAGGTGTTTATCCGGGACTAATATAATTATTGCACTACTACATGTATTAGCATTATAATATTGCTATTATAATTGCTATTGCTGTTACCATAGATTTTACTATTTATACAGGTATTACTGTATTACTATGACTGTGATACGACTATAACTATTAATATTAGTATATCTATAATTATTCATATATTCAGTTACTTGCACCTTGGATGGTGATAGGACATTTACCATATCTGCTTCAGAATACTAGAATGATTTACCACTTACAATTACACAGTCTTCATTGGTCAATGCCTTCAAAAAGGCCTTGAAAACACATCTCTTTAGCAGTTTGTATTTGTAACGTTGTTTTTCATACTACAAGTATTTTTAATTGTGTGAATTTATTGTAAGCGCTTTGCATGGGCTTAGTGGAAAGAGCGCGGTGATAGTGATAGTAATAATATTACCATGACGACAGCTGCTGTTAAATTACTCTCCCTATTGCTATTATCCTGATTATTACTACTGAACTGAACTTGAACTTAAATTATTTAACTTAAACAACATAAAAACGAATCAACTGAACATTGAGATATACATACTGCACAAACATAATGTAAATACATAAAAGTAAAACCTTTTACACATTAAGGAAGACATTACCTCACATTAACACATTTAATAAGTGGACGGATTGTCATAAAATTGACAATCCAAACGTTAATGAACAACACACATAACTAAAGATTCATTATGGACTGTACTGAAAATTTTCGAATAAAAAATGTAGCACCCTGAATAAACGCCAAACAGATTAACAACAACAGTTGTGTGAGTTAAATTTTCTGTATTAGAATTGTTTTAAACCTGCATTTGAAGGTATTGTGTGTTTTGGCTTATCTGATGCATGTAATTTACACAAAACATAAGATATTAAAGTCTGTATTGCGAGTTCTGACAATTCTGCCCTTAGATTACAGAAACTTTGTAATACAGTTTTGAAACACAAAATATTTGGTATTTCAAATGAAAATAGAAAGAAATGAGAAAATATATTTGAAAACTATAGTATAATAATATCTTATGCATAAAAGGTTTACTAGTACTTTTTGTAACATTTTGCCTACACGGGTAGACGCGCTAATCTGTAATGTTTACCAAAGGTAAGCCATTATTCGTGATTATTAAGTATTAATCATATTAAATACACCCGAACCCAGTCCCTCCTATATCTGGAGGTAGGCCTATTAATAGTCATGGTGATAATCCTCACGCCCACTGTTGTCCTGTAATTACTCTCTTTGACAGATCTGATGACTAGTATTATCTATTGTGTTATATGCGGGTCATCACTCGGTAGGGTGCGGTAAAGGTCAAAATTATGAAACTATTTCTCTCGGACTTAAACTAGATTATGATCACGTGACTTGCCAAAGAATGTAAAAGTTAAGCTAGTACCCGACCGAACCCTAGATCTATAATGCACTAGTTGAACTTAGCATTATGGAGTTTTTGCCACATTTGAAGGCTAATATTTGTTCACAGCCAAGCCTTTTTCACGCACTGGTTCTCGTCAATTATTGTGATCGTAATCGCCTACCGTGACCGATACGTTCAGATCAAAATCTCGTCTGCTGGAGTTAAACTGCGTGGGAGAACGTCAGTGGCCATGAACGCGTAAAGATGATAAGCTTTTGTTAGATTAAGTTTTTCCTTTTCTCTCGTGTATTAACGAGGGAGTAAATAACAATGAGTTAACGGGAACAATATCACGCTGTTAAGAACTATACTTCTGTGACTACTGCAACTTTTATTTGCAACGGGGTGTATTATGTCAAATGATTGTCGATTCCATATAGTTCAGTATCTGATTCGATCAGATTTAATTTCAAAGGTAGATGTACCACATACTTTTCAAATAGATGATGAACAATCATTAAGTTTGTGTTTTAAAAAAAGAAAAGAAAATTATCTTTTTTGATGAGACTTTCGCCTGCTAAGGATCTGCAAGCTTCATCAGATCTTCAAAAAGGTAATTTTCCGACTGATTGTGTCAAAATGAACTTTCACACAGTTGAAAATCCAATCAGATGAATCTCTTCAGCAATCATTAAGGTTATTGAAATCAAGTTCATGAAAAGCCACAAGTCTTTGAAATCACTCTTACTCTCTGTAATTCTGATGAGATCTATGATAAATTTCTTGTTATCATAAATAAATATTTTAGTAAATAAAAGCTAAAAGTTGATCAGGGCCCTCTTGCATAAAAAGTTGCGTTTAATCGCAAGTCAAAAAATTAAACGCAACTTAATTTTCAACCAATCAGGATCGCTTATTTTGGACTTGCGTTTAATTTTTTGAGTTGTGATTAAACGCAACTTTTTATGCAAGAGGGCCCAGGTGTATTGAAACTGAAAGGAATATTTTAATCTCTCTCTCTCTCTCTCTCTCTCTCTCTATCTCTCTCTCTATTTTCATTCTATAAGACAAATCAATAATAAGTCGGACTATTTTCAGGGCAATATCAAAGTATCAAATAGTACCTTTGATAAATGTCATTATATTGAGCACATCGAAATATCTCCAATGGTACTAACAAGCGAATTGATATTGCGCTCTCCAGTAAAAAAAAAATCGTTGAAATTACTCAAAAAATATTCGTCAACAGATTGCCTCGATTATTTTAAGTATTTGTCACAGGAAATTTTAAGTAGAATTTACTTATTTTGCTTAATAAATTTTGACTCAGTTAAATTGAGTTACATTAACGTAAATAATTTAAGTATTGTTATCATGATAGATAACAATTTAAAAAAAATTATGACATGTTTAAACTTGTACCCATCTAACATTCACTGACACTTTTTCATTTTACATGATTTAGGATTTAACCAATTATCTATCATCATCACCAACAAACACTATTACTTACTTACGCTTTAACTTGACAACTACTGAAAGGCTCCGAATTCTATATATACTCGGTCGTATCATCTTTAAAAGAAAATTGGTTAACAATTTTCCTGAAATATCAAGTTTTGATTTGTTTTGAATTGAGTGACAATTAAAAATTGTCTTATCTTCTTATCTTTGCTTAAATGAATTAGGAAATATTTTAAACTTCTTAAATTTTCATTCAACCACAAAAAAGAATTGTTTTATTTTTTAAAAAGAGATTAATTTGGTCTTAATGAATATTCATGATTATGTTAATACTTATATTACGCACTGCATCAGTCTTCACTTTAAAAAGATAAGTACAATCAACATAAATTGTTTGAGTAATACGTATAGCTTCTTATTTTGAGTTAACATTACTAAATTGATACAAGTTGAAATTACTTAAATTTTCTTTTGTATTTATTTTACTTTAAAATTTCACGTATATTCTACTAAATTGAAAGTTTGAGTTAGTAAGACTTAAATCGAGTGCGTAAGTGGCAAAACTTATGTTTTGAAGTAAATTCTACATGGGAAAAATAAGTCAAAATTACCGATGGGCATATTTTTTTTTACAGTGCTAGAGAGGTACGCCTAATGCTTGGGATCTAGTACCGTATGGACAATAGAATATCATTTAAACGGAACGCAATTTTTTCAAAAGGGACAAACAGAATTGGAAATACGATCGTGTACTTTTCTTTTACTGTGAGATAAAGACAATTAAGTATGAATGAAGAAATATCAGCTTACAATACTACCATAAGTATCATAAGTTTAACCAACCGAAAGAATATCACCTTGTGAACCTCATAACACACAGCAACGATTCGAATACTGACGCCAAGTTGATTGAGCTGTTACGAATTATAAGAGCATGGGGTCATAGAATAACTATTGTGCGGTTTAAGAGTAAATAAAGAGAGTTTCATTCTGTCATTTACCATTCTGCTATGCATGATAATAAGTGTAACACTGTTAATGCCGTAGCACTGTAGATATTAATGCTCTGTGATATGAGTTTTACCTTATGCACTTGTAGGATGAACACATTATTGATTGCAGACTGGTCCACCAAAGTTGAAATAAATGGAAATTCTTCTCAATTCAGCATAAGCTCTGTAGGCCTCCCGCAGGGATCTGTCTTTGGGCCCATCGGTTACACCATCTACACTCTGCCTGTTGGAGACATTGCTCGTCGTCATGAAGTATTCTACCACACTTATGCCGATGACATTCAACTCTACTTAACATTCGATCCTAAGAAGGCTTGCAGCCTAGATGAAGCACTAAAGACGCTTTCCTCTTGTGTAGAAGACATCAGCGCATGGATGACCTGCAACAGACTTAAATTGAATGAAGAAAAGACTGAATTTCTTGTAATTGGTTCTGTTCATAGCCTTCGTTCTTTAGGAAATGTTACTCTTGATTTAGGCTCATCAACTATCTTACCATCTAAATCTACCAGGAACCTTGGCGCTTACTTTGACTGTAATATGTCTATGTCAGAGCAAGTGAATCAATTGTGTAAGTCTGTTCGGTTCCATCTAAAAAGCATATCACAAATTAGGAAGTACATAACTGAAGATACCTGTCATAGTGCTGTACGTTGTCATATTTTGTCTAGATTAGATTACTGCAACTGCCTTTTAACATCTGTTCCTCAGGTACACTTGAAGAGACTGCAAAGTTTACAGAACTGGGCAGCTCGCATTATCTTTAGACTAGATCGACGTCATGACCCCAGCCCTCTACTTAAATCTCTCCATTGGCTCCCCATAAAAGAAAGAATTCTCTTCAAGATACTATTGTTCGTTTTTAAAGCCTTCCATGACCTAATGCCTATGTATATTAAGGATTGCATAACATTTCACAACCCATCCCGTCCTAATCTTCGCTCTTCTAGGGACCCATTTCTTCTCACAATCCCCAAAACCCGTAGCAAAGCTGGCGATCGTACATTTACTGTAACTGCATCCAAAGAATGGAACAATATCCCCTCTTTCATAAAATCAGCTAATTCCACAGACCAATTTAAGAAATTTCTGAAAACATACCTCTTCCCGGAATAGTTAAACCCCTTTCATTTCTTTCAAACTTTATGTCAATGTGTAAGTTAATGTTTATTCAATGTTATGCATTATTAATTTTGTTTTAATGTTATATGTATTATTAATTCTGTTAATGGTATATTAAGTATTATCGACTTGTAAACGCTGTGATATAGTTGTACTATGGAGAGCGTACCAAATGCTAGTTATTATTATTATTATTATTATTATTGATTGATTTTATTTGTCCATGCATCAAAATACAGAACATATCAACAAAATAATATCAATCATTACATGGAAGGGGTTAGTCATAAGCCCAAGGCTGAAAGGAAAGCCCCTCAAAAACATTGTGTTTTACACACACACACACACACACACACACACACACACACACATATATATATATATATATATATATATATATATATATATATATATATGTGTGGGTGTGTGTGTGTGTGTGTGTGTTGCGCGCGCGTGTGTGTGTGTGTGCGTGCGTGCGCGCGCGCGAGTGTGTGTGTGTGTGCAATCCTTAAATGGGGTTCATAAATGGTAAGAGCGTGTCACAATTACATACTTATCAAATGTCAGTCGTACATCGAGATAAATACAGTACAATAAAATAAATGTGTAAAATTGTAAATTGTACTGTATTGCAAATACAATAATAAGCGGAATGTGAGGGGGATAAAGACGAGACCAAAATAACGGAATTAATGTGCATACCGTTGATTTATTTTGTTTCTAAATAATAAACAGCATAAATTGAAGATCCAAATACTGTGATAGTTAGGCAAAAGTTCAATTTATACTTATACCAGTGACAATAAGGGCTTAGATTATGGGGATATCCGGGTACCGCCGTCCCCCAATCATTCTTTTATTTGGCAAATCAACATCATAGAACATACAATGCACCAAAAATGACTAAAAGAAAATTAAGCTTCCTTTCGTGGAACACTAATCACATTTCACTATACAGACATGAAAAATGAACGCGCATAACATGTTAAAAAACTAAACATAATTTCGGGGATTATGTAAAATCACTGTGTGCTCATAAATCTTCCTTTTAAATACCGAGTTTTTCTTCTACTCTTATGACGTTGTCATTGCATAATTTTCTTCTGGTATATTGTTTGGGTGACAATTTCAACGCATTTTTCACTGGTATCTCTTATACTTGGTAGGAAAAGTATTAACTTACGTGTTACATCCCCTCTCACGATCTACGTTCCATGGTGGGACCTACTTCTTATAGCTCCACCTGCCTGTGGTCCTTCGTTCCATTAATCCAATGAAATCCAATGGAAATCTAGGCCAAAACATGATAATAAAAATGAACAGGAAATGAAGTGTCTTTCTAAAAATGTAATATAATCTAATACATTACTCTTAAGAGAAAGTTGTTTCATGTAAATATATATATAGATGCGAAGATACCCAACTTTAACATTTCGACGGCGTCTCGGTAAATTGTATAGTGTGAGGATTGATGAGACAGGAGACACGGACGTATATATATATAAGAACATTTCACAATGCCATATCAATAAGATGGTATGAGATTTTCCGAAGTATTTTTAAAATTACATGAATTTTTTTTAATGTTGGGTTTTCTCTGGATCTGGCACCCCTCCCCCCCCCCCAAAAAAATGGTCTTGCATAAATGTTTGTACATATTTTAGAAAAAAAATACATAAAAAGGGCCCTTAAAAATGATGAAGTTAATATTTTGCAAATTGTTGATTACCATGGAACACTCAGGCGATTGGTATACGTCTTCAGTGTATGTCATGCAGTTTGATGTTGACTTTTACTTATTTTTCATTATTTGACATTGAAGAACACACATATATCACGAACATTACACATTACAGCATTAGGCATTGTTAGGTGATTCATGTCTTCAAGCCCTCCTCACCAGACAAACCCTCTTCTTCCGAAAGAATCACAGCGAATATGTGTTTTCAATTCTTAACAAAGAGGCACGTACAGATGCATAACAATGTACATTGCCAATATGCGTCATTACAACGATATGTAATTATGTTCATTTCCGTAAAATCAGCAGATATCTAACGGCAATCTAATTTTTTTCTTCTTTGTAGACGTTTGGTTTAAAGGCATCGGACTGTGGACCAGAAGGTAAGGGTTCGAGTCCCTGCCGAAGTACTAAAATCCCTTTTGGCAAGACATTAATCTACATTTGCCACACTCGACCCATTGAAGTAAACAGGTAGCTATAGGAGGAAATTATTTCCTTTTTTTTCAGCGCCTTATCAGTGCAGCCATAGGCTAGAGCAGGGATAATAATCCCACACCCTCTGATAGACCATAGAGACATTGTTAAAATACGTAATTTGCGCTTTAAACGAACGTAACTTTGAAGGTAAAGCTTTGGCAATACTTCAAGTTTCTCCGGCATTGCAGACAAAACAACAACCAAAAAAAATCCCCTGAAACTTCACTCATAAAGAATGGAAAGTTGTTTATTATCATTTAATCCTCACTAATGTGTATTCCTAATATGCACGAATTGTGATAAAAGATATGAAATCCTTAGAGGATATTGAAAGGTTTAGCCTCTACTTTCAAACGAGCTAACGTCCGTTAGTCCGATAAAACTCAATCCTAACGTTAACACCAATCATATCATTAAAGAACGCCCTCTAATCCTAACCATACCAACCCTATCCTTATTTTTGAAATCCTATACCATACCCTTTCTTTAAAACTTATCCTAATTCTAAACCAAATAAATTACCCTACCCTATCCTTAAAACCTTACCGTAATCCTAACCCAAATCCTACTTTATTCACTGTCCTAAAAACCTTATCCTAATCCTTATCAAAAAGTAACACATACTGGAAGAATCAGAATTTTTGGGGGATCAATTGGACTGAAAGCTTTTTTAAAGAGTTGAATTGTTCATCGCCCATAAATATACGCATGATTGATGCAACAAAGACTATAATAGACCCCGTCTCCCCCCCCCCCCCCCCGAGAAGCATCCCATGATAATTTCAATATCTTATTTTATTCAGTATCTAAATTTTGGAAAGAAATATTACTTAGAAGTGCCTCCTATTGCATTAATTAGAAGCAATCACTGACAGATTTAGGGGGGGGGGGCGTAACTTAATTCCCTTACCCCTCCACCTTTGAAAATAAAATCGGCAAACTTTATACAAAAGCCAAAGATCCCCCCCCCCCCCTTTCAATTTATCGACCCAAACAAGCCAAAAGTCACTTGGAAATGTCATAAACTTGTTATGATTGTCAGAGTTGTTTGAGTAAATTAAATCTGTATACATGTGATAACGTTTTCTTTTTCTTTTTATTTGTCTATGTTTGTCAGATATCTTATTTGGCATTGTGCCCTCTAAATTTAAAAAAAAAAATCCAGGATCCACCTCTGATTGGAAGTTTATCGAGGTTGGTGCTGTGAAGCCACTTGATGGCTTCCTTTTCGTAAATGAAATATTCACACCCTTTGGAAGAATGTTTATAGAGACAAAAAAAATAGTACAATAATGTATAATGTATTAGACTGAAAGACATACTTTAACCCTTTCGAGACGATTGACCACATTTTGTGGTTTGACTCAATAACTTTTGATTCAGAGCTCTAAAAAATATATCAGATGCACGACTAGAAAGAGCAAAATTTTCTGCACACACTACTTCCATTTTTATTGCATGACCATATTGCATTTGATGGCAGGAATTTTAAAAACGAGAATAAGCTTTGAAACCCTTAAATTGGCAACACATTGAGAGGTTCAAAATCATTGTTTTTCATCAAAATTGGCAATTTTTTCAACTTTCGACTAAGTTTCTAATGATGTATATTGTTTTCAAAGACATTACATTTTGTTAGAACCATGTAGCACTAAAAGAAAAATATTAATATTGCCAATTTGAAGAACAAAATGTGATCAATTTAGCCCTGAAATAATTCCTGTCCTGAAAGGGTTAAGACAAGATCAACCCTCATCAAAACAGATTACTAAACATGTCATGGTGCGTTTGACAAACATCATACGCCCTTTGTAGAGAGTTTAGGAAAATGACGCAGAACAAAGTCATGCAAGTACATGCATAGTGAGGGAAGATGTTTTTTTTTATCCAAATATAGAAACTACCAAACTTGTATTGTATCATCCTGTATTGTGTTCAAGATCTTGTGTACGTAATAAGCTTTTTTGACAGATACGAAGGCTCAAGTTGACGCATAAAGGTGAAATTGGATTCTTTTGATTGAAGTTATTTGAAAAGAAATATGTCTTTATCGTTGCCATGGTTTTGTGTGTTTGTGTGTTTGCGTTTATACACATACCGATGTGTTCGCCAGAAAAAGAGCTTATCATCTAAAGAAAAGATGTCCAGATGGTCATTAATCATGATGAAATACTGATGACTCATGAATTAGGTGTCTGTCAACGCACTATTTATAAAAAAAAATTTTTTTGCTTGCTTATTTGTAAGTCCTTCCTCTTCCACTTTAAAAAGATGCTTTTACTCACAACGAATTTCTCATATCCTTGTAATTATTTGTTGAATTGTTATTGATTTTCATTTTTTTATGTTCTAGTTTTTTTTAACGCAAATGATGCTATTTATCTTAAAAGTGAAAGTGTGAGATACGTCACAAATCAGTTAAATGTCAAATTATCACCACCACATGACACATCTTCTTTTTTCTCCTTCTTTTTTTCAAAAATGAAATTGAGTGTGCAATATACATTGGCGACAGTCATTGAAAAATCACAGGCATTTGAGGCAGTATTTCGAATATAAATTTTGTCCAACACATGTCCAAGGCTACATGTCGCAATCCCCCTATCCCCCTCCCTCTCTATCTCTCTCTCTCTCTCCCTCTCTCGGTCTCTCTGTCTCTCTTTCTCTCTCTAGAATTTATTTTTAATTTCATTTCCATAAGTTAAATCAGACTTGTAATTAATTTTTTACTTTTTAGAATGTTCATATACCTAGAGTATGGAACATTGTAAAGACAAGTTAGAAGATTATTAAAATATTGTGCCTTCAGTGCTTTTTGTTTCAATTGCACAACGCATTGTGGACAAAATACAACGAAAAAGTGAATATCAGTTTTACACAAACTCTTGCAATTCATTATTATAAAACGCTTTTTTACATATCGTTCTTAAAAGATCATTTGAGTGTTCTGTGAATGTGATCAACATTTTGGGCGCTTGCTCCTGTGATTCATTACAATTTTTTTTTTAAATTGTATACAATTATCTCGGGGTTGATTAGGCATGATAATGGCATAGCCGCCGACGAATTACAGAACAGTATTTCTTTCTCTCTATTGGAATACCTCTCTTTTGAATGAGAAAAACAAGAATGTTGCTTCAAGGGACGCTGTTATAATGATTATAAGGGTAGGAAACCGCCCTTATTATCCAAATAAATTTGATAAAAATTAACTGTATGAATGAAAAGAATTATTCTGGATTGATTTGTGAGTAAACGATTGAGCCATAACGGAATAGATGAAAGGTGTAGAAGAGAAAGAACGGGAAATGAAAAGAAGGTGAAGAATGTAATAACATCAGAAGGGAATGGAAAATAATGCGGTAATTGAACTTTGATTATAACATGAAGTACTTGATAAGATGGAAAAGAAGAATCACAGAAAGAAAGGAGACAAAGAAAAATGATAGATGAAAATGATAATGGGAAATAGGGATAGTCTAAAGGAGTGGATGGCGAGAAGCAAAGAGAAGGAGTCTCAGTATAATTATTAGCGAGTAACAGGGAGAGAGAAACTCACAAAGAGAGAGAATGAAGAAAGAGAGAGAGAGAGAGAGAGAGATTAAGAGTGAGGGGTGAGAGAGGTCTTTAGAGAAATTAAGATAGAGAAAAGGAGAATTAAAGATATTGTGGGTGAGAGAAAGAAAGCGGCAGAGAGAAAGAACGAGAGAGAGAGAGAGAGAGAGAGAAAGAAAGAGAGAGAGAGAGAGAGATGTTTTCATTTGAAAGGAAGTGGTCAACAAATGTTTAGATCACTAAAATCAGATATACCCTACCTGACCGTAATCATCTTTACGGAGATGTTGGAAAAAGAAAAAAAAAATCAGAAGTGTAGTCGAGGATTAGGGTCATGGAAATGAAGAATTATTTTTCAGATGACATAATTCGGGGTTATCTTAAAACATACCACACCTGGAACAAGGCCCTGAAAATGTCTGGCGATTACTCATGATATGCTGCAAGACGTTCTGGTGGCGTCTTTGTCACGCGTGGTGCTTAAATGGCATGTTCATGTCGATACACGAAATGACAGGTAGTTATTAAACCGATCTGCATTTCGGCAATGCATTTAAAATCTTATTTCATCATGTTCATTGCCATTTTCTTTACATATCCCCAATATATACCAAACAACGAAATTTTACTCTCCTAAATGATGATCCATTTGGTCTGAGTCGTAATGATTCATTTTGTAATTTGAAGAGTGTGAAGATATAAGGTCATTATATTTTCGGACATAATACAGCCAAACGGATTAACTCGAAGGACACGATAAGCTGAAGTATAATGAATTTCAATGGTTCGCTACATGTTATGTAAATTCTTTTTCGTAAACTAATGTGTCACTCTAAAAAAATTATTAGATGAAAATGAATGGATGTAATATGTTTAATCTAGCGTTGTTTCATATTGTACTGTTCAGATAGATATCTGGGAAGGGGGCGAACTTATATCGATAATATATTTCTTTCTTTTTTTCAAATTTAGATTCGTTTATTTATCATTTTCAAATAATCACACAAACATAAAGTGCATAACATCGTGATATTTCTGAATGATGTGTTTCGTAAATATGAGTAAACAGCAACAAGTAAAGAAGTGCACAATACATAAAGAGTAATAAATGAATAATTTTACAACACATGATACACAAGTTATTTCCTTACGAAAATTTGTTTCTCTGAAATCTGTAGGACATGCTAAAAGGCTAAGCTCTTATATTACATGTCCAAAAACAAATTCAATTAATCTGTGATTTGGTCATTGGATAATATAAATTGATAAATTATATAAATACAACAAACGAGGCATTCGTCGCCATTCCCAAAGGAAAAGTATAGAGTGTGAAAGTTTAGGGGGGAAATGTTAAAGTGTGGGAATAACAGGCGATTACTTATATTGAAACGGGAAATAATTTACTCATAAGTAATCAAATAAAATAACTGAGGTTATTAATCTTGTCAGTATCGTAATACTAACAAGCTTCATTGATACTTACAGGAAACTAAATGAATTTCAGTTTTCTGGTCCATATGATATGCACAATATATTTTGATTGTCATTTACGTGTTACTTGGTTATAAAAAAAAAATGAAGTCTCTGGCTCACTTTCTCACAAGTCAGTAAAGTTGAATAAATATGAAGAAAAAAAAAACCCCTACAAACTCATTACCACGCCGTTCGGTTGTCGTAAATTAGAAGGACAAGATAGTTTTTCTTTTAACCTTCATTTCTTCGGCAATAACAAACAATTATTTATAATTCATTGTCAACATGACAGTTGGAACCTGTATTATATGATCGGAAATTTAAGAAAATACAGTGAAAGTTAGTGGTAATAACAATATGATCTTCAAGGCTGTTACAGAGGTATACATGTATATCTTGTTATTCCTTCTTTTTTACATTTTTTTTTATATGTTTGTCTGCCCATTCCTGGCAACTTGTCAAATAATAATAATAATAATGATTTATAAAGCGAATAAACTATACTGCGCTGCAAGAGCTCCTGATGTGCTTATAACTATGGTGAGTACTTAAATGAAAAGATATGCTTTTAGTTTTGATTTGAAAGTATTCACAGTTGGTGATTTCCTGATTTCTAACGGTAAGTTGTTCCACAGTTTGGGGGCTGCGCAGACAAATGCTCGATCTCCTAAGGTTATTTTTGTTTTATATGACGGGGTTTGCAGTAGTAAAGTATCTTGAGAATTGCGCAAGTTGTGGGTATGTTTGGGAGCTTTAAGTTGTAACAGTTCCACAATATATTTAGGGGCTTGACCAATTAGAGCTTTATAGACAATCAACAGGATTTTAAAAGATATTCTTTGTCGCACTGGTAGCCAGTGCAGATCTCTCAAAACAGGGGTGATCCGTGAGAATTTGGAGCATCCACAAATCAGTCTTGCACAGAGGTTTTGGACCCGCTGCAGTCGTGCTATTTGAGAGTCAGGGAGTCCATACAATAATCCATTACAATAATCTAACTTGCTAGTGATGCATGCATGAGCAATTATTTTCATACTATCCTGATCAAAATATTTTCTAATATGTCTGAGATTATATAACATGTAATATGATGATTTACATACATTGGTAATGTGTGCTTCCATATTCAAATGACTGTCAAAATGCACTCCGAGATTTCTAGCATTCATAGATGGTTTTATGACAGAACTTCCAACAGATATCCCATCCCATATCCCACTTGGGGAATCAATTATATTATTTTCAACCTTCCTGTAATGTATTATTTGTTCTCCTTTGTAATTCACATGTATGTACTTTGATTTGCCGAAAGAAATAATAATAATAACATTAATTCATCTTAATTCCCACTACGTGTTAATTTTGAAGTCACTGGGTCGCCTTGTCCCAAGTCAGTGAAGTTGACTAATTAAAAAAAAAAAAAAAAAAAAAAAAAAGGAGAAATGACCTTCAAACTTGTTATCCTGTTCGGCTGTCGTAAATTGGAAAGACAAAAGTTGGAATTTTCATTCAACCTCTGAATACCTGATCTGCGAGGCTACAATTGACAGAAATGCAAAAAAAAAAAAAAAAAAAAAAAGGCTGATATATAATCCAGGTAGTGGTTCATTGCGTTCTACTTGGTTTTTGAAAGCGAAGTGTCACTGTCACAAGTGAATGAAATAGTTTAAGTGAATGACCTTGAAATCTTACCTTGATCGCGTTTCATCCTACTCTTCAAGGGGGAAAGGAAATACTCGCTTACAGTGGCTTAGCATTGGTACAATCTTTGAGGGGCACTGGCATGGGGGGGGGGGGGGGCTAATGAATGAAATATGAATTCTTGTCGGGGGGATGAGGGTGATGATGAGGAAAGAGTATTTTCATGTTCTTTTCTCATCCTTCCCCCCCCCCCCCCTTTCCTTTTATTTTCTCGCCTTTTCTCTTTTTAAAAATTATTTTTCTAGTTTCGCCCTTTGGGCAGGACGTGCCCCCTTGCCCCCATAGCTACGCCACTACTTGCATAAATCTTTTCCTTTACACAATGTTATTCATTATAACTTGTAAATAAGAGAAATATTGATATGACACCCAAGAAGGATTTAGGTTGAAATTTTGAAGTGGCAATAAGACCCAATGATAAAGTATTAATGAATTAAACTGTGTCGAAGAGAGATTGAAACGAGATTAGTAGCTTTAAAGGTTGAAAGAGAAAGGCATAAAGGAGAGAGAAAGAGAGAGAAAAAAAAAGACTGACAGAGTGAAGAAAAAAAATGAATATTGAAACATTCGTTGGAGCAAAACAAGAAGATGAACCGAGAGAGGAGACAGAAAGAGAAATAGTTGTATGTAAAACATTTCAAAAAGAGGGGATCCGAAATAGAAAAGAGATGGTGAAAGGGAGGGAAAGAGAGAGAGATAAGAGAAGAGAAGAGAAAAGGAGGAGACGAATGCAGATTATCTGAACATGGGGCAAAAGGTGATACATTCCACAATTGACTAACCAATACTGAATTAGTTTTAAGATTTTTACTCATAAGTTCATTGCAGTGTTCTTAGATTATGAAACAGTGAGAAATATGCAGTGAGAATAATAACTTGAACTGCGTGGGCTGGGCCCTACCCTTCTATTGAAAATCTTCTAAAATCTATTGATACGCTGGAGTTTGAAAAGGTCCTACTGCGCCGTCAAACGTGACAATACTAATAATCTAACAATGGACATGATGGAAAAGGGAAAAAGTATTTCATTTGTGACGTTGGCTATTTTCCTTGTCACTTTTCAATCTTCTTTTGTTGATAACTTTTTTGTTCAACACCCCCTGCCTCTCTCTCTGACTGTACCAAGAGATTCAACAGAGGGGTGTAGGAATAATGAGGGGTGTAGGAATAATGAGGGGTGTGTACTTTAGTGGTATAAACTTGTCGTTACTGTTTAAAGAACACCGTCTGGATTTAAAAATCGTTGCGATTGTATATTGGGGTGTAGTGATTTGGGGCTACCGGTGGCGTCAAGTGCACATAAGGAACGTACCACACCTATTATTTGCTTGATGCGTTTCTCGCCTGAATCAATTTCTAGCGGGTCGACAGTAGCTCTGTCTAGTTGTGACCTGAAAACGTCTCTTGCTTACACAATTGAACTGATCTCGTTTCGAAACAGTTTTCTCGACAAAAACGGCAATCAAGGGATTACCTATATGAATTTGTAAATTCGTCTCCAGTTTCCGCTATCGCATCTCTTTTATTTACTAATCGAAATATTACTCTTTCTACTTGCGCAATTTCAGGAGTGGAATTAAAAGGTTGTAAGGTGTGACGCCATTTTCAATTTCCCGCTGGGGACTCTTGTAAGAGTTGTCGTCTGCGCTGCACACCACCATGGCAGAGATGAGATTGATTTTAGTGATTTTTTGTTTCATGGTACCACTGGTTCTAGCACAAGGTGAGAATGTCCTGTTATTGTAGCTGCTCGGTAGGTTATTGATATATTCACACAACTAACTAGGATGTAGAATTTCTATTCACTGTATGTCCTACTACGGGCATGATGAAAACATTTCCAGCCTACTGACTTTATACATAATTTATTATAGACATATGTTGTGGTCATCACAACTAAGAAACATTAACTAATGGTAATATCGAGTGATTCTTTTAAAATTCTTTCGGTAAGATCTAAAATCGAGCGACAATCGCTCCGCGACAACTGCTCCGTCGATAAAAATGAATATATGCGACAATTGCTCCTGCGACAATTGCTCCGTCGACATTCCCTCCGATCGAGCGACAATTGCTCCGAGACAACTGCTCCGTCGATAAAAATGAATATGCGACAATAATGCTCCTGCGACAATTTCTCCGCCGACATTTGCTCACAAAAATCGATTATTGCTCCGTCGATAGAAATTAATATGCGACATTGCTCCTCGACAATTTTTTGAGATTCATGATGAATCTTACGTATTTATTAATTCTTTGTAGCCAAATTATAAACAATTGATATGATTAATTGATTTTTTCAGGGTTTTATAAATGATTTTTATTGAATACCACAATCTTGTGTCAGCACTGTGAAAACAACGAATTGCATGACTGAGATACGTAAAAAACATATATATATATATATTTAATCTTCTAGCCGGTTTGCTCCAAAAAAAAATACAAATTTTATACTCTGGACTGTATCGCTCTGTTTATATTCAAAAGTTCACTTCATCCTTTTTTATGCATTCAGACTTGTAGCCTATGAACAATTGTTTGTTTTGAAAGTTCAGTTGTGTCTCCTTGTTTGTTTTCATTTTTATCTTAAAATAAATCGTAACTTTTTTGTGACATCTGTCTGAATATGCTTGTCTTACCGTTATTTGTAAAGCGAAAATTATTACAGGGTACAAAGAAACATAGGCTACGACCCATGGAGCTGTGGGAGACTTTCAAATGAATGATATTTAGGGCCATAAAATGTGATATTTGGGTAACAAGTGTGATAACTGGACCAAAATTACCTATTGGGCAAATAGGTATGCTTTCGAGCAAAGCACCTCACCCCCCCCCCCCCCCTCGAACATGGATTCTTTAAAAACATCTAAATACAAAGAGGAAATGTGCACACTAAAGGTTAAAGGACTAGATCAAAATACTTTGTACGCTCACCATCTTCATATTTTGTGATGGGAGTGCCCAGGGCTAATTGTCTGAGCCCCCACCCCCCCCCCCCCTCCCCCGATTTGCCCCTGTCTAGCCATGAAGACGTTTTAAATATAATCGCTTGTAGAGGAAGAAGAAGGGGGAGATGGCGTGTACAAATATACCCCCAATTTTTAAAGAAGAAATAATAATGTAAAAGAGGAAAAGAGAAAGGAAAATGAGAAATGAAAATTAAAGGAAAACCTGAAAGTGGCTGTCAAAACAAACCCACAAGGGTTTTTATATAGCAACCAAATTCCTATTTTTATTGTCAGTCTTTTAATGTTTTAATAATTGCATGCAATTTTAATGATTATGTCTAAGCACACTATACTATATTAAATGTTTTGCATGTTAATGATACGGTACTAGTTTATATATGGAATTGAATAAAACTGAATTGAAGTGAATTTAAAGCATCGCTCGCTTCGCTCACTTGAATTCACTATTTTAACCAATGCCGGTTATATGAATATTTTAAAGAAAGGGAGTAGGTTTGCATCTTGTCTTTCTATCCAATATTTATGCTAAATTCTTTAACTCATAAAGGTAGAGTTATTTAGCTGGAAGGATTCGAGCGGCAAGTCGGCCTAAAATAGATGAATTTTCAGGAGATAACCGCCTGTGACCATTAGCCTATTCCTATCATCACACCCTGATCATATTCTCTTTGTGAACGGAAGGTACTAATAAATGTACGTTACTAAAATCACGAGAAGGGATCGTAACAAGAAACTTAAACCTGTTCTAAGTATTAAAAAAAAAAAAATCATTTTTTGCCCACTTATAAAATCTAGAAACAAGACGTTTTCGATCAGCAATCATTCTTGTTCCAGCAGCGGATATCTGCATATCATGATATTTTTGCAGCGAGGTGTCCGACTATATCCTCGAATTCTGCAAGTATTGGACGGTGTACATTATAAATCATCTCGTGTATTTTGTATACTTTTCATCCCTCGCTCAATGAAAATCTAGAGTGAAACTTACTGGGAAGGTAAACAAAGTGGGCATGCAACGGGATGCGGACGAATATAATTTTAGAAAGGTTATAGGCCTGTGGTGTATTTTGATGACGAAATGATACTTTGTCACCAAAAGAGTGTGTTTTCCTTGCTCGCTTCGCTCGCTCGTAATGTTGAGAAACAGGGTGGTTTTGGACAGCAAACATTTGCAACAGCGAAGTATATAATATTTGGCAGTGAGGTGACCAAATAAACCATTTAAATATCTTATGTCCAGAGTGTATTTTGACCGCAAAATAAGACTTCTTTTAAAGCAAGAAGTGGTAATTTTGGGCAAAATATTTCGTGCATTCCCCACCCCCACTCCTCAAAACGGATTTACGCCGGTGTCATTAGTCCTCCAAAATTGTCTCGGCATACACGTATTTCGACGGAGCAATTGTTGCAGAGCAATGATGTTGTCGTATATTCATTTTCTTCGACGGAGCTAATGTAGCGGAGAAATTGTAGCTCGATCGGAGCAAATGTCGACGGAGCAGTTGTCGCAGGAGCAATTGTCGTTCGATCGGAGCAAATGTCGGCGGGCAATTGTCGCAGGAGCAATTGTCGCATATATTCATTTTGATCGAGAGAGGGAGAGAGGAAAAGGGAGAGAGAGAGTGAGGGAAGGAGAGACTAGAATAAAAGATTATTAAACAGAACAAACAAGAAATAAGACGGAAAGAGTAGAAGAGAAAGATAGAAAGAATATACATGGAGTTCTCCGGACAAGCACCCTCGGAGCATTACCATCGGACAAGTACCATTGGATAGTATCAACCGGTTAGACAAGACTTCATCTAGATTCTTGTAATTAGAATCAATCAGTAATTTTCCTTTGGTGTTATTATCTGGGCAATAGTTTGACTGGATTTTTGGAAAAACATAACTTGTGATGAGTAACTGTATTGTATAGCATAAGGTGAGTGAGAGGGAATTTGCACCTTATAGGTAATATCCTCAATGAATACCTGTTCTCCAAGGGGTAATCGTCCGTGGATAGTTGTCCGGGTGATGATTATCCTAGATTGGTAGTTGTCAGGATAATAGATGTGCGGGAAGTTGGTCAAGGGGGAAGTGGTCTGGATATGACCGAAAGCCTACTCCGTTAAACAACAGACAAAACTAAACCGGGATAGATAGACAATGAGAGAGAAAGAGAGAGGGGAGGAGAGGGACAAGAACAAGAGTAAGAGAGGGGAGGGGTAGGAAAACTAGAGAGAGAGGATGTCCTAAATAGAGCGAGAGTCAGAGAGGGGGGCAACGAGAGAGATATATAGAGAGGGGGCAAATAGAGCAGAGAGGAGAGAGAGATAGATAGAGAGAGAGAGAGAGAGAGAGAGAGAGAGAGAGAGAGAGGAGAGAGAGAGAGGAGGACCAGACATGAAAGGTGAAGTAAAGGTAGATCGAGACTAAATTTGGCACCCGTCACGGTCTCAACCACATCCGCCGTTTTGTATCAATGTTTTTGATTAGTTGAGGTAGACGGAGAACAATAATATGCGATTTAGTGGTTTCGCATTTGGTTCAACATTATTATTCTTTTTAAAGAAATTAGAAATGCGTATGATTAATCAACTCTTAAGGATGATTGTTAGGAGGTTGTATGGTTCATAGGTTATCTGGTTATAGCATCGATGGCATGATGGAGGAGATAATTATCCTGGGTCAAGTTAGTGCGCTAGGGCTCGCAAGGAAGGCACTTCTAATAATGGTCAACTCTTAATCCCATGGTTGAGACTGAAAACCGTAAGTCCTCTGGTGAAAGCTTGCAAACAAATAGTAATTATTTAACAAGCACTTCTGTAATCAAATCAATGGATAGATATTATCAAGAGATCATGCTCCAAAAACATTGGGAGAAGAAATACAAGAATAAAAAAAAAGGTAGAGGTATCACTGTTTATGGCGGCCACACACAAGTATTTTGACCATCACAAGGCAACTTATAATGCCTCGAAAAGAGCAACTCTCACCATGCCTGACATGATTCCATCCCATCCCCTTAAATTACAAAAGATACAAAGTGTAACATCGAACCTACTAAATAATAACTGGTATCATGGGTATGCTGTGACTTTAATATGTTTCATCTTTGAAAATGACTTCTGAGAATGACCTCGGGGCATTCTTACTTTATTCGCTTCCGTCTTCGATTTTACCCTTTGATAGTATTGATAAAGGTATCTGACGTGTGCATGATTAGTATTTCCTTATCTCTATGGTGATGTCTTTTCACTAGTCTTCATTGTTACGCTCAACATGAGTTTGGAAAGCTGAAAAAACGTTTGTCATTATGTAAGCACGCTGATGTTGTGAACACTGTGTGTAGGTTGAATGGCCGACTTTAAATACGGTAGGGTATGAAACACAAAGCCTAAGAAGTACACGTCAGCCCCAAACCATGATATACATTGTGGTGGGTGGTGGTTACATGCCAATTTCATGCAAACAATATGATTTGCTTGAGTACTACATTCCATGTATTCACAATAAATAATAACTAGAAGTTTTAGATTGAAAGAAAATCAGTAGGCGTTTCTTATTCAAGCATTTTTTAAACACAATTCCATTTCCCATATATATATATATATATATATATATATATATATATATATATATATATATATATATATATGTGTGTATATATATATATATATATATATATATATATATATATATATATATATATACTTCCCTTGCCTTTTTTTATAACACATTTTGTCTCTCTATCTGACGCATTGTTATATGGCTCATGAGGGCATTTTCTATTTTAATTTTGTAATTAGGACATGCGAGTTAATTATTCTTGGTCTTCGACATTTGTTGCCAAAATCTAATTGTAGGACTATATAAGTTATTACTGCATACATGAACTGCCTTAACAGCTTAAAATGGTTGTGTTTCATTAGTTCATAGAACTGAATCAGAGGCATATCACTTGATAGGGGTCTATTGAGACAGTATAGAAATAAGGTAGAAGAGCCAAATTCAAGATGACTCTGAGATTTTTAAGAGTGCGGTAATAGAGATATATCATGTCAATGTTTTGAAACCACTACTATTCATCTTAGCAAATATTCAATATTTGCCCAGCAAAATCGTTGTGTGTCTTGTGCCTTCGACAGATAGGTAATGTGTGGAGGAAGCGATGGGAACAATGCACAGACGAGGGCAATGGAATTCAGACATGACGAAAAGGAAATATATGTACATTTAATCCCTTTCTCTTGCTTTCATTGTTTGGCTGAGGGTTACAAGAAGTAAATACAGGGTAAAGGTGTACCACGTATAGCTCTTCTGAGGGAAGGGCGGGACTGTGTTTGTTCCCAACGTCATCTTCCTTGGAGTTCACATTTATTTGTGGAAAAGAACAAATCAACAATAGAAGAAAAGCTTGAATTTGAGTGGAATACTCTATGTGATGAGAGATAGGTCTACGCGTAACTTAGAGTCTGATGTAATACAGTATAAGTCATTAAAGGTAGAGACGTTTTCTTTTATTAAAAGCATATAATATTTCTGATTTGTAAGCTCCTTGCGTCTTTTACCAGCCTCTGTTTGAAGTGATTTTACCCCTCCCAGGTGAAATGAATTTAAGACTTGAGTTGTGCATATCATTTTACAAGTTAGTCGGAGACATAAACTCCAAAATGTTGACAAACTTTTAAGCCATTTCTTGCCAAAGTCGTAATACCATGCATTTGAAGAGCAATCCTTTTCAGCAGACATTCTTCTTTGATTCTTTCTAATAATATGGAAAAAAAATGAGAAAGTTTACAAATTATTTTCCCGTCTACCAATTAACCTCAAACTTCTCTTTTAAAAACAGTAGCACAAAGTCATATAAGCGTCCCTATGGCATTCAACATTGGTTTTGAGAAAGGTGTTAGTGGTTATAGTGACATAATATTTTTAAGGTTCAAAGTTGACTTGTTTCTCCCCTTTTGTGTGCAGTTTAATCAAATACTTTCCATCGTCCCTATTTCTAATGGATTTGCTGTTGGTATGCAAAAGGACGTTTAATGTACCTCCCGTGAAAAAGAATGGAAATATCATCAAAAGATTGGGCCATTATTATATTCTTTTCGGCTTCTATTCCGTGATTGTCACAGTCAAGTTTGAATGCGCTTCAGCAGTTATCAGGTTATTATAATGGCTTCCGGTGCGTGGGAGAAAACATTTTATGGGCTATTGGCGCCCAGGATAGGTCAAGGAATTATGCTTGTCTTGATCAGAAACCGCTATCAACTAAAGGCAAACCTGGGCCAAGAGAGACGGCTGTAAATAATATGCCTCATTGACAGGAACATCTAGAAATCTGATACTGTTTCACGATGTGCAGATAGCGCGTGAGTCGTAAGCCCAAGTTAATGATGCAGACTAGAGGCTAACGACCTCTGCTCCCAATGCAATTTACCCAAGACTCGATTAAGATTGGTCCTGCATGAAGCTAGTTTTTAGTTTTTTCAATTAATTTTCACTGTAAACGAAACAAGCTCAAAGTAATCTTTATGATATTCAACGTGCAGTAGGTAGGCTGCTTAAGCTAGCAAAATATAAACAAACTTACGTAAACTCACTGAAAATCACGAAACTACTCTGCACATAAAGACCATAATGTTAACGGCCAATCCAACCTTTGCAAAAAGCTTATTTGTGTGAAAGCAGAAAATAAGAGAAAAGGGATGGTGAAAGTTTGAAAGGAATCGGACAACGAACATGAAGAATAAGAAAGTTATGAAAGTTTGAAAAAATGAGCTCACTACATCTGTACGAATCTCAAATTGGCAATTTGGAGAATCGATTGTGACGTATTCACGGTCAACTCTCCCATTTGTCCTACACCAAAATATCATTAAATTCGCCTGAGCGCATTTTCCCTCGGAGTAGTACTCAAATTATATAGTAGGTAGCACAATGTCATAGGTCTTCCAAAAAGAAAAAGATCCTACAAAAAAAGTTATACATTTTGAAGAAAAAAAAGTGGTGTGTTGGAGCGAGTGGGGGAGTTGACCGCCGCTACATCACAATGATCGTACCTATTCGGTCAATTTGAAATTCCCATATGTATAGTGATTACAACTTTTGAAAAATCACAACTTTCCTATTGTTTGTCCCGTTTTGTCATACTTTTACCAGTCTTCTTCTCTGACCCTTCTGCTTTCACACAAATCAAATTATTACAAAGGTTGGATTGCGCCCTTTAAGCATAATATGCTCAAAATATTAGCTCGATTTCTTTTTTATTTCTTTCCTAATTACCCAGCTAATTTTCTGCCAAAATTGTTTAGCATTATCGTTTTTTGAAATCTATAAGTGTACGTGTCGTTAGAATTGATGAGCATTTATTTGCCGTCATGGCAGAATTCAAGATTCCTTCAGATGAACTCTAGAGAAATAATCAATAGGCCTATTCAACACTTTTAAACCTGATTCGGTGAGGTTATATCCCGATGAAATTGGGGATTTTTAATGGCGTTTCGATGTAAAAAATGGGATAGATCTAATCCACTAGCAGCGTCTTTAGCAGGCCAAGGAAAACTTAACCTGCAGCCCCAAATTGTTGTTTTTTCCCCTATTGCCCACGAGAACCGGATCACCCCTGTATTAAGTCTATGGACATTAGATAATTCAGTAGTGAATGGGTTAATACACACATTTCCTGCTGTCTTTTACATCTAAGCATTATGCTCGTCCGCATACACAATCCCCTCCCATTTCCAAAACCCTCCACGGCTCCTGCCTACAATGAAAATAATTATGATTAAGATTATGATTATTACTATGTTGCAGTCCTCTTCTTGTCTCTCTAATCCAAGTTCCTTATCCTCTTCTTTTCCTCCCTTTTTCTGCCCCTTTCTTCTTTTCCTGTATTAAATTATACTGTATTTGTGTATTCAGGCGTACCTGCTACAAGTGTCTGCTTATTGGGATTGCGCCTTCTTCCTTGTAATTTTGCAAGTTCTTGATTGTACTGATATTACTCTATATGCATGTAAATTGTACTATTGGAACAGATGTTCAATGTTGTAAAAATCAATGGAAGAAAATAAATGTTAATTTGAAAGAATTTGAATAATATAGGTTTTCCCGCCCATCTTCGCAATTTTATCATCGGAATCAACGATATTTTCATTCAATTTCACGCGAAATTGATTGACAATGTGGATCAGCATTTAAAAAGCAAATATTATCGTTCAATTTGATTTTTTAAGCATGCGATTTACTACTGTTAGAATACAAAAGTGCAGAAAGATCATTCAAATTAAATATCTATGTAAACAGCATTCAAATTCGCACAGGACAGGACGTGGAAAGAATCTGCGCAAACAATTTCATGAATAGGCATACAGTTTCGTAATTTGTGCAATGTTTTTCATCTTATGGAAATGAGTTAATGCATGTTTCTGCTTATATGAAAATTACGAATGAAGAAAGAGCAAGGTGTTCAGAGCTGCAGGTGTGTTCAGGTGTCAGTGCTTATGTTAGGCATGCTTGAAGCCTCCTCCCCCCCCCCCCCCCGTTATATATACATTAACATTTTTTAAAAAAGCACCCAAACCGAAAAGGTCTAGACATTTGTGCAATGTCTTTCATCTTATGATAATGAGTCAGTGTATGTTTTTGCTTTCATGAAAATCATGAATGTAGAAAGAACAACATTATGATACACACTAAGAATTAAAGGTGCACAAATGGTGCAAAAATCCAAAAAAAGGTGCAATGTGTAGCAAACTACGTAAAAGGTACAATATTGTACCCTTTTGAGTAATTTCAATGATAAATCTGAAGAGGGTGCAAACTTGTACCTTTTGTTAGTCTCAAACGTATGCTGCGTTATGACGTGTAGTCTTTTGTTTGGTGTCCTTTTTTAGAAATTATTCAAGTTTGTCATTAAATGTAATATTTAATCGGTTATATTATGACATACTGTTGTAATAACATGTTCATCTGCAAACTATTTAGTCTCATAAATGAACTGTACTTTCGAGGACAATTTTGAACGTTTTGGCCAAAAGACTACGTCAACTTCGCCCGTCTAAACATCATTGGCCAATGAAAGCGATCGACAGAAAATGCCCACGAAAATGCTGAACATGAAGTTAAACAGGGTAAGTGTTACAGTTTCTGCCACAGTATTTCTTTTAGAATTGCATTTTATTTCATTATAACCACATTTTAAGCTCTATTTTCTTCAAATATAAATTATTTGATTCATGAATTATTGAAATTTAAAAAAAAATTAAAAATACCATATTCGTATCGCTTTAATACGTGCGCCATGATTGGCCGATCAATCTCTGAGCTGCATATGCATATTGCTCGCACAAAATTCAAATCAAATTCAGCCGCGCGATATCCTTTCTCTGGTGAGCTTTCAGCGTTAACGGTAAGCGTAAAATATGTTTTTATGTCTTGTAGAATATAACCTCTGTGTAATCAAGTCATGGCATGACATCATGTGTATTTTGATATATATTTCACAAAATTTCACAAAATAACAGTGTAAACAAGATCGAGCAACAATATTTACGTATGTCAAGGTCCCAGTCCCATCTGTTCAATTTTGTGTAACTTTTTGTCATGACAAGTTCTGATTTGATCTGTTTACCAAATTTCACGTTTCCCTCCCAATTTATTTTTATTGTACCGAAATTATTATCAGTAATAATAGCATCAGGACACAAAATTTTTCTGGTATACATTTATCCAACAGGACACATGGAAGGAGTCCCTCAAAATAAAAGTAGGGTCGACCCGGCCCAGGCCTAGAATAGATGAGGATGTTCTAGAGACTAAAGTCAAGAAAAGAGGGCTATTTGGCTGGAAAAGGGAAGCAGTGCACCTGGCGCAAAGTCTAAACATGCTAAAGAAGATGGCCTCTCCTGTAAAGAAGGCTTTGAGGTAATCACTTGAGTTGAGGTACGTTGTTCTGTTTTTTGTTTTTTTTGTTATTAAGTGTAAGTAAATCCCACCAATGTCCATCCCATCCATATCCACACCTACATGTAGACCGAAAATTCTGTCTCTCGTTCATTAGCTCTTCACTTAGAGACAGAAACGGTCGTATCAGTATCACTCTGCTGTGCAAACCGAATACACATTGACTTACACAATAACAGTTTGAATACGGCTGCAAGATTTTCAAACGGAGAATACCTTGGACCCTGAATTACCTGAAAAAGGAGCTTTAAACGGATTGTTCAGTTAAATTGGTAAATTAAGCCGATTCCTTAAATAGTAGAGCCTAGGCCTAACCATGCTAACCAATTCAATGGTAATATGTATACTGATGCACACTGATCTCTACAATTGCGCACACGAAAAATCGGGACTTTTACGTATGGGCGTCGACAGTGACCAAATTTTTGCCGACCAAATTTTTTTTGGGGGGGGGGGGGAGATGTCAGCGCTCGCGGTGACCAAGAAATGTACACAATGACTTCGATACCCCGTAAATTAAGGATTTAATTTTTGGAATTATCTTTTCCAACATCAGTGAGTTGAATTTATCGTATTTCATGTCGGTATTTGTAAATTAAATGCCGATTTTGAGTGAATTTTGGTGAATTTTGTGCAGTGGTGTTTGATAGTGTTGAGATGTACAACCGTCCAAGATGTATACACATAATGCCGCTATGAGTGATCCCGTCCAATGATCAATGTGGTATTAGGCAATCGTCACTCATAGGCCCTTGCCTATGTGGGACTGTGTCAAACATTCACTGTTGCAGTAGTAAAAAACAGACAACAAATTTGATCCAAGCAAGATTTAATTTTCTTGAATTTGCTATTTTACCTGATTCAGGGACTTGTCAACTCTCACTATGTATGCTAAAAATTTGAGGTTTCAGAGTTAAAAATGAAATTTTAAATAATTATTTTCCTCTCATGTATGAATGATCTAGAATGTACCACTTCCCGCTAATACACACAAAACCTATTGAAGCCTATTCACCCGTTAAAGCTATTGTGGAGTACAAGGTTATCTTCAGATAAGCTTGTACATGCATAAGTGGGCAATCGTTTAATTCTGATCTGAACGCATCTAATCACATTGTATGAGGTGGGTTGAATCTCCATTTTGATATCTAATTATATGTAATTGATAACGACATTATGCGTATTTGGTAAGGTAAAATGTAGGTGATTTCTTTTTGTCCATAGGAAGAATGGAGTTTCAAACTCTTCCATATTCTGTATTCACTTTTTAAGGATGATCTCCAAGGAGAAGATGAAAAGAGTTAAAAGTGCTTGCGAGGAGGCGCAACCTGGATAAAGGTGTCATAGAAGATATCATGAGGCGCACTAGGACTCACCGAGCTCAATATAGTGCCGAGCATGTTGCTTTTGAGGTGGAGGAGTTCCCCATCCTGTAGTTGGAGACTCGGAGTATTGGGTAAGTAGAGGTTTATCAATAATCTGGACTTAATTATCAGAAACAGATAATAGTTGCATACATGTACAAAATTTTTCAGGCAAAAGGAATGTTTTAATTTGATTCCCTCTATCTACCTTGTTTTTATGATGTTCAAAGCACACAAATTCATTATGGATGTCAGCTTTAATAATTAGCTTTACAAATTTCGTCCATTCTTAGGATTATTTTTGATAAATTTCATGGCTTATACTTTCTCTGACAGAACAAAACAAGAACAATGCTATAATATATTTTTTTGAATTTGCAGATTCTGAAAGAGATTGAGTTTTTCCGGACTGCCCTCGAAAAAGTAGCAGAGAAAATCATCCACGTTTGGAGGAATTCGACCCTTGGCTCCACAAGCTGTCTCTTCAAGGAATATAATGCCTCGGCTTCATCCAGGAGTGTATTGAGGGAGACAAAATGAAAGGTCAGTATTTGTTTAAATGTTTAGAATGCATTTTGCAATGCTCTTCTTGGTTACCATTCCAACAGGAGGGGGCTTGAAGCTTTTGTCTTCGAAAAAAATATTATTTAATTTTTTTCTTTACTTACGCAGACTCTGTTACAGAACTATCATGTTTTATAATTCTGTACATGTGTTAATAACAGGGGTGTACATCAAGTTGCTGTGAAAAGCTCCTCCACATCAATTGTTTGTTATGTGAACGCCAGTTCTTTCATAGATTTAATATAATTTGTCTGATTAACTTCCAGATCTGACACTTGCGGTCTCATTTCTGGCCATACCACACCTGCTTGGGGAGAAGGACATGATGTATGTTGTAGACAAGGTAAATGACAATTTAAACCCTTTCTTCCCAAACATGTTGCAACCACTATTCCATTCTACCATAAAGATACTATTAAGAGATTGTGTAACATAAGTGGTGGGGGGGGGGGGAGTGGTCTGAATCTGATGCAGGAAACTGTTCACTTAAATTACATGGGGTTAAAGTTTAGAGTATGACACTAGATTTATCTCCATTTTTTTCTCATTTCCTCTACCCTTTTCCCTACATACTTCTGTAGTTCTATGGAGAATCATAAGATGATTTTACTTTATCATGCACAGTGACCTGGTAAATTTCTTTCCTTCCACATTCTTAGGAACCTGTGACACCAACAACAACTGCAGTGTTTAGAGGAAAGCTGCTACAAGAAGACTTTGTAACTGCAGTCTGGATTGAAGGGGGTGAGGTGTGCCACTGCTCTGGAGCACTCACAGGGTTTGCCACTATGTTTTTCCTCTTTTACGTCTATGGGCTTGAGTACCTAAAGCTGGGAAAAAAACACCTTAAAGGGACCGAAAAGTCGCCAATCGTGGTGTTTTGGAGCTTGGCCCGGCTCGGGTAATATTCAGGAATCTCCGTACATCTTCGGTAAACGCATGAATTGTGTGTATGCAGCACGCATTTGACCGGAGAAAGACGAACTGAAAAACCCAACTGACAAACTACCCCACCCTCTACGGCAATTTTGTTCGCTGCTCCAAGATTGTTGTTATGCACGGCCTTGTAATAGGGGCAAGCGAATGAAATTGAACGTACATGGATATCGAGCGGTGGCTCCCTTTAATCTTTATACAACAATATTTGGTCAGACTTGGTATTGGCAAACCTGCACCCCTCAAGGTGTAGCATTTTCTAAACAAGATTCAATAAGAATGCTCTTTGTCATTATCATCTTCCTCATGTGATGGCCGAGGTCTAATACATTTTGGAGAGTTCACTCTGCAGCACCACTCGCTTCTTTCGGTCACAATCTAAATGGTGTATTCTATGTATGTCAAGGTACATGATGCCTGCAATGACATTTATGTGGTACAATGGGTGTCTGCTGGGACAGAGTATGGGACAGAGTGTTCTTCTGCAGATAATTTATGCTACTTGTTCCTTGGCTCCTTCCTTGTTTGGCATAAAGGACACATATATATTTTACAACAGTGGCGGATTTAGGATTTCTAGGAAGGGGGGGGGTGGGCAAATTGACAAAGATAAAAAAAAAAAATCAGTTGAGCGAAGCGAGCACAAAACGGGAGCCCAAGTTTTTGTCAGTATAGTGAACCGTGAACAAGGCATTTGAAGCCCTTTTTTATTACATGATAGTTGGTTATTTTAACCCCCCCAAAAAAAAAAAAAAAAAAATTGCGGTTGTGAAGTGCAATTTATTTAAAGCCTTAATTTTTTTAAATCCTGGAAGTAATTATAACCCACCTATTGTATTTAATTGTGCGAGTGAAAGAACTGTCACAAGTGTGAAGTGTGGGCCGAATTTTATTTCATATAGTGACCTGAATGGGGCATTTAAAGCCCTCTTTAATCCCCCTGGCCATTTGAAACCTCATTGCTTCTGGTCTCTGAAAGTTTTTTTTTTTTTTTTTTTTTTTAGGGGGAGGGGCTGCTCTCCCTCTCCCCCCTCCTGGATCCGCTCCTCTTGTACAATGTATGTGTGGCTTCGTAACAGGCCAAATGTACACAGTACATGTAGTATGATTTTAGTAGTTTTGTACCTACTGAAAATGTTATATAAGTTATGTACCACATACATGTTGTCTCTTTACAGTAATTTAGATTACTGCAACAACTGAACATGCGCATTTGTTGTTATTTGAATGCCCCAAAATAGAAAAAGAGACTGTAAAATAAAGTGCTTCACCATTATGCACTTGCCTTTTGAATGCCCATAAATTTTTGGTTTTTTAAAACTTTCTAGGTTTGAATTTTAAGATGTGTATCAATTAAAAAGCATAATGCATTTCATAATTGTTAATTGAAAAAGTATACATGGAACAATCTGTTTTAGATTACCTTAATGACTAAGCATTCATTAGTTAGAATTGTGTTTCATAGAGTCAGTATTTACTCAATTTGTCTTCTTTTCTGAAGCAATGTACAGCTAAACACACACAAAATATATCTTGTAAAAGAAATATACATGTATAGTGAAAAGTATATCGCACATAGGTATACACCATATGTAATATATCATACTTGCAGATATAGTACAGAAATATGTTTTTAGAAATGGAAAGCTTTGAACGCATTCCTGAATTTTATATACACTGTTTCTGTTATGACTGTTTTTTTTTTTTTTTTTTTAGTGCATCACTCATTTGCGAATGTATCATCATAATGTGTGTGAGTAATGATTAATGATTTGTTGTACTCGGTACAATTCATGTACCTTTTATTGTTAAAATTTTAACTGAGATGAGGGTATGTAATCCTGCTTGCTTATGTTGTACTCACTGGCCATTACAGTATATATATATATATATATATATATATATATACATAGGCCACTGAGAATGATAATCTTAATCAATTCTTGGTGTCGCATAGCAATTTGCTATGCATTTTCTATATGACTGCTACACAAAATTTATTTTGTGTAGCAAATTTTTTACATAGGACTGTACAGAACTTTGTTTAAAGTATTTTTCCCATCGACCAAAAATGCTAATCAAATTTGAGAATATTATTCCCTGATAATGTAGTGATGGAACAAAAGCCTATTGCTTGTCACTGTTCGTGAACTATTTTAAAGCCAGCTTATATAGAACTGTTCATTTTTTTTTAATTATTGTAAAAATGTCTTGCTAAGTTGGGGTTGTTAGAAAGTCATTCAAAGTGCATCTTAACCTCATGTATTCTCATTACAATTACAGTACTGTGCTTGAACATGTATACGGAATATCATGTATTCAAAGATCAGATGCTCCAATGTATGCTTATATGCCTTATTAAATACAACTCATTCAGTTTTGTTTTAACTTAACATGGAAAAGTATAGCTCTCTGTTTTTTTGTTTTTTTCTTCAGTATCTGTGTATGCAAACAAAAGGGAAGGTTTAGAAGGGTTCAATTTTGCACCCCAAAAGCGTCCCTGTAAGGCGCAAAATCGCACCCTTTTATGGGGGTAAAGGGCTCAACGTTGTACCTTTCCAGAAGGTGCAAAACTGCACCTTCTGGAAAGGTACAATATTGCACCCAAAAAGGTGCTCCCAGTGTTGCATTTATTTGCACCCAAAAGGGTGCAAAAATGCACCCTTTTTATAGGAAAAAAGGTTCAATATTGAACCCTAAATGGTGCAAAATTGCACCTTTCTGAAAGGTACAATATTGCACCCAAAAAGGTGCTCCCAGTGTTGCATTTATTTGCACCCTTTTGGGTGCAAAATTGCACCCTTTTTATAGGAAAAAGGGTTCAATATTGAACCCTAAATGGTGCAACATTGCACCCTAATAATGGTGCAAAATTGCACCTTTCTGAAAGGTACAATATTGCACCCAAAAAGGTGCTCCCAGTGTTGCATTTATTTGCACCCTAAAAGGTGCAAATTTGTACCTTTATTTCTTAGTGTGTAGCATTTAGCAGATAGCTCTCATTACACCGATAATCGTTGTCAGAGAAGGTTCTTCAGTTTGGTATAGTTCTTAGAACCAGGTATCATGGCAGCTCGTGTACGATACAATCGTATCTCTGATGTCGACAGACGTCGCTTGGTTGAAGCATTCGAAGGAAACAACCAAGATTATCTTGAACTAGCAGATAATCTCGGGATAAAAAGGTCTACTGCTCGATCTATTGTACGAACTTATCTAGAAACTGGCAGAGCTAACAAGCTTCCAAGAGGAGGGGCACATAACTCCAAAATGGACGAAGAGATGAAGAACTTTCTTCGGGATGCCCTTGAGACCAACCCTTTGCTTACACTCACCCAGATGAAGGACAAGCTTCGGGAAGGTCTTCCTCAAAAGCCAGGCGTGTCCTTGTCGACGATTGCTAGAACTCTCGATGGCATGCTCTTCACGCTAAAGCTCGCAGAGGATGTACCTGACGCTAGAAACTCACCACGAGTGATCCAACAACGAAGAGACTATGCCGAGTGGTTCCTGGAGCACGGCATCGTCGCCAATTGTGTCTTCATTGACGAATGTGGCTACAACATTTGGACACGTCGTACTCAAGGAAGGGCACTACGAGGCGTTCCGGCAAGGAGGGTTGTACACGGGCAAAGAGGTCGTAACTGTAATGTGACGTTTGCAGTTTCTGCAGCCGCTGGTCTCGTTCATCATGAAATCTCTTTCGAGACTGTCACCAGGGAAAGGTTCGAGCATTTCCTCGCTGCTACAGCCGCAGAATGCAACGAAATGTTTCCAGATGATGAGCCAGTCATCTTGATTTATGACAACGCTAGGCCGCACGTGAGAGCTGAGCTACCAGCGGATGCCAACGCTCTCATGGAAACGAAGCTCCTTCCTCCCTACTCGCCATTCTTAAATATGACTGAGATGGCACACTCTTCATTTAAGAGCGAAGTGAAGAAATGCCTGGCGCAACCTGAGTGGCAAGGTCGGGTCGGAGACAGGATGGCAGCTGAGCGAGCTGGAGTCAACATGCAACAGTGGCGGTGCAACATTCTAGGAGAAGTTGCAGAGCGGTGTGTCGACGCCATTACCCCTGCCAAGTGTACCCAGTGGTTCAACCATTCACAGACATACATGCCCAGGTGTCTGAATGGTCAGGAAATTGATGGATGAAACATACTGTTGAGAGTCAAGCAACTTGAAGAAAACGAGTATATGACTTTAAAAAGATGAAAAAAGATGAAAAGAAAAAAAAAATATGAAAAGAAACCCCCTCACAGATATGCAAATAAAGACCCTGAAGACCACAACAAAATATATATATAACCCATGACCATGTACATGATGTATGACAGGCAGTTTATACTCATTGTATGCAAAGATAAAGAAGTAGACCACAGAAGATTAAAGAATAATGTCATATAAATTGAAAAAAAAAAAGAAAAGAAATGTGAATGTCAAATGTATAATGACAGAAAAGAAATTTAAAAAAAGAGAATAAAAATGAAAATGAAAAAGAGATAGAAACCACTTACGTTGTTTTAATTGAATGGCGTAAGTGCGAAAGTGATTGCCTGAAGACGAAAATGAAACCGCGATTCAGCAAGGAATTTCTTCTTCCACTCAAACTTGGCGAAATTGAATGACGGTTATTCATTACCAAATTGAATCAAATTGCAGTTAATTTGAACGATAGTTTTACTAATTTCAGTGTTTAAAAAATAAATTGAACGCAAAAAGTGTTAAATTGAAACACTGGAAAAGGGATGGACTAAAAACTGCGTGAATTTGAATGCTTGATCATGAAATTGAATGCTGTTTTGACGAATTCGGCCGGGAAAACCTATAAATAGTACTAAACTGCACTTCCAGGGACTTTGCTTTAGGTCGGTATGAATCATTTTTGTAGCAAACGTGTAGGAAACCCCCTTTTTAAGGGGGAAAGGAAGATTTGGTTCAAAAAGAGTCCTTCACATATGGTATGAAGTGCTCCATTTTCGCGTCACTTTTTACGCCGTGGAATTCACCATCAGAACTTCTCAAAGCGCTGAAATTGAAAAGATATTTTTTGTGTTTAATTTTTGCATTCCCCGATTGTCTTTCTTTATTGAATAACATCTCCCACAATAGGATCATATCCATTTCTAATTAGATTCAAAGTCCGCTTCCTACTCCAGAATGAATTTCGAAAACTTTTAACAACAAAAAATTAACATTCGATATTGACTTTATTCTTTTCTTTTATCTACCGTTTCTAGTCACTGTTCCATAGCAACGATGCTTTTATATATTTTTCTTACCCTGTCACTCTTTCTTCTCTCTGTGTCTCTCTCTTTCTGTCTCTTTGCTCTCCAGCCATATTTTCCCTCTCAGTATCCATGTTTTTTTTCTCTCTCTGTCTCTCCTTTTCTCTTTCTCTCTCTCTCTCTTTCTGTTACTATTTTTTTTTTCTCTCTCTCTCTCTTTGCTCTCCAGCCATATTCTCCCTCTCCGTGTCCATATTTTTTTTCTCTCTGTCTCTCCTTTTCTCTTTCTCTCTCTCTCTTTCTGTTATTCTTTCTTTTCTTTCTTCTCTCTCTCTCTCTCTCTTTGCTCTCCAGCCATATTCTCCCTCTCAGTATCCATATTTTTTCTCTCTCTGTCTCTCCTTTTCTCTTTCTCTCTCTCTCTTTCTGTTACTATTTTTTTTCTCTCTCTCTCTTTGCTCTCCAGCCATATTCTCCCTCTCCGTGTCCATATTTTTTTCTCTTTGTCTCTCCTTTTCTCTTTCTCTCTCTCTCTTTCTGTTATTCTTTCTTTTCTTTCTTCTCTCTCTCTCTCTCTTTGCTCTCCAGCCATATTCTCCCTCTCAGCATGCTCAGTATCCATATTTTTTCTCTCTCTGTCTCTCCTTTTCTCTTTCTCTCTCTGTTTCTGTTATTCTTTCTTTTCTTTTCTCTCTCTCTCTCTCTCTTTGCTCTCCATCCATATTTTCCCTCTCAGTTTTCATATTTTTTCTCTCTCTGTCTCTCCTTTTCTCTTTCTCTCTCTCTTTCTGTTATTCTTTCTTTTCTCTCTTCTCTCTCTCTCTCTCTGTCTCTCTATCCAACGTCAGGATGTTATTGATGGTCGTTTTTAGGCAAACTGCTAACTATTTGTGTGTCCCCTTAAATGGTTTTGTCTTGGGCTGTGATTTGATATTCCCAAAAAGTAATTTTAATACTATCATTGTTCTGAAGATTTAGGGAATTTAATCCTACATTTATTTCTTTAAAAGCCTTTTTTTTAAGCAGGGTCGTCCCGTTCAGTTCCTCCGGCCTGTTCTAATTTAATCGGGAGTCCTTGAATACTGTCAGGAAAAAAGTTTTTTTTAAAGCCAATTTTAACCAGTTTCTACACTTGCCTTTCCATTAAAAGAGCTTAAAATTTTATATCGAAAACGAAAACCCACTTTGTGTTTGTGTGATTTTTTGTAGGTGTGTATGATATATCGTATAATCAACCATTTCCTCTGCAAGTGGGTGCTTAAATATTTGCATCTTTGTATTCTATCAGCTTGATTGAGTCTTATTCAATCGGTTCAGTTTTCTCGGTTTTGTAAATGGGGGGGGGGGGGGTTGGAACTATTCCCCCAATGTGTGAAATGCACACTCACACACACACGCACATACACACACACACAAAAGAGTCATCAGCTTTTGGGGGTGTTCAACTAAACCCAAAATTGTCTATAAAAAAAAGGGGAGAGGAAGGGGGGATTTACCCCTCACACTCAGAATATATGTGACGGGTTAGGGATGACATCCCAAGATATGTCTGTTCCCTACCGTTGTGGGACGTATTGCAACTTGCCTAACTGCACCAATCAAAGTCAAATACTAAGTTCACAGTAAGTTCACAATTAACACGTATTCAGTTAACTGTGCATCCTGTTGTTACTGTTCACTAATAAATCTAGTGATGATGGCTTTGTCTTGGTAAATCATTTGC
>CM046836.1:26226586-26344086 GCA_025618425.1 Heliocidaris tuberculata
TCTACACATCTAACATTTTTATATTACTATTAATTTTACCATTATTATTATCATTATTATTATTATTATTATTATCATCATCATCATCATTATTACTATTATTATTATTATTATTATTATTATTATTATTATTATTATTATCATCATCATCATCATCATCATTATTACTATTATTATTATTATTGTTATTATTATTATTATTATTATTATTACCATCATCATCATTATTACTATTATCATTATTATTGTTATTATTATTATTATTATTATTGTCATCATCATCATTATTACTATTATTATTATTATTATTATTATTTTATTTTATTATTATTATTATTATTATTATTATTATTATTATTATTATCATTACTATTATTATCATTATTATCATCATTATCATTAGTATCAGCATCATTACCATTGATATTGTAAATTCCTCCAATAACAGTAATAGATCCCTGTGTCAGCAACCCGTGTAATCCTGCCAATACACAGACGTGTCGTAACTTGGTTACAGCGTACGATTGCGTTTGTTTACCTGGATATGACGGTGTTAATTGTGATAACGGTGAGTTGAACTTATCATGTTGATTTTTTTTTCTTTTTTACAGAGCAACATAATTTTACACGTGTGATTTCTTTCAATCTGACAATCTGTAATACTTTGTGGTTAAGATGATGCTGTATGAAAACATAAACGTAATGCCTTATAAAGAGGGAGACGAAGAAGAAGAAGGAAGAAGAAGAAGAAGAAGAAGAAGAAGAAGAAGAAGAAGAAGAAGAAAAATACTACATAGCGATTTTACATTCCACGTCATTTTACCAGCTTGTGTTAATTCTTCCGACTTCACTCCATATGTAAAAAACTAAATTATGCTATGCAGCATAATGAATTCAAATTGTGTTGTGATATGCTTTTCCTAATTATGAATTTTTAAAATGAAAAATTAAAAGATAAATAAAAGAAGGCACTCGTCATCAAAGGGTTAATATACCTTTGATACTTTCATTTTGGTGTTTCTTTTTACAGAAATCAACGAATGCAATTCTTTGCCTTGCCAGAATGGTGCCACATGCAATGATTTTGTCAATAGGTATACATGTACCTGTGCTGCTGGCTATACAGGGACGAACTGTCAAACAGGTTAGTAACGCCCCCCCCCCCCCCCCCCCCCCCACTTGGATCCATTTCACTGACAAGTCGGTAATGCATGTTTGTGTTTGTTTTAGCCTGTGAAGCGGCAGATGCGGTATTGCTGTTCTCTTGGAAGATTTGGTATCATCACCGAAACCAGAGCAAGAGCAGACTTGTATCTACATGTATTTTATTTCAATGGCTCATAATATCTCTGTAATATCCTGTGATCATTGAATGTGGAGGTTGTAAATGTTATGTTTAGTTTGTATTTCAACAGTCACTAATATTCACTGTAGCTTTATAATATATAGTCACCGAGTCTATTGTTGAAGAATAGATCAGTTATCCATGATCAATGATTCAACAACACCTACAACAAATACAAGAATCCGCAGGGGGATTCTCGTCTGCCTGAGGAAATATTGAATTACTTGTTACCACAATGCCAATTTTCAAAACATTCTTTAGTCACAATACCGATATAAGACGTTTAGCCATTCGGAAAGTTATCATGGGGAATTCTGTAATAGATATTGCAGGTACAAATGGTTCAAGGGTCTTTTTGCCACTTATTTCATTTTAATATACACAGATCTCCCAATCTATGTCCCAGTCACACCTCAAAACATACTCCCAAATACTGTTAATTTCCAGAATCTTGGTCATTCGGGGAAATGTAATTTTTGTTTAGTCTGTTTTCGGTCTACCTGGCTTATAATTCTGGAAGTAACGCAAAATGCCTTTCTTTAAATAAAATCTTGTCCCATTCCTAGATATCAACGACTGCAGCCCCAACCCGTGTCAAAACGGTGGATTCTGTACGGATATGGTCAACGGTTACACATGCCAGTGCGTCGCCGGATTCACAGGAACCGACTGTGAAACAAGTAGGTTTTGAGGTCAATTACTGTCAGTGGCGTACATGTAGTATGGCTCCCGTTATGATCCAGCCTTTGAGGGGGCACTGGCATCAAGGGAGAGGGGGCGGCACCGGTCTTACTCAATGAATGAAATGCGAATTAAAAAGGCCATCGAATAGGGGGATGGGGTCTTATCATTTTTCCCCTTCTCCTTCTCCCCCTCTCCCTTTCGTTTTCTCTTGTTTTCCTCTACTCCCTCCATTTTAATAGAGAAGTGCCTCAGAGCTCCCTTTATCTACACAACAATTTTTTTTTTAAATTGAGATCGTTGTTTTACTAGTGAGTATATCATTCATGATTGCATTAGGGCAGCTTCTAACAGCTTCTAAGTTAGCCTGTAAAAAAAAAAGTATGCAATACTCTTGGAACGACTTCAGGAAAGTTGGTACATATACCATTATAATCAGTTAAATGAAGTATCTATTATACCATAGTGTCTCTCTCTCTCTCTCTCTCTCTCTCTCTCTCTCTCTCTCTCCATTCCACCCCCCCCCCCCCCCCGTGCATAAAAAAAAAACATGATATTTAATTTGGTAATAAGTAATGAAAACGAGTTGCACATCTATAGGTGATATAGAGGAAATATTCCATGTTTTCGCTCCCTCCGGTCTTATTTTCTAGAATGGAAAATACCTCTATTTCATGTGTGTCCGTACAGTTGTCCTTGCTTTCAACTGAACCAAGATTGTATTTTACTTTGTTCCCGCTTGATTGATTATGTATTTATGTATTTATGTATTGTGTGTTTTTTATTGAATTTAATGGTAGATATCGATGAGTGCGACCCCAATCCATGCCAAAATGGCGCTACCTGCACAGATCTTGTGAACGGATTCCAATGTACTTGTATCCCCGGATACACAGGAATCACGTGTATTATAGGTGAGTAAACGAATTTGCCACTCTTATTCCAGGTGAAGCAAAATAAGTGCCAGGTAGGAAGAAATATCCTGAGTGCTTGAATACCTTCAAGTATTAGTCTAAGCCCAGTGGAATAATTGTTGCATTAAGGTGATTAAGCGCATTGAATCCTCGGGGGGGGGGGGGGGGGGGGGGGGGGGGAGGGGGGGGAGGGGGAATAACGCTTCACAGATTATTACTAATATTTGACTACATTTCCTGTTAATACGTTTTCACTCATGAATACAACATAATTCCATTTCAAATCATCAATCGACTTGAAATACATACATGTACACTAAGTGAGAATCGGAAAAAATGTGATGATACTTTTTTCCCCTCAACAATGTCTGCTACAGAATGGTCTTAATCCACTCAGTGAAGATCAGTGACTTTGCAGATTACATAATCATGATACTGTAACATTTCAAATGAACTTATTGTATATATGATTTTTTTAAAATTCAGATATCGATGACTGTGCGAATTTACCGTGTGAGAATGATGGCACCTGCCGTGATCTTGTGAACGGCTTCGAGTGTGAATGCTCGCCTGGATTCACCGGCGCCATCTGCGATATAAGTAAGCATATTTCATCTTTTATATATTCCCTTCAACACAATTATTGCCCATATTTCGTGGTTTGGTACGCAAGGTACATAAGCAGAATGAGCGCACATACGTGTGTGTTATTTTTATCGCGTTAACTTACGACCTTTGACATGTTTGAGAGTATGAATTTTCGAAAAGGAAAATAAGCATTCAATTATCTTAAAGCATTCGACGAAGTGGAATTGTTTGTATTACTTTTCAACGATTTTGTCCATGTCCACGGTGATAATCTGAATACTTGCTTCTATCTGATTTTCGCAAGAACTCACTACAGAAAACAAACAATGTAGACGCTTGATATGCATGAAGAACAATTATCATGCAATACTTTTTTTTTCATAGACATCAACGACTGCAACCCTGATCCTTGTGTTATGGGACAATGTACCGACCTTGTGAATGCTTACTCGTGTACGTGTGACCCTGGATATACTGGTGTGAACTGTGACATTAGTAAGTATCTCTGTTCTTCAAGTGCATCTATGTCTTTATATTTCGGTAATCGACAACACAAAATGAATACTCTTTCTTTCTCTCTCTCTCTCTCTCTTTATCTCTGTCTCTGTCGCCCTCTCTGTCTGTCTCTGTCTCTCCCAACTCTCTTTCTCTCTGTCTGTCTCTGATTCATTCTCTGGTCTTTCACTCCTCTTTCCTCCAACCATCTCTGCAGACTATCCATCCATAGCTCTACATGACATAATTCAACAACATACAATACAAATGCAGATACAATGCAGATAGCTCTTTTCTGCTATATAATGCTATCTGAATACTTTTCTTTTGCAAGGAGCCCTTCGGAAAGAAGGATTGTATTGACGTTGATAGTTATGACTTGAGATAAAAAGGCATGCTTTTACATGGGCCACGGAACCGGGGGGGGGGGCTTGGGGCTGCAGCCCCCCCCCCCCACTTTTTTTTTTTTTTTTACTAGAAACGTTTCATAAAACCTCGGAAAAAAAGGTTCGAAAACTGTCGTTTTATTAATGAGTTAAATCAAATCAGCCCCCCCCCCCCCACTTTCAAAAATGCTCCACGGCCACTGTTTTATGTTGAAAGTGAGTTACCGAGTATATTACTTTTTAAAATATTTATGCCGTTCTTTATTCACATTGGCATCTTTAGTTTTGATAGTTCTGAAATGTTCTTAAGATTTTTCTCTCTTTACCGGTTTTTATATTGTCGATGTTACAAACATATCCTTTTTATACGATTGATTTGTTTTAATTAGAGATTTAGATTCGGTTCTCACCTATTTATTAATTTTGTAATGTTTTCTTTCTATCATTTTTTTCTTCATTAAGATATCAACGAATGTTTACCAGATCCTTGCGTAAACGGTGACTGTACTGATTTAGTCAACGCATATAGCTGCGCATGTAACCCCGGCTATACAGGAGTGAATTGTGATATCAGTAAGAACATCGCTTTTCATGATTTGTGCAACATATACGTAGCATTATCGACAACATTAGAGATAATAGTGTAACTGATAATTGCATTAAGGTTATAGCCCTACGATAGGTGATAATGATTTTATTTTTGTGTTATGTTTTGTTTGTTTTTCTGCTGTGTTCTTTAGTTTTGGGTTGTGTTCTTTTGTTTTAAGTGGTGTTATTTCGTTATGTGTCGAGTTATTTTGTTTTGCGTTGTGTTCTTTTGTTTTGTGTTGTGTCTTTTTGTGTTGTGCTGGGTTATTTTGTTTTGTGTTGTGTTCTTTTCTTTCCTTCTTACTTTCTTTTTTGTTGTTGCTTGTTTGTATTTAAAGGATCGGACCCCCCCCCCCTTTTTTTTTGAAAATGCTGGTTCCTTCCCTGTGTAGTAATGTTTAGTATGTTCCATACTTGTTTCAGATATCAACGAATGCCAATCGGGTCCCTGTGAAAATGGCGGGAACTGTGTGGACGAGGTGAATATGTATCGGTGTGATTGCTTGGACGGTTTCTCCGGTGACAACTGTCAAACGAGTAAGTCAGACTTCCAGTGGACCTATGTCAATCTCCATGCATTTGAAAATTGAAATAAAGTATTTAATGTCCGTTTGGAATTTTTTTTTTTTTTTTTTTTTTTACTCTTTTATAAATTTACACTGATGAATTTCCAAATAGGAGTGATCACAATTGACGGAGTCAATACAATGTAAATTCTTAACCCCAAAATGTGTCTTTCTGACAGAGGCGGCGGAATGACGGGCTCGGACAATGAAAGTGGGAGGGGGGACCCTTGTCCGCCAAACTAAAGGTGCCCCCCCCCCAACTTCCATTGTCCGAGCCCGTCGTTCCGCCGCCTCTGCTTTCCGAAATAAACGTATATTGAAGTTGCAATACTAGTCAGCATTTAAAAAATGAACAAGAACAAGCAAATTGATGTAGGATCGCAGCTGCCGTTAGTTGACCAACTAGAATTTGAAATAAATTAAATTGTTTCCGTTTATAGTGTGGGAGATAAAGATCGTTTTCAATTCGTGTAATTATTTCTCTCTCATTCTCTCTCACTTTCTCTCTCTCTCTCTCTCTCATTCTCTCTCTCTCCCTCTCTCTCTTCGTCTCTTTCACAAAAAGGAGGATTGGTACTTTATTGCAACGACCCTTTCATATCTATCTGCCTCGCGAATATTAACAATATTGTTATTAAAGTTGGTTTAGTGAACTATTTGCCACATGCTCCTGTTGGTATCCTTTGCCATCACTGTTATAAGTTTATTACAAGGGTTGAATAATAATGAACCCTCGGGTCCCATAAACATCTGGATTTTCCATTCGAAAGAAATAACTGCCATTCTAACCTTAACACGCAATTCCACCAAGTACAAAAAACGAACCGTGACGCATAAGACATCTAAACTTCCCAGAGTGTATGGCCTGTATTCTGAACCGGTTTAACTTAAACCGAGGTCTAAGTGTGGTTTTAACCCATTCTAAGCCTGCCTTTTAAACCAGGGTTTTAGAATTTCACATTCCGAACTCCTGTTTAACTTAAACTCCAGTCTAAGTGTGGTTTAATTTTGTACAGAAATTTATAGACTAGACTTGCGGTCTAAGTCAGTTTCCAATTAAACTTTGGTTTAACATGTATAGACTGGAGTTTCAGTTAAACCGGAGTTCAGAATACGGACCTATTGTCCTTGAAGGAGAATGAAACCCTGGGGAAATATTCATTTTAATGAAAAGAGAGGTTAGAGAGAAGTAATTTTTAAAAAGTTCCATCAAAATCGGTTACGAAATGAGAAAGTTATGAAAGTTTGAAAAGTCTCAATTTACTTTCTAAGGCGATCCTCAAATTGGCAATGTTGCTTCAGAGTGACAGGTTTAGTAGTACAACTCTCCGTATGTTTTGTACACAAAATTTTATTTTTTCCCCATTATCTCTCAAGGTGTAGCTTGTCTCCTTCTTAGCTCAAAATACATCATGGGGAAATGTATTTGACACAACATACGTTGAGTTCATAAAAAGACAAGCAGCATCTTTAGAGATACTGGAGAAATTATGAAATTTTGTGTACAAAACATATTGAGAGTTGTAGTACTAAACCTGCCATTTTGAAGCAACATTGCCAATTTGAGGATCGCCACAGAAAGTAAATTAAGACTTCAAAATTTCATAACTTTTTCATTTCGTAACCGATTTTGATGGACTTTTTAAAAATTGCTTCTCTCTATCCTCTCTTTTCATTGAAATGGCTATTTCCCCAGGGTTTCATTCTCCTTTAAGTAATGTATTTGACACAACATACGTTGAGTTCATAAAAAGACAAGCAGCATCTTTAGAGATAATGGAGAAGTTATGAAATTTTGTGTACAAAATATATTGAGAGTTGTACTACTAAACCTGCCATTTTGAAGCAACTTTGTCAATTTGAGGATCGCCACAGAAAGTAAATTAAGACTTTTCAAAATTTCATAACTTTTCCATTTCGTGACCGATTTTGATGAAACTTTTTTTAAATTGCTTCTCTCTATCCTCTCTGTTCATTAAAATGGATATTTGCCCAGGGTTTCATTCTCCTTTAAGTAATAGATGTTACTGTGTTTATTGGACAGATATTGACGAATGTGCAAGTGGACCTTGCTTGAACGGAGGAACCTGTGTTGATCTCATCAACGGTTACAACTGCCAGTGCGCTAGTGGATTTCAAGGACTTACTTGCGGAGAGAGTAAGTTCGTTTTGGTTTGCCTTGAAGAACACACAGTGACGAAGCATGGGCCCAGTATTATATCGGAGGGGGAGGGAGGGGGGGGGGGGGATACCAGCCTTACTAGTTGGATCGAATACAAATTAACAAGGCCATTGATTTGGTAGGGGTGGTGTTCAAGGTTCAAGGTTCAAGGTTCACTTTATTTTCATATTTCACATTTCACATTTCATTTTTTGATACAGATTGTCAGTTTTTGTTTAAAAGAAATAATAATGATAAGAATAATACAGGATATTTTCAATAAACATTAGTACAAATATATATGTATATATATATATATATATATATATATATATATATATATATATATATATAACAACACTTTGGTTTGCCTGTCGTTACTTATAAAATAATGACTAAAAAAATTGTAAATGAGGATATGAAGGAGCCTAAGGTAAAAGCAAAGCTTGTTGGTTGTAGGCTCCAGATAGTAATACAATATAAGTTTTACAAAGTTGTGAAAATGAACAAGAAACAGGAAAAGAAAAGTGAAAATAACCAAGTATATGTATTATTGAAATGTGCATGGCATGTGAATGAATAATCAGCGAAAATACTAAAATGCAAATCAATAAAGTATGGATTTATGCACGGAAAAGCATAGAAATTGATATGAAATTGCTACATGTGTAATTGTATGATCGCTATAATCTACACACTACCCATGCGCAATGGCAAAGTCGTAAGTCACACCGAAATTCTGTCGTCATTTTGTTATTTGGTTGTGTGGAACATCTATCAGGTATGTAGTAATTAAAAATAACCACTTCAGCGAGAAAAGCTGAAAAATGACGACAAGATTTCGGTATTACATTGAATAGACAAAGAAATAAGATAGGAATGAACAGAAAGGATTCAACGTCCTGAGTATGATCCTGGTGGCATCGGTATTTTAATTTTAACAATATGAAAGAAATGAATGGATGAAAAGACTCTATCATATAACTGTCGAGGAAAACATATGATGCACTGATAAGTGCATCAGATGTCTTCTGCTTGTTTTACATAATAATTTAGAAGATAGTATTTCAGCTTGCGTCTAAAAACATACAATTACGTTGATTTAGTAAGTTCAATTGGAAGGTCATTCCAACACTTGGACCAGTAAAAGTAATATTTTTTCTAGTAAACAGTGTAAGAGGAAAATGGAAGAGATTACTTTGACGGGTGGGATATTGATGGATGGATTGATATACCTTCAATGACAAATCACTCTTAACGTAAATGCCAAGAAATTTAGTGGGAGAGGCCCCTGTCATCTTTTTTCTCGTTCCCGTCATCATCTCCCTTTCTCTTTTTCATTTTTTTTTTAAATTTCTCTTTCTTTTCGCCATTCCATTAGGGGAATCGTACCCCCGTGCCCCGTCGCTACGCCACTGAGAATAGTAGCATTTCCTCTTTCTGCTAATACAATGAGAGGGGGAACTTGAAAGCGTTATTGGTTAGAACATTAAACTCACAGAAATATACGAATACGTAAAGTTAAGAATACTAAATTTATTGTGTGAGTTTCACAGAATGATCCGGCAAATTTTGGTATTAAAGATGACTTAAATGCACTTAATACTGAGGGGAAAATTTTAAAAAATCGGAGGTCATTCATCGTTCATAAATCAGGCTTTACGATGACGTTAAAGATAATCGAAACCTGTAGTGAGCACATCAGATTTTTTTTCTGTTGCTTTGTTTTCTTAAGGATTTTTCTGACGCGCACAAGGACAGATGTTCTCGTGATTATCTAACACTTACTATTTTGCGACCATTGTTTCACTTCATGTTTTCATTTTTCATGAAATTCTTAATTATCTTCTCATTAATTATAGACTCATTTTGCATTATATCTCGAAATGAATAAAATGGTACCGTTATCTACCTCCTATGGTTTGGTACTGTACGCAATGCATCTAAAACACTTCATATCTTCCGTCCAAAGCAATTCTTTCCTCCAAATATAAGTCATTATAGTTATCACAACACTTGGAAAATCTCATGAATAAGTCAATCAGTAAATCTTCATGTCGAATCGTCTGCAGATATTGACGACTGTCAGGCCGATAGCTGCAGCTTTCAGGGTACCTGTAATGATCAGACCAACGGATTCACATGTACCTGCAATGCGGGTTGGACTGGACAGTTCTGCAGAGATTGTGAGTACCTTCAGCATGTTCAGGCCTGTTTTTAATAGTATCCACATTAAACGGCGGGTCCAGAATTATTAGAAAGAGGGATGGACAAAATTATTGCTGTAATTAAATGACAGTACCAGTGGTGGTATTTGGAAGAAGAAGAAAAGCCTATCAATTATTTTGACATAGAAAACGACACATTTCGTAAATGATTGTAAAAACTAGAAGGGGAATAGGCGTTATCGAAAATGCCTACACTCTTAAAATGTGGGTAAATTTAGTTGGGTAACTGCTGGTTGGTTAAAAATATTCCCAACCCTGGGCTATTATTAACCAACTGGACACTCGATTGGTGTAATCAATATTGGTCAATAATTTTTACCTAAATATTGGGCATATATTCACCAACAATATTTGGTAAGTATGGGTTGGGTACTTGTTGCCCTGTAGTTTTGTAATTTTGTATCATTCCCTTTGCCATTTGGGTCATTTTTGTTCGGTAACTGGTGGTTGGTTAGAAATTCGCATAGAAATTTACCAACAGCTATTTGGTAAATCAGGGTTGGGGAATTCTTACCCTGATGTTGTGTAATTTTGTCACATTCATTTATCGTTGTTGGGTAAATTTTGTTGAGCAAGTAATGCTTGTTTAGAAATTCGCTGAACAGTGTGTGTGTGTGTGTGTGTGTGTGTGTGTGTGTGTGTGTGAAGGGGATGGGGATTTTACCCAATAGGGGGAAATAATTTACACTTTGGAAAACATTAATGGGTAATGAATTGTTGGTTGTGATGGCGCCCAATCAAAGATAAATATATTTCCACTACTTATTTATTTCATCATGTTATAACTAAATTGGTCAAATAAAATTCATTACCCAACTACAAGACATGCACTCTAAGAAATACTGGTCAAACTATGTTGGGTAAACTATGCTGGGTAAATTGAAATCGGGTAAATGTTGGGCAAATTTTTCCAAACTATTTGCTACTGAATACGCTTTTGCCCATCGTGTGGTAAATATTTTTAACCCAATATTGGGAAAACACTTATATGAATATTCATGATTTTTTAGTAGCGTATGGTTTTGGGTGGCCCGATTTACTATCTGTCACCAAATGCATAAAACATTATAAGGGGAATATAAGAGCTTGCAGTAGCTGGTACTAACTGGATGGGATAGGACTAGGATAGGACAGGTTAAGATTTAGGATAGGTTAAGAAATAAGATAGAATAGGTTAAGATTGATTAGGTTTTAAGACCCAGAAAGACATATCAAGCAGGTGTCATTTTTTTAACCTAGGTTGGAGGAAAAAAGAAACAATTTGGCAACTGAATTTGCCCAACCACATAATATTTATTACCCAACAGCTGGAAATATAGAGGGTTGGGCAATCCTATTAGCTAAAATTGGTTGGGCATTTTTTTTTATTTTTTTTTTTTTTGTATTTCGATTCTACTATTATACTCGAGACTCTTTCGACATTTTGAAGTTACCATTTTTTACCCTAACGTTTGCAGGACCAGAAAAATTATCAGTAAAACAATTTTTAAGCGATTTTTTTTCTTCTATCGCAGCTGCTCTTTCGCAATATCATATAGACGGTACAAGATATTCAACGACTTCTGAATTGAAATAACATACTTCTTCCCAATTGTCTTGAAAAAAACCTAAATACATTAACCCACTCTACTACCACCACCACCACTGCATAAATTTCTGATAACACATTACTTTTCATAATCCATGCATATATTCAATATATAATTATTGTGGAAATGTTAATCTCATAGAGTAAATGTGTGGTATCAATCATTGATTTTCTCCTGCAGCCGTGGATGATTGCACACCTCAGCCTTGCTCGAATGGTGGGACCTGTGTGGACGGGCATCAATCGTTCACCTGCAACTGCCCGCCTGGCTACACTGGGACTCTATGTGAAATAGGTAAATTTAATGCCCACCTTGCGACATGTCATGATTCTTGATCACTGCACATTCTAACAGTAGGGAACCTCCTTTTCTACCCTTTTTGCCCCAAACCCGATTGTGAGATTATTGTACCTTTACTATCTGTCAGTTTGGCTTGTTGAAAGAAAATATGCGACAAAATAGTCGGCAAATGTGGTCTACACCCCTCCCCCCCCCCCCTTCTCCTCCGTCTGTACAGCACTCAATTGTTCTGTGATTTGTTGATTCATACTGTATACACCTTTGCTTTCAAATGAGGCAACATGAGCATATTTGCTAGGGTTTTCAATAGTTTCGCTTGCGATATACATGTGTTTTCCTAAGACAGTAAGGAATCGAAGACACTTTCGTCCATTGTATTCTTGTTTCTCCTAAGCTTATTTTTAATGATGGTAAACAATTACACGTGCTCCCTTTTCTCTCCTTCATAGACGTGAATGAGTGTTCTTCTAATCCATGCCTGAACAGTGGATTCTGTACGGATTTGATTAACTCTTACAGTTGTACCTGCCAACCCGGCTGGGCCGGAGTTATTTGTCAAACCAGTGAGTATCAACTCTCCGCTTCCTGTTGTTGTTATATTTCATATTATTGTTATTATTATTTGTATCATTATTATCATTATTATTATTTGTATCATTATTATCATTGTTATTATTTGTATCATTATTATCATTATTATTATTATTATCATTATTATCATTATTATTGTTGTTATTATTACTATTATTATTATTATTATTATTATTATTATTATTAATATCATTGTTTTTGTCATTATTATTGTTGTTGCTGTAATGGCCCGTATTCTCGAAAGGCGCCTAACTTAAACCCCCGCCTAAGTATGAAGATTTAGACCACCGAATTATGGAGAGCTCAATGTCACCCTCTTTTACTCCTACAAAATCACATAGTTCTTGGACTGAATACAAATACAAAAACCGACACGATAGAATTGATTTTTGATGCTCATTTCCTGCCCCCAAATAATTTTGTTCCTTTATTTTGTTACATAAATATAGTAATCTATACGGGACTTCGAGGTTGACGAATGGCCTTCCATAAATCAATGGCATAAGTTAAGCCATGCTAAACTTAGGCCACTTTCGAGAATACGGGCCAATGGCCCGCATTACCATCATCATCATAATTTGTAATTTTTAAATTTGCAACTAGGAGTGTATATTAAATGATTAACTATATCTGGACGGTAAGATTTCTTTGAATTATTTCTAATAATAATGATACATGATGATAAATTTATGGTACGTATATTTTGTGATAACGGAATATCAATGACATTTATCTAACAATGAGAAAAGTACACTGTAAAAAAAAAATGTTGAAATTACTCAAAAAATATTCGTCAACAGATTGCCTTGATTATTTTAAGTATTTGTAACAAGAAATTTTAAGTAGAATTTATTTATTCTGCTTAATAAGTTTTTACTCAGTTAAATTGAGTTACATTAACGTAAATAATTTAAGTAATGTTATCATGATAGATAACAATAAAAAAAAAAGTTTTCTTTCCTTAAACTTGTACCCATCTAACATTCACTGACACTTTTTCAATTTACATGATTTAGGATTTAACCAATTATCTATCATCATCACCAACAAACATTATTACTTACGCTTTAATTTGACAACTATAGAAAGGGCTCCGAATTCTATATATACTTGATCGTATCATCTTTAAAAGAAAATTGGTTGACAATTTTCCTGAAATATCAAGTTCTTATCTTTGCTTAAAGGAATTAGGAAATATTTTAACTTCTTAAATTTTCATTCAACCACAAAAAAGAATTGTTTTATTAAAAAAAGAGATTAATTTGGTCTTAATGAATATTCATGAATTATGTTAATACTTATATTACGCACTGCATCAGTCCTCACTTAAAAAGATAAGTAAAATCAACATAAATTGTTTGAGTAATACGTATAAATTCTTATTTTGAGTAACATTACTAAATTGATACAAGTTGAAGTTACTTAAATTTTCTTTTGTATTCATTTTACTTTAAAATTTCACGTATTTTCTACTTAATTGAAAGTTTGAGTAAGCAAGACTTAAATCGAGTGCGTAAGTGGCAAAACTTATGTTTTGAAGTAAATTCTACATTGGAAAAATAAGTCAAAATTACCAATGGGCATATTATTTTTTACAGTGTACTATCACTGAAACCCCTACATCCAACACCGCCACCAGGGCAGCTGGAGTTGGTAGAGTAGTAGTTGACGTAGTTCATATGCATGTATACTGTTGATTTTACAACGGAAATTCTCATTGTTCCAATCGACAGATATCAACGAGTGTGCATCAACACCATGCCAGAATGGTGGTAACTGCATAGATGAGGTGAACGGTTTTAGGTGTTCCTGCTCTGGAGGTTGGACTGGTGTAGTTTGTAATACAGGTAAGGATTCTAAGCAGATCCTATGTCTGTCATGTCTGCATTCCCTCAGACCACAACAATTTAAAATATAGAACGGTGTTTACAATGGAAACAAGTGAACTATGATAAAATAATCATACATACATGATAATATATACACAAGGTAAGTGACACGACTTTTATGATAAAACAATCATTCAGATAGAATATAAAAGACAATGACATTGATGAATATGGATAGGCGATAGCATAAAAAGAGCATAATGATATACATGAGTTGCAAAACTTTCGGGTATGTAGAGGGATTAGCATAATCAAAGAAATATCAGAAGGTAATCTTAGTAATCTTAGTAATCAGTAAAGTAAAATAAATTAGTCTAGTAATTTCAAGCAACTTATCCGACGTGTTAAAAAATGTTATTCGATGTGCATTATAATCATAGCCAATAGCGTAATGATATATCACAAAAAAATTGATCGATAATTTATAGTCCAAGTAAGTTTGAAATACTACGGATAAAATATGTAAGGGATTTAGAATTTTGGTTAAAATATATTTTTATTTATTTGTCAACCTTCATATCAGACATTATCATAAGTATTGTCAATTTGATAAATGCTAAAATTTATCTTTTTATGAAAATGAACAGATCACAGATTCATATGTCACCTAAAATTGACGTTCCTTTGTTTTTTAAAACTGTACTTACGCTTTTCGAACAAGACTTCTCTCAAACGATCTCTTACACTTTATTACATTTATATTCTCTCACGGATGATGACTTTGTTCACACTTTTCTTCTTTTTTTCATGTTGGTTTTCTTAGATATTGACGAATGTGCATCCAATCCCTGTCTGAATGATGCCACATGTGTCAATGGTCAAAACATGTTCACCTGTCTCTGTTCTGCTGGATTCACCGGCATTACTTGCGCTACGGGTAAGAACGGAGTCCTCAAAATTGTAAAGATACAAATTATTAAGTACAATGTGAAATCTAGAGCGATACCGTTGGATTTAGTTAACGCGTACCATGCTGGGAGGGAGCTGCAACAGATTTAGGTTTAGTACAATAAAATAAACACTGCTAATGAAATGCGCAAGCAGAAAATAAGGGGGAAATGGTAGCAAGGACAAAAGAGCGATAAACTTGCTGAGGTATATACTTTTAAGCTAGGTGCAAGAGTACAAGTAGGCGTAGTTTGGACTTTCCTTACAAAATGTAGCAAACACTGTACTATTGCCAACTCGATCCGACTTTCTGGTGCAGTCACTTCGGTAAAATTGAATGTTGCTTTTAATCACAAATTGTACATGTTGTAGTGTACTGTATAAACGATTTCATAATTGGTCTCGCATCCAATGACAATGATTCTTCCCCTCTCTTTTCAGATATCAACGAATGTGAAAGCAGTCCATGTGTAAACGGAGCATGCAACAACGGCAGGAACTTCTACACCTGTACTTGCCAACCTGGATACACTGGAACTAACTGCGACATCGGTATGCTTAATTTCTCTCTCCTATTTTAACAACTCAAACTTTTCGGTTACTTAATCTTATTCAATACAGTATAAAACTTATCAAATCCGATAATATAACTTTTCACTTAATATATAAATCCAATAGAGGCTTTGAAATATTTATATTTATAATGATAATGATAATGGTAATGATGATAATGATAATGATAATAATTTTGGAAGCATACGCCTACTATGCTCTTAGTTTGGCCACAAAGTTCATTATTGAATTTTCCATAGTGTGTTCACAGTGTTCCCAGACCTTTTTCACGTTGTGGGACATTTTTTTATTCTTGTGTGCAACTGCAGAACTGGACCCTTTATTTTTAGTCAATTTTCATTATTAGATCTAAAAATTTGTTCTTGTTATCAATTTCAATGAAATGGATTAACCTTGATATCCTTCGTACAGAGATTGACCTTTGCCAGAATGGACCGTGCCAAAATGGTGCAACTTGTAACAACTTCAGGACCTACTACACATGTTCGTGTGCAATCGGCTACGAGGGATACAACTGTGACAACGGTAAGAACATCCTTATTATGATGTTGCTGCTTACATGCCTGAATCGTCTTAAGTGTGGTGTGCCTGAAGGGTCAATCCTTGGTCCTTTTCTAGGTTTATTGAATACATCTCCTCTTCGAAATCATATTTACTAACCACAATCTCAGTTGTATGTTATCTGCATGATATACACTACTTGATGATACTCATAACAGACCACAGAATACAGTGTATGTTTTCTTAAAGTTAGCGAAATTAATGTTCATCCATACAGTAAGTATTAAAAACAAAATATTACTTGAATTAATGAAACCATATCGGCTAGCTTCCATCAGTCGGGTACCATTACCTCTATCGCAGTGATGAATCTCGTTCCTCTTATGGATACGTCTCTATCAAAGACTTCACTAGTAGACAAAAGTTATTATCATTATCTCTCGGCTCAGACGTGCTAATGTGCATGCTTGTTTCAGCTGGATTGGGTTACCGTCATTTTCATAGTTATTTACCAAAACGGAAATCTTTAGAGACACAAACCTATGGAAAGCTATTTTCCTCATTCAGAAGTTAAGGTGTGTTCCCATACAGCACATACATGTGATAAATCTTTCTTTTATCTTCGTTTTAAGATCATCTTCTCTATCTTTGTTTCGTTATCCCAAGAACCCTCCATGATATAAAGGGAAAAACATTGTGAATATTCAACGTCATCCATTGGCATACGGGCACATTTTCGCTTTCGCGAGGGGGTTGACGTCTTTTGCCCAAATATCAATTTTCGAGTTTGTACAAATGATATTTGGTCACATTTTCGCGAGGGGGTTGACGTCTTTTGCCCAAATATCAATTTTCGAGTTTGTACAAATGTTGAAATTTTTTGTAGTAAAAAATTACAGAAATCGCATAGACCTATTTGGGCACTTTCCTGCTCAAATATGAAAATATTCGGGTACGTTGCTGCCCGAATATCGCCATTTTCAAAATCATCAGAGGGCTGCAGCCCCTTCCCCTCAAGCCTCTTACGCCTATGACATCATCTCTTCAGAGAACAAAAACAGTTTCCAAGCTAAATCTCCTTTTAAAAAAAATGTTATAGGCCTGCTATAACTGAAGAGCCAGATCAATAGCCGGAATAGTAAATCCTATCAGGAGTGGTGAATACCCAAGTTAATCTTGTTTCTAACATATTCCATTCCCCCCCTAAACTATTTCACTCTATTTCTATCCTTAGATATTGACGACTGTATCGGGCAACCTTGTAATAACGGTGGTATGTGTGTGGATCTAATCAACGACTACCAGTGTAATTGCGTGTCTGGCTGGACTGGTACAAACTGTGAAATAAGTAAGTAATCTGTACTATCAAATGCATACTTTTCTTAATACTAATGTTATGGAAATTTATAAGAAAAGGCAGGGATGAGGACAAAAATGATGATACTGATGATTAGGATGATGATACTGATGATGACGATTTTGATGACACTGATGATGGTGATGATGATGACGATGATGATGACATACAACACGACATATTTTTGTTTACACAGTCAAACGCACGAGTGTTGATGAATTTAAAAGGAAATTTTCTCTTTGGTAACGATACAGAATTAAATACCATGCTCATGAACAACGAAAAGACAATTAAGCTGTGTGATATTTCTCCATAACCAGACTAATTATACTATGATGTAGGCTAATGAAGCATTTGCTGAATTCTGAAATATGAAATTTTGCAATATATTATAATTATATTCGGTTTATTTAGAGTTTTTATATGAAAATATTGACATATGTATGATCTTGTTATTTTTGCAGACATCGACGAATGTGCCAGTGGTCCATGTCAGAATGGAGGAATATGCCGGGACAAAGTCGATGGGTATGAATGTATCTGTACGAGTGCCTATACGGGTGATTTCTGTCAAACCCGTAAGTATATTGCAGTTACATTTTGATTTTGCCTTCTATTTTCTGTAACATTTAACAATATGTATTGAACATACTTTAGTATAAATAAAATCAGTGACTTCTGCTTGCCTGATTATAAAAATCCAACCTTTCCTTTTTGTTTTTCTTTTGAGAGATGAATGCATTCTTATGCAAAACCATACACAAAAAGAGAATAATGAATGTAAGAGTACATATAACAAACACAGATAAAATGGACTGACCTACCATAATGCAACCCTTACTCTGTCCCTTTTGAGATTGGCATCAGTTTGCAACTATGGAGACAAAAATAACGATAAAATATCATGTAAATGTATATTTCGTTGAAATACAAAGATAAACAAAAAGGAAATTGATGATTATGAAGTGTTTAATAAAGTCGGTTAAATACATTGACTTGAACTTTTTTTTCATACCGTCAGTAATTAATAAACAATTTTCACTGTTTCAACCACCAAATAACAGCAGAATATATCTTTTTTTAAAGAAAAAAAACAAACAAACAATGTAAATCTATATTCAGCAACGTATTGAATACCACGAGGATGCATTGTAAAGAGTTCTCATTGTACATGCGCAATGTACCTTATCATTAAAAACTAAACATATGGCAATAGTTTCTTTTAGTAAATTTCACACCAAAGCAGACTTGATGAAACTTCCTGCATTTATCCCGATATGTTACAGACGATTTCCACATTTTTGCACTTTCTAGCTTTGGACCCATGTGTCTCCTTCCCCTGCCAAAATGGCGGCCAATGCAACGACTTCGATACATACTTCACCTGTGACTGTTTACCGGGCTACGCTGGCTTTGACTGTGGCACAGGTATGTACTCAACACTGCACTGTTTAATAATCTGCCTTGTTCAGTGGAGGCTTCAGGATCAGGAAAACAAAACAAGAACGAATTGAGTAAACCCATTTACCTCTTACTGAAATGCTCTTATCAATCATTGAGTTGGCTTTTTGGAGAGGGCAGAACATTCATTTATGACGAAAAAAAGCAACTGTAAACAAAGTGATATACCGATACCGCTATTTTCAAATGTGCTTGATGTTAAAGAAAAAAAAATTAAAAAACCGGGCCCATAAAACAAGTGAATAAAACAATTCATGTGTATGTCATTGTTGGAGCAATCTGGTGTTCTTTAATTTTCCCCTTTTCACTCTAATTGTCTCTCTCAGCAAAAGCGTTGAAAACTGTTACGAAGTAGAAAGAAATTCCTTCTAAGCTTTAGTTACTTTATAATTTTACCGGCTCTTTGGAATCAAGACTTGTCTTATTGATGCGTCACCACATGACAGAGGTTAACACTGTCTTCATTATTAGCATGATTAGATTGGTTTGTCTGAATTAAGAATCATGAAAACTTCAATCTCGGAAGAGGGGTGTCTTTCTGAGTAAATTGGGATGGATGGAGACAACAAACACTCCTTAATGCTCTCAAACTCTCGTTTTTCTTGAACGTTTTAGATATCAATGAGTGTGCTAGCGGTCCCTGCAGGAACAGCGCTCAATGTGTTGATCTTGTGGCTGACTACCGCTGTGATTGTCTGCCAGGGTACAGTGGAAAGGACTGCGCTGAAAGTAAGTGAACTCTAAATGACAACCATATTAATAGCATAAAACAGATCAGATAAACAAATATATTTCTTCAGACATGAACTGATATAGCTTCACAGCAAGAGTTCATGTTCATGCAAAGATCATTCAAAGTAAGTCGAACCATCTGCAGCTAAACAAGTCAATCAAAGAGACAAACATTATGTTACAAGCCATCATTATCATATACGCTTCAGAGATAAATGCTTAATGTTACCCTATTCCCATAATATGCCCCAAAGAAGCAATGATACTAAATATTACAAATTATTTCCACAATATGCCTCAAAGTAACAAACTAAACATCACAAGCCATTACCACAACAGGCTAAAAAGTAACAAACTAAATGTAACAAGCCATTACCACAATGATGATAGCCTCTAAGTACAAACATGACAAAGTAGCAAACTAAATGATACGAGCCATAGTCCTCCACATAGGACAACGCGAAATATGTCTCTATGCAACAGAAACTCCCCCCCCCCCCCCCCCCCCCCCCACACACAAAACTCCTAATTCTCACATCACTTCTATTAAAAAGAAAATTAAATCAAGATTTTATAACAATTATCAAACTTCTTATGATTCCATTAGATATCAACGAATGCTTGAGCGTGCCATGCCTAAATGGTGGTCTGTGTGTAGACGAAGTCAATTCCTACATCTGCAGATGCCGAGCTGGATATACTGGTGAAACTTGTGGCACAAGTAAGTACATAAATATTTCCCTATATGCTTTGCCATATCGTGGTATATTACCGAATCCACCTACCGGTTTTTTGTTAATAGTACTTACTTATATTTAGATGGTTGAAAGAGATTTCCCTCGAATTGTGATGAAGGAAATCTACTTACAAATGAAGGAAATGAAGGATATTGCGTGAATACATGAATAACAATTGCATGAAAAGAAAACCAAAATAAATAAGAGATAACTTTCGATGGGTTAAAAAAATGACAGTTTGTTAATAGTTTCCTTTGTAGACCCATATTAAGATTCATGATTTAAATATATCAGATAGAATTTATGAATGATACCATATTTCATTCACCTTCTCTTATAATAGTTGAGGTATGTGAAGTATTACAGAACTGTTTACACTAAATCCAGGGAAAACTAATGTCAAAACCCATCGCATTATAAGACATAGCAATGCGTATCTTTCCATAAGTCAACGAATGTCATCATCGTTACCATTATTATGTAAATGCGAATTATGGGAACGTATATTGTCAGTAGTGTGCTTAATAAAACGGTTTATGGTAATACTTATGTAAATGTTCTTAATCACAGATATCAATGAGTGCGCGAGCAATCCGTGCCAGAATGGTGGTACATGCCGTGACCAGATCAATAAATACGTGTGTGACTGCCCAGTGGAATGGACTGGCTTTGAATGTGAGATAAGTAAGTACACAAACCAAAAACCCATATTCATAAAAGTGGACTAAGTCAAAACTGTTTTTACTTTCATAATTAGATCATTGATTCGTTTAGTATCAAGTGTACACCTGTTTATTCCATACTAATTATTGTAATTCTGTAACATAAATGGTTTGCGGGGCAAGACATTAATTTACGGAGGCCACTCTCCATCCAGGTACCTGGAAGGAAATTCTTCTTGGAATGCATTCTGCACCTTCGGGCAGCTGGGCCAAGGCCATGGTAATCTGGTAATAGTAGTCGTATATTGTAGGCATCTCGAACATCCTCTGGAAGGGATATGTGAGCAATATGAATGGAGTTATCATTATCATATTTCTTTCCTTTTTTTAAAAGGTGCTCGTCCCTGTGGAAGCTCACCGTGTCAGAATGATGGCACGTGCGTAGATGGTGAGAATGGGTTCAGCTGTATATGTGCGCAGGGTTGGATTGGAGACATATGTACCGAAGGTAGGCTTTTCATTATGATGATATAATACCACAGTGCTTTTACACTTTCGTAGCCTCTCTACGTGCTTTGAAATAAAATAGAATGAAAATAAATAGATATCATGAGAAAAGACTGTTGAGTATTACCAAGTGATTTAAGGATATTTTAATATACCTGAAAAATGGATTAAGAATTTTGATGTTGATATATTTGGGGTTCATGAAACTGTAGTCCAAAAGCTTTTGAGTACAAAGAAAGTCCCGAAGAATGCATATAATACTCTAATTGGCTCTCTTGTTCCGGACAAGAGATATTCTTATTGGTGTGATAACATACCTGTACCGGTTACTTTGAATTGGGAAAAAGTACACACTTCTAACTTTTTCTGTACTATTGATACAAAATTGAGATCGTTTTATTTCAAGATTTTCCATAAGGCTATTGCTTTAAATGGGTTTCTATATAAGATTAAAAGAAGTGATTCTCCAAACTGCTCACTCTGTGATACTAAAGATGAAACAATGGTTCATTTATCTTGTGAATGTGACAAGGTCGTATCAATCTGGCATGATGTTTTGGATGTAATTTCACAGAAATGTGAGAATTCTATTAATGTAACTAATTTTGAAAAATTATTTGGTATTTGCAGTGATAAGTTTCTTACATATTTGTTTTTGCTTTTGAAATATTATATCTATACTTGTAAGTTTAAAAATAATCTCCCCAATCTTATGGCATGTAAATGCTTTGTTAAAAAACAGAGAGAAATCGAATACATGTCAGCCAAAAAAAGAAACAAATTACCTGTTCATTTTAAGAAATGGCGTTTTGATTTATGATTTCCCCTGTTTCCTTCTAGGCCTTTCATACGACAATGTATAATCTAGATGGTGCTATTTTATTCATTTTATATACATGTGTATTTTATTTTTCATGTAGTTTGTGTGATATGCATCAGATAGTTCAATATCTCCCTCGTCTTACATACATTGTATACCCTCTTCTTTAGTTATTTACCATTTCTTATGTTGGTTTACTCCTGCAACCCTCGGCATAGGCCTATACACGTATAGGCCTTTACTTTTTGCCCGCTTCTTTTTTCTTTTTTATTTCAATCGAGTTTTTGTGTAAGATATTGAGGGAACTTGACCTTTTAGTTAAGATTCTCGCTGCATATAGGTTTAGTCTTGTTTTCTTCTTTGCCACTGATGTATATTTTGTGTACTTTCATCGTTATATTGATTACTGTACTTCACGGCCCACTCCACTGACTCAGAAATTGTTTTGTCTCTCTTACCCCGATTTATCGGGCAGCTCTGCCTGTTTTGGCTGGCGGATCAAGGGTGCCTTGTCTTGCCTTGGTTCACCGATCAGTGCAGACTTCATCCTCATGATATATGCCTGGTGTGCAGTGTATGTAGGTTGTGTTGTGTGGTTATTTTGAGTAATAAATAGCTGCGCTGTGCTGGGCTGGTCAGTGTGGTATGATTCTGTTTATGGAGTCTGTCCCTGATTGGAGGTGCCTGGGTTGGATGGGGCTCCCGACTGCTCCGTCTGCTTTTTTTCTATGTTTTTAGAAAGGATTTTAGGGTTTTACCTTGTTCCTTGCTTCATCTGAGCCAGTGGTGTTTGACTTTTTATGCTTAGGTTTGATATACTTCCGCTGATTTTTTTTCTTTTCTTTTTCTCCCCCCCCCCTTTTATGAGGGGGGGGGGGGGAGGGGGTTTATTTTATTATTTTTGTTGATGTTTTTCTGTATTTGTTGTCTCTGTTCATTCCAATCTCTGTAACAATTATATGTAAATTTGTGATTCTGATGATCTAATAAAACATGTAAATATAAAAAAAAAAGAAAAAGAAAAGACTGTTTGAGTACTTTGCCAAATCACAGCTCAATCAGAATGCTATTTATAGAAGGAATTTTTGAGGAGGATTTCAAACTTAGATAGTGTTGATGAATCCTGCATATCAAATGGGATATAGTACAGGGGCATTAAGTCCAAGGATCGCTCGCCTTAAAACCCGGTTTCCGTTATTTACTAGATTATTTACTAGATACTAGTTTCACAACACTGCAACACTGCAGCTCAAAAACTAACAAAATAATATTTTAAAGAGAAACTGCAAATATGGTTATATAGTGTGAACCATGATATGAAACTCCGGTCTTACACAGCTGATAGGATGGGGCAGGGGCGGCGCTACAGGGGACAGAGGGGGCGACCGCCCCTCTATGATTTTTCAAGTAGTGAAAAAAGTAAAAAAAAAAAGAAGAAAAAAGAAGAAAAGGAGGAAGAAAAGGGAAGAAAAGGGAAAAAGAAGAAAGAATAGTATTAAAAAGAGAGGTCTTAAACATATAACTCTATATTACCCCTGTTATTTAAGGAAGAAAAAATATGACGTCATCTTTAGGTCGTCTTGCCCCTCCTATCAAAATACCCTGGCGCCGCCCCTGGGATGGGGATATGTGGATGTAGCAATGGAATGTATTTTCATTTCCATGATTCTTTTTTTTTTTTTTTTTTTTTTTTTTGACAGATTACAACGAATGTCAAAGCTCACCTTGCCAAAATGGCGGAACGTGTGTAAATGGACCGGATGTTAACCAGTTCACTTGCATCTGTACTGCTGCATGGACCGGCACCAAGTGTACTGATAGTAAGTATTCGAAATTCATAGACAGCACTTTCATACGTGAAATACCGCTGAGAAATATTTCACTCGGTAGAGTGAATATAATAGGTGCGTAGCAAGACCAATTTGAATTAGGGGTATATCATTTTCCAAGAGAGAGCTGAAGATTTTATTACAGTCAATAAAAAAGGGGGAAAGGATCATGAGTTTATCAAATTCGTCAATAGATGTCCACAAATATTTCCAACAGTAAGAAGTACACATTTTCGTCATTTTTCATCATTTTTTCATGCTTCACTATCGTATATTTTGTTACGAAAATTGAAGAATAAAAGCGGTCATGAAAAATTCGTTCAGAAATAAATAATCATAATAGATTTAATAAAGCATGAAGATCTCAGTAAATATATCTGAATGGTTAAGATCCTTCTAAGATGTGTTACCACACTGGTCTTCATCATTCATAAATATGAAGAATATGTTCTAATCATAACTGTAGTTATGATTATGCTTATGTATTTTATTAACACGATAAAAACTACTTTCGAAAAATAAACTCAAGGGTAATTTCAAAGGCCTATTGTACTACCCATATAAATCAGGTTCGGATTACGTAATACACCAGTGGCGGATCTACGGGGGGGGGGGTTAGGGGGTTTAACCCCCCCCCCTTGGGCTGCCAAGTAAACATTTAATGTGCATAGGAAAACGCCATCATAATACTCAGCCCCTCAACCCCCCCCCCCCCCCCCCTTGGAAAAAAGCTAGATCCGTCCCTGTACACTATTGTAATGTTCGCACATTTCTAAAGGTGATAGACAGGGCTATTAAAATTTTCTTGAGTTTATTTTTCGAAAGTAGTTTTTATCGTGTTTATTAATTTTCTGTATGTTTATACTTTTATCATTCCTAGCCGTCGATGAATGTGCAAGTAACCCTTGTCGTAATGGCGGTTCTTGTTTCGATCAGATTGATGGTTACACGTGCGCATGCCCAGTAGCCTGGACGGGGACACATTGCCAGCAAGGTAAGTCATTGTATAGAATGATTCTTCGATAGAAAAAAAAAATCAACACTCATGTCTGACATGATACCTTAATCAAACCAACGAGATCCACAACCGATCAACAACTGGACGAATAAGAATTACATTACCTTAAATAGTCTAGAATCGTTCGGTTTGCAATCGATATGGAGTCAGTGTGACGGTGTGGCTACTAAAGCACGACATGATAAGATACTGTATGTGCGGTGGCCTTTAAGGCCACCGCACACCTTACGATCGGTCTGCGATCCGATTTCAGAAGAAAATGTAATATCATTGGACAAATCATTTAAAAACGAAAAATATTTTTGATTGAGGGTCATACAGATAGTAAAATCGATAATACGGCCTTTGCCGAGTTTTCCAGTCCACGGAATGGCCAAATCGGCTCCGAATCGTAGTAACGTCACAAAAATCGTGCGACTGTCTACGATTTGAAACCGATTTTGCCCTCATTCCCTGTAGAAGGCTGACAGCTCATCAAAAACCTGTGTTTAGTATTCATATTACTTTTCAGAACCTGAATAGGATAGATTCCATTTGTTAAAATGCTAATATTTAATGCCATAGCGATTTATTTCACAAATCGGATCGCAGACCGATCGCAAGGTGTGCGGTGGCCTTAAGGTTTATCATAGAGCAATGTTTACTCCTTTTTTGTTTGTATTACTTAGGTCCTAGCTATAGCAGTTTAGGAAAGTTATCAGGAACTTAATATAATTTTTGTTAATCCAACAATTTAAATTCATGAATTAAGTCAATAAAACTTTTTTTTTAATGTATATGAGAATGAATATAGTTTGAAGTATATACTTTTATAATAACTTCAATTGTTTCATAATTTGAATTGTATATAATTATTCCTGTTTCTGATACCCATTTGATGTAAAACATTTTACTATTAGTCCTTGGACTACTGCATTTTAATATTTTATATTCATGAACCGAAATTTAATTGAATTGAAAAAAAAAATCTCAGGCCTATGCATCTTTTTTTTTATATTCGAAAATCAGCGATAACGCTTTATACATTGGATAATATTCCTTTCTTAACTTTTGACATTGGAACCTTGCAGAAGTTCTGTTCTGTATCAGTAGCCCCTGCCTAAATGGCGGAACCTGTACTGATGACACAAATGGTTATATGTGTACTTGTTCTGGCGGATACACTGGACCACGTTGCGAAATTGGTAAGCTAATCTTCTGAAGTTGTTTTTTTTTTCATATTGCTGCATGGTTTCATGGATATTTCATCGATACGCTTTAACCGACAACTGTTCAGAATTTTCGAAATGTCTGAATGAATCATTTTACTCCGAGTATAAGCCAGAAGGAAACTAGTTCCTGTTTGTTCTCCTCATTAGTCAGTGGTTCACAAACGTACATAAATACAAAGCAATCACAATTTTCAATTATTATTAAGCTCATGAAAATAAGGAAATGATAAGGAAAAAAACTGGTGTTAAAGCATGTACGATAATGTATAATTGTGAGCTTGAATCATTTCTACTATTGATTCTGTATTTCTTTCTTCCAGAAATTAATGAATGCGCAACCACCACAAACCCATGCAACAACAATGGTGCTTGCATGGATTTGGTGAACGGCTATATGTGCGTATGTTTCAGTGGATGGACTGGAGATCGTTGTGATATTGGTAGGTTTGTATGACCATTAGCCTTCTCCTTCTAAATGTATCTTTCTTTCTCTCCCCACAACTATCCTTTTCTCTCTTTCTCTCTTTCTCTCTCTCGTTCTCTCTTTCTGTCTTCTTCACTTCCTCCTCACTCCCTCCTCCCTTTCCCTATTTTCTTTTTTTCCAGTTTTGTCCTTTCCATCTCTAAAGATGGTGAAAAATCAAAGCTATTGTTGTTTAAAAGGTATACCAAAACTGATATGATGTAATTTATTCTCTCATTACAATATCTGCACTCGTGAATTTTACTATAATCGTTATGATCTTTAGTCTCTAATTTGCCATTCAGAATGTCTTATGTCAGAGTACTTCGGATAATTTCTAAATAATGTATATTCATAATTACATCCATTCAAGTTTTTAAAGTGTCTTATGTATTTTTTTTTTCAAAGCTATTATGTTGTTAGGCGCCTTGAACATCACTTGGGATAGATAAGTGTGCATTACAATTGTGTCTATTATTGTTATTACTATTCAATTTGTATTGCATGGCTAAACGAATTTTGGTGTTAATGTTTAAGAAAAAAAAGTAAAATAATGTCCTTTTTTATTTATATTTTTGCTTATGATATCAGATGTTGATGAATGTCAGAGCGACCCTTGTCAGAACAGTGGAGTATGTAGGAACTTACAAAATTCCTTCGAATGCGTCTGTGTATCTGGTTTCATTGGTGTCTTCTGTGAAACAAGTAAGAACAATGCATTGAAATACAAGATAATATTTCGCTCCCCCTCTCCTCAAGAAAAAGCTATATGTATACTCGTTAGCATTTTACTTGACACATATAGGTCTAACAAAATTCGGTTTATTATTGTCTTACCCATCGAAGGTGGAGGCGAGACTAATGGCGTCCGTCGGTAGTCCGTCGTCCATCACAAATGTTACAGTTTACCTGCAAGCCTCTGCTGTGACCACTAACTTGGCTTACGTTAAACCCATTGTGACCAAACTTTGGTCAGAGATGCAGTTGGGGGACCTTGACATTATGGTGTTATCGAAGGTCACATGATAAGGTCAAAAGTCATTCGAGGTCATGTAATGATTTTAGGTTAAATGTTAGTTTTTACCCATTATGAATAATAACTATGCAATCATTGTTCCAAGTTCAACCAAACTTTGGCCAGTGGTGCTCTTTGACGGCATTCATATTATTTGGTCACAGATGGGCTGTCTCCTTGTTGAATAGCTTTGATATGCTTTGCCTAGTGAAAACACTATCTTGCTCCAACATTTTTATGTATTACTTTCTCAGATACGGATGACTGCGCTCCCACCAATCCCTGTTTAAATGGAGGAAGCTGTACGGATGGGATCAATGCTTTCACTTGTCAATGTGCTGCTGGATTCACCGGCTCTACTTGTGCAACGAGTAAGTGTATTAACCCTTTTAGGACAGGAATTATTTAAGGGCTAAATTGATCACATTTTGTTCTTCAAATTGGCAACATTAATATTTTTCTTTTAGGGCTACATGGTTCTAATAAGGTGTAATGTCTTTGAAAACGACATACATGGTTAGAAATATGTCGAAAAGTTGATAAAATTGCCAATTTTGATGAAAAAACAATGATTTTGAACCCCTCAAGGTGTTGCCAATTTAAGAATTTCAAAGCATATTCTCGTGTTTATAATTCCTGGCATCAAACGCAATATGGTCATGCAACAAAAATGGACATAGTGTGTGTACACATTTTTGCTCTTTCTACTCATGCATCTGGTATATATTTTAGAGCTCTGAATGAAAAGTTATTGAGCCAAACCACAAAATGTGGTCAATTGTCTTGAAAGGGTTAATAGTTTTTATATTCATGATAAGTTTGAATTTGTTTGACCAGTTAGACATCCTATTTTTTTTAAATATCGTATCCCAATCGAGGGTTGCCTACCCTTATTCAACCATGATGATTCAATACCTTGTTTTCTCGTAGCAAACCAAGCACCATGATTTCATTAGCTTTTATCTGTCATCATAAATTATTGCACTTTTAAAAGCTCTCAACTGAATATTGAAAGTAATTATGAATGAAGCTGGATCAAAGTTTTTGACAATATGATCTTATCAATCACGTGATTGAGAGATATTCTAACAAATTTGGCAATGCGCCTCATGCTTTCTCGAAAACCTAAAAGAAATTGAGAAAAGATCATGACAGTTTTTTGTTTGTTTGTTTGTTTGTTTGTTTGTTTGTTTGTTTGTTTGTTTGGCCTTATTCAGGTCTTATTGTATTGATATTTAGCTATACAAAAAGATGCAAAAGTTCAGATCTTAATCTCATCTGAGTTTTTTTTTCAAGATTTAAAAGTTCAATACATTTTTTTTTAATAGACTTGATACGGTAGTTTTTCCTCTTTATTTGTTTCACAGACATAAATGACTGCATCGATCCTAACCCATGCCAAAATGGCGGTGTCTGTTTGGATGGAGTAAATGATTTTAGTTGTATTTGCCTTAGCGGATACACGGGCAGACTATGCGATGTCGGTAAGCCTTCCCTACTTTTATTTCTAAATTTTGCTACCCATGTTTTATTTTACTTATACCATAGTAACATCGGGGTCTGCTCGCTATTTATAAAGGACCGCTATTCATTTAGTCACACGTTATGACTAGCGGTCCTTATGAATAACGGTCATTATGACTAGCGGTCCTTTTGACATAGCAAGGTTACCCCGTAACATCGACGAGATTGCACCAGACCAGAAACCAGACCAAGTAATATAACATTGCATTACTCTGAATGGCAGAGAATCGGTTGGTTTTGAGTCGACTTAGTGGCATGACTTATCGTAGCCCCCCCCCCCCCTCAAATCTTCCCTACTCTGATCAAAGGAAGCAACTCTGAAATTGCACGAATTTCATACCTTTCTCTTTAAAAATACACAGAAAATTTTCCAAACACTTAGTTCTGCTTACAATGAAAAAAATGGACAGGTCTTCATGATTAAATGCTCAATATACCCTTATCATGCTTATCGTCTAAACTTTTCTGTTTTCAGGTGTTTTTTCTTTAAGAATTTCAGATGAGAGTTGCTTCCTTTTTTTTAGAGTAAGACTCAAATAATTGAACATATTTGATTGCTTAAGATGTGCAGGCCTAAAGCACGAGTTTACGTTCTATGCTTAGTCTCGTTCAGCATTGTTCAGATAGTTTAGTAATTGAAAAATAGAATGTGAATATGATATCTATTAAGATTAGATATATTTTATTTAGATTTTTTTTGTGTGTGTTATTATTACATTTAGTTTGTTAGGTTTTTATGCTCAAACTTTGATACTTAATTTTACTTGCCTCTCGGTGACACATCAAATAGTTTTTACCTGTGACTCTAAGACACCTGACACAGAAGTGTACTTGCAAACTGAAGTTCGCTGCAAATTTTACGATCGCCAGAAAATGCCGTTCTGGGGATCACTGCGTAATAAATGTCAGACAAAGTATGCGCCCCTACTCTGTTCATATGCTGTTTGTTCATTGATGTATGACTGCAGGTATCTACCACGTGCAAAAGATAATTCAAAGTCTTTTCCCTTCATTTTTGTTTCTTTTCCAATAGTCATTGACCGATGTAGCTCAGCTCCTTGTCAGAACGGAGGTACTTGTAATCCAGAGGTCGATGCTTTCTCTTGTACCTGCCTACCTGGATTCAGAGGAACTTTCTGTGACGAGGGTGAGTTTTGTGTCGAACTTTCTTCTTGCCTCTCCGTCTCTTCCCTCACTCTAACTACTTATCTCATTTCTCCCTTTCAAATGCTTTCCAAATTAAAAAGTTTTAAATAAGTTCCTTTTCCTAAGGTACTTACAGCCTGCACATTATTTGCTGCTCTATTTCCCCATTACTCCCCTCTCTCTCTCTCTCTCTCTCTCTGTCTCTGTCTCTCTCTCCCCTTTCACCTTTCCTCTATCTGCCTTTTTCTTACTAAGCATCTCTTTCTATCTCTGAATCTTTCTGATAATTTGTCTTCTTCATCTTTAAATATAAATTTTGTTTTAAACCATTTCAGGCTTCGAGGTTCTGTCTTTCTAAGATTTAAAAATTTCAAAAGTCAAGAAATGTTTAATATTAGAACCTTGTTTGTTTAATAAAAGGCCATTCATGTTATGCCATTAAAATTATTGTTTAGAATAGATAGAATGAAAATTGTCTTATGCTTGAAGGTTGTCCGACCTAACAAAACTTAAAAGAGCTTGCATGGAAATAATGTTGAAATTCGTCCTGATATTTACTGTATTTCTCGTAACGATTTGTCTTCTTTTCGTACACACTGGTTTTTTTTTTGTTATCTATAGATATTGATGAATGTGCCAGCAACCCCTGTCAAAATGGAGGGACGTGTACTGATGGTACCAACATGTACAGTTGTTTCTGCTCTACCGGCTGGACTGGGCAACAGTGTGCCATTGGTAATTATTTTTCCATTCATATTTTTTGTAGAATATAAAAATATAAATATTCTTGTTATATTTTTTTATATTTTAATGTCTTTTGAACAGCTAAGTAGGACAGCTGAAGACAGAAAGTTATGGAGAACCTGTGTCTCAAGATCCATCACATTTTTGCCCAATGGCCTCCAAGCTATGGGACATATAGAGAGATAGATAGTATTATACATACATATTTATCATCTAATTCTAAACCTGTTTCACCCTAAGGATGTCTGTTAGAGAGAATGGGACCTAGGCTTACATCCTCAAGGGCTGTGAAGGAAAAATCCCCTTTTCAGCCCCAGGAGTGAGTGCCTGCAGCGGCTGCGTTCCCTGGTTATCAGTATTTTCATGAGCAAAAAGGCCACATAATTGCTTTTCATCACATTGACGATTCCAGCAACTTCTTTGAACGTTTCTAACAAAATGGTTGTTATCTAACAGGGGTGCAAGGCATATGAAATGAAATGACACGCTGCTTGACTGCATCAATGAAGCGCTTTTGCCCCAAGGATACAAATGCTATATTCATTATAACCTCAGATTAAGCCAAGCCGTTGTGATTTTACAGTATATTTAACAATGCAGTTGGATAATTAAAAAGAACCCAGTATCCAACAAAAATATACATGATTTCAACACTACAACATCAATATGTCATGCACGAATGGACGTGAATGTAGAGGCGTTGTGGTCTAGTGGATAAGCCGCTGGACTGTAGATCACAAGATACTGGTTCGAATCCCAGCCCGACAAAAACGTCCTCTGGCAAGACATTAATCTACATTTGCCACTCTTCACCAAGGTGTTAATGGATTTCTTAATTATACTCTTAATTATGCTTGAATACTGGTTACTTAGGTGGCTCGGCTAAAACCAGGGTAATAATGTCTAAGCGCCATGAGCGTCACATCGTGACGGATATGAGCACGAATTTAGATTTAGATCTAGATTTATTGACTGTTTTCAATCATATTAACATAATACAGCAGTGCATAACATAAGATAAATACAATAACAATAATACAACAATGATGTGTTTCCTTAGATTTGAGCACATAATTAAATATCAATAAGTAAAGTATACGATGCACAAATATTGACCTAAGTGATGTTTAAAACAGTTGGACATGTTAAGAAGCAGAGCTTGTATTTTACATGTCCAGAAACTTATATAACTTAATCACTATTTGGTCATTCAATACTATTAAATTCATAAAGCATATGGACGTGAATAAGAAACCATAATTATATAAGAAGCCATCAGTGAATTTTCGCAATTCTCTGTCGATAATGTCCGCAATGTCGAACCTGGGGGTGTTTCATAAAGCTGGTCGTAAAGTTACGCATGACTTTACGAACGACTTGAATATGAAGTGCCATATAGGATGCCCAAGGTTTTTCCTGATGTTTTAACAAAGGGTGACTGTATTTCCTATAACCTCAATCAAATTATGACAAAAAATATACTTTGCATTAAAAATGTTTGTTGTAATAAGAATATGTATCTACATCTGCACAGTTCAACTTAAGTTGATGCAGTTAAAAATGATTGAACATCCCATTTGGCTTGTCATATTTAAGTCATTCGTAAAGTCATGCGTAACTTTACGAACAGCTTTATGAAACACCCCCTGCTAACATTATGTATGACTGTGAAAACATGCAGCTGGTCCTTGCAGCCGAAACTACACCCTCACCGACAGCAACCCGACCATTGACATCACCTCTACCAACTATCCCGCTAACTACCCCAATAACGAGGAATGCATATGGTTTATCAGCGCTCCCTCCGGCAAACACATCTACGTGGAGGTGATAAACTTCAATACCGAAATGCTCTATGACCTGGTAACCATCGGAAATCTACTGAACATCAATGACCTCGGGTCAGCCATCGTCAGGTAATCATCATTCGGACAACGTACTGAGAATGTTATAAGGGGCTGATCCAAGATTTTATAAAAAGGGAGGCACAAAATTAATGTCAGAAAAATTTCCGACAAGAAAAAAAAAGGGGGTGTCATCATATTTGGGGGGGGGGGCGGGAGGGTCCACTTTCCTCAAAAATTATCTGACAAGTCCCCTCCAAAAAAAAAAGACTTTTAAAATAGCACATTTTCCCAAATGTTCTTAATTTGTTTAAAGCAATCGTAACTAAATATTTTCGGTCAAGGGTCAATGCTATGTTTTTTTAATAGATTCTTCCACCTATTTCTTCTACAATGCGTATATTACTGAAATTAATTTTAACCTGAACAGTACAAACAAATTTTATCTACTTTCTAGATCAAATTCATCAACTGCTATGAATATTATTTTTCATACATTAGCACTGCAAGCTCTATGAAATGCAATTTTTATGTATGATATATGTAATATCGATTTATAGTCAACATTGTGATGTTCTACCATGTCTACTCAATAATCTTCTTGTTTTCTGTGAATAATTTTTTTGTGATCTTTAAAAAAAAAGTAACGTGCAAAGATAAATGAACTTTGAACTTTGAACTTTAAATTAGCACTTCGGGTAACATGGATCAGACTGGTACTGCCAGGCCGCCAGCCTTCTTGTCTACACAGGAGGTCGTTTGGGCTAGGTTTGTCTCTGATGGCTCAAAGACAGAGACTGGATTCACCATTCGCTTCTCTACGGATGATAACGCAGGTACAGAGCCTATTGCTTTTGTTCCCCTTTTTTTTTCTTGGGGGAAGGGTTGCTGTGAAATGCACGTTATGGTTACATCGCCACTCTTCCAAAACAAAACAAAACTACTGAATCATATAGAAATATAGAAATAGCAAAACTATATCATGGAAATAATTTTGTTTTGTATCGCCTTGACATAAATCCTGAATCTCTCGTGATATCAATTCGTTTAGATTAAATAGATTATATCTATTATTAATCACTTGTACGCTTTCCCCGACCAGTCAAGCGTCGCTTTTGTACATTATAATGTTTCAGAATAGTGTGTCCGGCATACGAAATAGCCGAGCAAACATTGAACAAATAAATACTAATTGCAATCTTGCGGGGCTGCTTGGGCACATATCGTTCCCCCTCCCCGAATGATTTTGAAATATGTGTACCTTACTTTCTGGATAGTTTTCTTTATTTATCACTTACTACCGTCCAGCTTCATGTTTTAAGGCTCTAAATTTTTAATCCTCACCTCAAAAGCATTATCTGACTCTATTTCTTATAGAGATATAAATTTATCGTATTTACCCGGAGTAGCATCTTCAGTATCAATGCTGCTCTTCCTTAGTTAGTGCAAGGATCGAACTCAGGATCTGTCATTTTTATGATATTAGAGTCGGGAGCCTTCATCAAGAAACCACAGTGGTCCTAGCCACAGCTAGATATTGTTTGGTGTATAGCTTTTCTGTTTTTTTAAATTTAAAATTTAGTTGTTTGATTTATTTCTGTCGTAAAATCTACTTTAGATTTGGTGGATGAGTGTCAAGCGGGTGGAACAGGTCACTGTTTGAACGGGGGTACTTGCATCAACTCTCTTGGATTGTACACGTGTCAGTGCGATCGATACTTTACCGGTGCTAACTGTGAAATCGAAATCGGTAAGAAATCGGCTGGATAATTAAGCTTCACAATGATACGGAGATTGCGATGACTGATATGATTCATCTATATTCATGATATCATCGGCTATAAACCTGATAATCATCACTTTCTTATTATACTCTAATATCATTTCCATGAACCTCGGTTCCGTGTTTTGAAATTGCATTGAATGATTTACTCTTCCAGAATGGAGAGCATTATTTCTCCTTTACCAATTATTTATCACGCTTTAGCATCTATGCTATGGTAAAAAAAAAAGTACATTGTTTAAAGAATGTCCAGTACTAGTATACGGAATACAGTATTCATTATTGACCCCCCAAAAATGTATTATTGTCTAAACAATCTAGAATGTCCGTTTTGGTGGATTGAATAGATGTGTACAGATTTCTGTTATCAAAATCAAAGTGAAGAATATAAGTACTGCTTAGCATTTTTGTTGTTTCTATACATACAAGAATATTTTGTAGCAACTTTTATTTGCACACTGATTCGTAAGCATAATCGATTCGTACATCACTGTGTATTTGACAAGATTCCAAACCGTACAATTTCTTATGTTAGTCTTCACTGTTTTTCAGTGATTATGTTTTTACGCTATAATCGTTCTCAAATGTTCAGAGATAAACCTATGTGCGAGTGATCCCTGCCCAGCAGGAACCCACTGTGAGAGCGGACAAGGCTCCTATGTATGTCTTTGCCCATCAGACATCGAACACGAAAGCTGCGTCATTACCGGTAATTACCATTTGTCATCATCGATCTAAGACCAATCCAAGCTGGACAGCCAAATCATTTGAATAAAATCAAAAAGAAGGCAAAAGAATTGAGTTGCGAATTTTTTGAACAAAATGATCGTAATTTGATAAAATAATGATTTCCATTGGTTGGGCTTTTGTTTTCCACTATGCATTGTTGGCATATGTATACTCATTTTATGATCATTTTATTTGTGATGAGGACGTCAACTCAAGCTTTGCTTATGACGACCCCTTTTTCTATGTATAAAATTTTTATGTGACCATACATGCTGAAAGATTGTAAATTTATGATGATGTATATGGAAATAAATGAATATCAAAATCAAATCAAATCAAAATTGTGCGGTTGGTTGGAGAAATCGCTGAAAATCTTGTTATATCAAATTATCGCATTGGTCATGTGACTTTTTGAACATGAATTGTTATAATATTCCAGTTGTCTCCTCACCAGCTGTGAAGATGTGATACAAGTTCAAGTAATATTAAGGAGAATAAAAATATGTTAAAAATCAAAATTAAAATTTTTAATAGCAATAACTGAACACATGAAAAATATTTGTAAAATCAACATTGAAAAGTACCCCAAAACCAAACGCTATCATTTAAATGATTTCCTCACATATGTTTGACATCGTTTATGTGTTATTCATTATATTTGCTATAGCAGGGCAGGATATGTAACAGAAAAATGATTCGTGTGTAACATGTTGATGTATGTTTAATTACACAGTGGTTGATGAGATAGCTCCATGTGACTCCTCACCGTGTGCCAATGGAGGTACCTGCGTGGAATCCAGCTCTGGTTATTCCTGTGACTGTCTGGCTGAATGGACGGGAGACAACTGTAACATCGGTAAGAACATCATGGGTGGATTATGAAAAACCATTTTATCTTTAATTTTATTTGGAGGTCTTTCAGTTGTCATAAAATGTTTACGTAAGTTAAGAAGACCTTGGTGGGATTCTTAAAACTATTTGATCATTTAGAGATTTTTCAAAAGTTATATGACATTTAGATCACACGAAAATGGTTCTTTGCCAGATGTCATTAGCAACTATGTGCATACACAGCTAATATGTGTATACATTAACCAATGACTTGTCATGATATATATATATTTTAAAATAACATTTCAAATACCACAAACTAAAACATAAGTCACATGTCTCGTAGAATATGCTTTTTCATGTTTGTTTTTTAATATCCATTTGATACAAAAAGGAAATAAATGTATGTTGAATCTGAAATCTCAATTCAGTCATCGTGGGGATAAATTAGTCCAAGGCTACATGTACACTTGAAGACCATGATACAAAAGGGATTTGTCTTTTCGTCCATTTTAAATAATTGCTGGCCAACAATAGTGATGGATTGCCTATTTCCTTTCGCTTCTAACAGATGTTGATGAATGTCTCAGTTCTCCCTGCGTGAATGGAGGTACCTGTATAAACTGGCTTGGCGCATTTGAGTGCAGATGCTGTGATTCACTTTTCACAGGAAATCGTTGTGAGATAAGTAAGTCATATAGTATCAATAATAAGTATAAATAACCAAAGAAATACACTGAAAGGTTCGACCTTATTTGAATGATTTCATGAGAAAATTTTCTGTTGACAAAAATCACTGAACTTTCTTGCAACACGACGGTAAGTTCACGAAAAGAGACTTTGGTCTGAAAAGTTCGAAGCCCTTACAGCTAGCGTTTAAATTGATAATTTCACCGTTTGTTAGTAGTAGTAATAGCGTGTTGTTGTGTTCGATAACAGCAGTATAGTAATTTGTAAAATGTGTAATGAGAACGAAATACGGACTAGGAGTGTCTTCATGATAAATGTGAAACTTACATTTACGAGTGTATCAGAGTATATAATTATATACATATATATATATATATATATATATATATATATATATATATATATATATATATATATATATGAAGATCCTGTATTTTAAAACTAAGTAGCTATGTGTATAATTAGAGAACTGAAGGAAATTAAGTTACTTAACTAACTGAAAATGTATTTCATACTTTGTATAGTTCATTCACATAGCTCACGAATTCTTTCATTTGAAAGAAGTGTTTTTCAAATTTCGAATGTAATTTTAAATCTGTATTAAAACATATCAAGTTTAAAGTAATTTTATCAAACTCCTCATTTACAGTTATTGCCGACACAGTCTGCCAGTCGCAGCCGTGCATGAATGGTGGCACTTGCATACGTCCTGAGGGAGACACTACCGGCCAATACATATGCCAGTGTATGCCTGGCTACATCGGGTCCAACTGCGAGGAAGGTAATGCCAAATCTTAAACTTCAGAGCCATACCTTTCCAATATGTCGACAGAGCATTAGAATAATTGAATTAAAAAGAGCACGATGTATCTGTTTTTTGATCTAGTTATTGCATTCTAATTACCAGAAAGCATTTAACTTATGAGTTTCTATTTCAGACAAGCATTGGCTAAACGTTGTTGTCGTCCGAATCATGGCAAAATTCCGAGAGTTCGATAGTGTATTGCCTATTTAAAATTTGTATCTCCTACAATATTTTCGTGTAGATGATTTTGATATTTGAATATTAAATTAATATTAGCTTCAAGTGGAAAGTAAAATGGATACTGGGTTTGGCTAGAAATCTATACGATATCATGATAATCCTTCGTTATTTCATTTCACAAGTAATCTATACATTATAATAATGTATTATACTTTCGTTTCCATTATAATTTTGTTTCTCTAGATATCAACGAGTGTGCAAGCAACCCATGTCTAAACGGCTATACATGTAATGATCTAGTAGATGGATTCCAGTGCGAATGCCCCGAAACCATGGGGAGCACATGCCGCGGAAGTAAGTCCTCATTGACATTATAACCACTTGATATTTGATTGAATTCTTGATTCTTTGTCAAGGTAAATCCTGCTTATGTTTTCCTTTACCATACAACGTTACGTTATACCAATTATCGCTTTATCAGTGTAAACCATAACCAAGTTCATTGAATGATGTGTTGTTATATCTATGTTTAAATTTATATATTTGTTGTGTTCCTGTTCTTAATTTATACTGTTCACTGTTTAAAAAAGATTGTAAAAGATATACATGTTTGCGGAAAAATCGGTAAAACTGTGAAACTTTGAAACTTTGAAGGACCACTATTAAAAACACCACATCACTGATTTTATTATATGTTAGAAATTAAGGGGTTTTTTTTCTCCTTGAAACGTGTTTCATATTTATGAACTTATGTATGATAATTAAAGTGTTTGATAAATGAAGAAATATCGCTTTTCTTGTTTCCCTCGTTCCCCTCTAGTGGTATTAAGGTTTGAATATCTCCTATTAGTAACAGCACTAATCAGTCAGACCCAACTCCGGAAAAGCGAGCACACGCATATACTCCGAAAACGGCGTATGGAGCAAGATGAATATAGAGCCGTCATCGTTCAGTGCGAGACAGTGTGTACAAAAGGCATGTGGAAAATCGTGCATTGTCGACCTGCTGTTGATAATATATTTTTCAAAAATAAGGCTGCAGATATATTTATTTCAAATGTTTGTCATTTGAAAGTCATTTCATATGACGTATCATTCAAGGATTTGGAAGATATTTGACACGCAGCATTATTTTTAGAAATATATATATCGTTGGCAGGTTGACTTTGCAAAATTTTCCCCATGCCTTTTGTACACACTGCCTCGCACTGAACGATGAGGGCTCTATATTCATACGCCGTTTTCGGAGTATATACCTGTGCTCGGTTTTCCGAAGTTGCGTCTGACTGCCAATGCATGTGCTCGGAAAATGAGGTTCAGTGCTTCATAATTATGCATGAATTATAGAGAGTTGGAAATTTTGACCTATTTATTCAATAAAACAAACATTATTGTGAAACGTGTAGAATTATGCCGCAGATTCGTAGAGTAATTGCGCATGGTAAAATGGTTTATATTTTAGAGCACACTGTATGATATCAGTCTGAAAATTGCATTTAAGACTTGGATTTTAGGATCTCTGTGTTTTCGACTGGAATACTTTTTAAATGATCTGGTTGATTCAACATTTTATCATAACACAGGTAATTTATGAATTTATATGTAAAATGACTTAAACCTCGATACATTTTTCTTCTTCCTTTTTTTTTTTTTTTTTTTTTTTTTGGACAGCAAATTGCCTTGCTCTGCCTTGTCAGAATGGAGGTGTATGCCGGGAATTGATTGGGGATTTCTCCTGCGCATGCCCAGCAGGATGGACAGGAAAAACTTGTAGTCTTGGTAAGTATGCCCGCACTCTTTTAAACTAACCACATTTGAGCAGGGAAAACGAAAAATCTTATTAAGTGTGATATAGGCCCATGTATACTAGGGCCAATACACCACGATGTTACTAATATTGCGAAGGTAGTTGAATCGTAATCTTTGGACCGTATTATTAAGTGGCCTTTTAAAGTGTCATCCCTACTGTCCCGAGTGAGGAGTTGCACTACTTATATTAGTATACTATTAATACATGGTTGGGAGTGCGTTAGTGCGATCTGGCAACACAAAGGTTTTTATCGTGGTGTTCTAACGCACGAGGCGTAGCCGAGTGTGTTAGACACCACAATAAAAACCTGCGTGTTGCTGGATCGCACTAATGCACGACCTCACAACCATGTATTAAAAGTTTTATAAAACGGGTCTACAATCTTAGTGTTTTCTTACAATCTTAGTGTTTGATCCGGATTAGCCGTGCGTTAGTCCCCTCGCCGTGCGTTATCACTTTTTTTTGCACGGTCACGTGGTGTTATTTGACCAATCAGGATGGCTACATTCTTGAACCCGTTTTATAATTTTTCATGACATCTTTATTTCTCTCTCTTTCCATCTATCGTGCTGAATGACCTCATTTAGTGATCCATGAAATAGCACTACGCATCTCACTTATCTGACTTGTAGTTCATACATTAAACAATATAAAAAAAATGAAATTAAGTTAATGTTATATCTGACAGCTACCAGTCACTGTGAACTCTGGGCTCTGTTTGTATAAAACGATGTTTTATCTGACAGCTACCAGTCACTGTGAACTCTGGGCTCTGTATAAAACGATGTTTTATCTGACAGCTACCAGTCACTGTGAACTCTGGGCTATGTTTGTATATCCGATGTTACGACGTGACGTAGGCTGGAAGAAGAGGTACTCTGCGCATTGTATGAATGAATGCTAATAAAGCTTATATCTACTTTGTTTCTCTCTCTTTGATTTTTATGTATAGTTGAAGGCACGGTCTGTAGCGCGAATGACATCAGTGGATGTCTGAATGGAGCTACGTGCATCCAACAAAAGGGTATTACCAAATGCGTATGTGCACCTGGCTATACCGGCACTTCCTGCTCAGATGGTAAGAGTTCTTACTCGAATTTGATTTGAAATTTCTTGAAAAAATAGAGAAGTCTGAAAGATGAAGTTGAGGAATGGTTTAATATGTGATGCATTTTCAATGATACTGCCTAGAAGTTACTTGAAAAGGGTTCTGATTGTGTATTGTGAGGTTTGGAATCCTCAAAATCTATTCGAATTCGCTCAGTTTTGCTGGAAATCACCCTGTGCACAGTGCAGAAAATACCGGGATGAATACACCTCTACATCTCATTGAGTGACAGGTGAGGGTCATCCCCCCGGGGGGGGGGGGCAGTCGGTATATAGTGGTATATAGCGGTGGGTATGACGCAGAGAAGACCCCCATTTTTACACTCAACTTTCCGTTCCAAAGCATACTATTTTTTTTCTTGTTGAGAAAAAGAAGAGAGAAAACCGATCCAAAGCACCGCTTTTTTGTTCATTCCGTCGTTCCGGCCGTTCTAGCCCGCACTGGCCCGTTTCGAAGAATATCATTTTTGGTTAAAAGTTGAAAACGAGTTTCATTCCAGGTCCTTAATTTCTCCGGGCTTTCGCTATTGCTTCCAATCCGGTTCCAATCCACTCCAGGGAATTCAGTTTTCATTCATGCTGAACGCATGCATACGAACACACACACCATGACACACAGCGTATTTACATTTTATAGCTAATGGGAGCTTGTGGGAACCAGTTCCGTAGCATTATATTTATATTGTAATCCAGTTCCAAAGACCCCCTTCTTCCAAAATGTCAGTAGTTCCGAAGACCATCCTTTTCATGATACGCTCGTTCCGAAGCCCCCCCCCCCTTTTTTTTTTTTTTTTGTCTTACCAGCGGCACATACCTACCACTTTTGGGGTCGAGAGCCCCCCCTGGGGTCATCCCACTATAATAAAGGGGAGGGGGGGGGGGGCTCACATGCAGAGGTGAGGGTCATCCCACTATGATAAAGGGGGAGACCCTCACATATGCACCGGTGAGGTCATCCCACTATAATAGAGGGGGAGACCCTAACATGCACAGATGAAGGTCATCCCACTATAATAAAGGGGGAGACCTTCACAGGTGATTATCATTAATAGCAATATCAATAATTACAATATGAATATGGTAGTTATGTTCAACATAACCGCAAGGACTTTTGAAGAAAAAAAATCAACCTAAGAAAATTTCAGTAGACTTGACCATCACCTTTTGAAATGTGCGAACATGAAAATGACATATTACATAATCCGAACATGATGTCTAAAGGCGAGTTAATAGGATATTAAAACTGATTTCTTGAAAGTTCTCATAATCGTCTTATTAATAATACTTCATATTTTTACATGGATCCTACGTTCCCTTTTTACAGTAATTGTAAGAGAGAGATGTACTAGTCGTACATGTGTAGAAGGAAATGGGCAATGCAGCGATGGAGAATGCATCTGTAATGCTGGGTACGAAGGATCATACTGCGAAAAAGGTGAGCCTGTTCAAAGTATAGTTCATGATTTTTTCTTTTCTTTTCTTTCTTTTTTGGTGATGATGCTTGATACATGGTTCAGCTCTATTATGTATTTTGAGCTTGGAAGTTAAATGATAATACTAAATAGATGTGGATTGATCCCCATACTCTACTCTGATCTGTATTTTAAAAAAAAGAACGTCCTTGAATTAATTCGCTTGAGCTCCTTTTCATTCCACCTCTTTTTCATATTTTCCGTTTGACTTACATACCAACGGAGAACTTGAAGTTTTAATTGTTGGATTTTCTTTTTTTTTTTTCTTTCTTTCTTTTTTAATTTTTTTGTTATTTATTTATTTATTTATTTTTTTTTTTTATTTATTTATTATTATTTTTTTTTTATTATCATTTTTTTTTGGGGGGGTGTATTCTTGACCCAAAAGTAAGTTGACAGAACGACCCTCTGTGATCATTTCCCGTCTCCATTCAACTGCATGTTTTAATATTGATTTCATGAATGGTATGTTCTCACAGATATTGACGAATGCCTCAGTAACCCATGTGAGAATGGAGGCACATGCTACGACATGTTGAACGGTGTCAGATGTGCTTGTGATACTGGGTTTACAGGAGACCTATGTCGACAACGTAAGTTATTCAAACTCAAATATCCATCTGAAAAGTTTCTTTTCAGGGAGTAAGGTGTAGATAGTAGTTCCATTAATTGTGATCGATTTTATTGATATTATTGATAATACAAGATGATTGTCAGGCAGAATAGGCAATGAGAAGAAAGGAAAATTCAATACAAATTCAACGGTATTAGGACAACTACCCCTGGGCTTAGCCCCCTATATAATTACCCCCCCCCCCCTCCCCGTTAAATTACCCCAAGGACAATTACCCCTCTCACCCTAGAAAAACTACCACCTTCAGACAACTCCCTTCCGAGGGCTATTACTCACGGACTACTCCCGTTAGTACAACTTCCTCCGAGGACAGATTTTTCCATCCCTCAATGGTATTTGAAAACATAGTGTCACTCGAATTCTTTGTCGACAAACAGGTATGGCTGATTTCAAATCTTCTACCCAGAAACATGTGCCACGTCGCATTGCGATGTTGTTACTAATATGGTAATAACTGTGTCTTGTTATGAATATTCATGTATTCCGTAAATTGGATAGTTTGAGTTTTATGAGGCGTTTTGGATGATGGAAGACAACAAGCATGGTAAACTTTTCCTGTTTTTTTTTTCATTACCCATTGCCTAATTGGAACCGGATGATTCCTGTATATTAAACCTATGGGAATCAAAAAATCTAGTAGTCAATGGGGTATTTTTTTTTCTTCACATTTTTAGTGATTGTGTGTAATTTTCCTGTGAAGTGGGTAATTAAGATGTAGTAACCCCATGCAAAGTAGTTTTTATTATTTTATTTTTAATTGTACAACTATTTTCCACTGTTTTTTCTACAGAATTTGTGACCACTGCGCCTCAGACGGAAACAGGAGAACTAGAGCAGGATTGGATTGTGGTCTTTGCTGTAGGAGGCACACTGGCTTTCATCCTTATTGTACTTCTTATCATCGGATGTGTCTACTTCTCTGGAAAGGATGATAAATCTTAAGATGATCATCAAAAATCATTAATTCTTACCCTGCCAGTAAAAACACAGACCCGTATTCAAAAAAGATGATTATATTAATCATGGAATAATTTAGTCCATTCACTTGCTGAGTGCTAAGTGCCAACCTCTTTACTCCGTACAACGTAGTGTAATTTTGGTAAAAAGAAATGTTTGAATAAAATGAATCATATCATGAAATATTAATGAAAAATAACTTTATAATGACATGATTTCTTTTCCTTCATTAGGATATATAATTATGGTAATTTTTACGGGATTAAGAGGTTGATACTTCACGCTACATAGACCAATGGATTAACATACCTTCTTTAGCTGCAGGGTTAAACCCTGGACTAAAGTTATTACGCTTTTATGAATACCAGCTCAAGTGTCCCGCCGTCTGAACACAATGTTTATACAGTATGAACACAGTATGAATTAGTTTGAGAGCAGTGTGAACCCTATCAAAGGGTTCAAAATACATCCGAAAGTATTGTCTGTTGTGTACACTGTGTTTCTTTTTGTGGCCACAGTGAGTCAAATTGTTGCCATGGTTGCACACAGTATGGAAACTGTATTCACATTGTCAACACAAAATAAGTGTGTCGAAATCATATGTGAACATCCTATGTGTGACACTATATTCACGCTGTGTTTGGCACTGTGTTGACACTTATTCACATTGTAAAAATGTGTTCACATCATGCGAGTGGCTATGGCTGTGATGAAACCGTGTGTAACATTGTATTCACACTGTATTTATCAATGTGTTGACACTTATTCACATTGTGATAATGTGTTAGCACCGTGTGTATGAATCTGTGTTAACACTGTGTGTGACGCTGTATCCACACTGTGTTAATACTGTGTTCACACTATGTTTATGATATTGCATTCACTCTGCGTGTTTTACTGTGTTTAAACTTTATATGACTTTTACGTTCACACTTTGTGGTGCTATGTCACACCATGTGCGTTACGTTGTGTTTACACTCTACATGGCACTGTGTTCTTATTGGCAGGGTAATAGGTGCTAAATCTGTTCACAATGTTTTTATGTTCCATTAAATTCTACTATAGAAAGGGATCATCTGTTCCTTTTGTTGAGAAGGAGAACAGGCTAGTAAATAATACTTTGGTCAAGATTTCCGACCTTTAGATTGTTTGAATTGTCCTTTCTCAATATGAATAACAAGCTATTAGGAAACTTATTCTAAATTACTGAAATCATTTCCACTCTTTCGGACGAAAAAATATTAGAAAGAGAGAACACGAAAGTGGATTATTGCCCTACCGAAATATTGTGTATTTGTATAATAGATTTATTTTATTTTTAAAAATGGCATTATGATTCTCTTCACTTGCATTTCCATATAATATACTTTTTCTCATTTTGTTTAAAACTTAAGTCCTTCTTTAGTTAGTACAGCAGAAATAGTGTTCTATGGTGGCTGATAACTGAATAGAATAAAGCAATATGTAGGGTTGAATCCCACCAGATTTAAATTCTTGTAATATTCACCGTCAGAATAAAATGTCAAGCTGCAGCATGTTATTTTCAATTGGATTAACAATCAGCATTTTAATTGATGTATAGATTCATTTTGTGTAAGTTAGCCGGAGATGAACAGGTTTTCAGTCAGGTTTTTCCTTTTCACTTAGCATAGTCCGGGGTAGTCTGCATACTGTTATACCATAAAACGTGTATAAATACATGAAATGCTCTTCTCTCATTTCATCATTGATTCTCCTTGTAGTTTTCTCTTTCCATTTTTTTTTTCTCATCTAAATTACATTACTTTACATTACATTACATTACATTACATTTGTAGTTTTTCGCTTAACTGGGTCTATTTTATTGTAAATTAAAAAAAGAGATTTAATCTATAAACATGTAATTGTGGAATCATTCACACGAATTTTCAGATGGCACAGCAAACGAGTGACGAATACTAGGATACGAAGCTGGGATATGGGCACTGAAGAATTATTTTTGAATTTTAGACTGATTAGTTTTAACTTTTTAATACTAAATATGATACCGATATATTTTTCTTTGTTATTAAAACTGAAATATGATGTGTCTTTCAATATAATTATGTACTGTCTATGTGTAAGTTATTTCTGCCTTATTGCTTCAGCTGACTAAATTGAAATTAGGAAAGATGAAGTTTAGATATTCCGAATTCATATCTGTTTTTGTATATCGAATATACATCATAGAAAATGAAACTCCTTGCAATCCTCGTTGTGAAAATCTAATGCACGTTTCATCTTTTTTTTTTTTATAGATCATACTAATCTAGAAAAACAAATAGGTTGGTATTCTACTGATTCAGTTAGACCTGACGCTCGGTCTAAAATCAAGTTTAACAAAAGACTAAATTAAAACTCGGTCTAACAGCCTTTGTTGAAACTCGACTGTCGACCCAAGGTCGGGTCTAATACCACAGTCACACCGCCGAACCGATCCCACACCGACTCCTGATCGACCGATTCTTAGCCATTGGTGGCAATGTAATTTTTTGTTTGGTCTGTTGTCGGTCTGGCGTCGGTCTTGTTGGTGTGAATGTGGTATCAATTTTAGCAGAATACGGGCCTTGGATTTAAAGTGTCTTCTGTATCATAAAACTGGATGATGCAAATCTTACCACGCGATTAATTTGAATATGAACATGATGAATAAATTTCTACGAATTCTGAAATTTCATGACATGGTTGGTTGTTTTTATTTTGCTTTAGCTGACACGACGTATAGAGAGAAAGAGAGAGAGAGAGGAGGGAGAAAGAGAAAGAGGGGGTAGAGAAAGGAGTTAGTCTTGAGTTCTGAATAGTTTAATCACAGGATATAACCTAGACAGGCCAAGAGAGCAAGAGAAAATACATACAGAGAGAAAGAGAACACCAGGGAGAGAGAAAGATAAAATCAGGTAGTTAGAAAAGGAAAGTTAGAAGGGAGAGAGAGAGAGAGAGGGAGAGGGTATCTCTATTAAAAAGGGAGTATCTACACAGTAAAAACCCTGTTTAAAAAGTTGTTTAAAACTTATACGACCTGTTTAATATTTAAACAAATTGTTTACATATGAACTGTACAAGAGTTTGTTCAGTTCAGTGGCGGATTTAGGGAGGAGGGCACATCCGGCCCGCCCCCCCCCCCCCCTTTGAAAGAAAAGTATGCATTTGCGGCCCCTTTTAGAACGAAAACCTTTTTTTTTTCTTCTTTCTTTCTTTCTTTCTTTCTTTCTTTTTTTTTTTTTTTTTTTTTTTTTTTTTTGCTTTTCAGAGAATTATGGAGGGGAACTAGACCCCCATAACCCCCCCCCCCCCTCCACTGAGTGAATTTGTGAGGTATGACGATTTTTTTTTTGTCGACACCCCCACCCCCCCCCCCCCCCCCCTCCCTGCAAACCTGCATTTTGTGTACCCCCTCTTATACAAAATCCTGGGTCCGCCCCTGGTTCAGTTCATATTGTAAACAACTGTTTTCATTTTTAAACAGCGTTTTTCTCTGTGTAGAATTCGAATAAGGCGTCATTAAGCACATAATGCGGGGGCCAGGTTCTGAAATCTGTGCAATATCATGAATATGGAGGAGGGAAGAAAGTAGGGTACGACAAACAGCAATGAAACAAGGCCTAAAGTCATTTCATGATACATGGACGTCATCACATTTCTTACATAAACAGATATAGGACGTGGGGAGAAAGATAATGAGAGAGAGAAAGAGAAAATCTAACTCACAAATTGACGAAGAGATATAGGGAGAGACAAACAATAGGACAAACGAAAAAAATAACAGCATTCAGATTATGCAAAAAATGGAAAAGTTGTCCATACATCTTATGCATGCTCCTCTTATGTATGGCTGGCTCTCAACCAGCATTCCCGTATAACTGATCTTGACAGAAGTTGGCAACCACACGAAAGAAGAAGAAGATGCATGCCCCTACGCATCATTCCTCTACGATACATTCAGCCTCTCCACAAAATAAATGTCATCCCTTTTTCCTGCAATAAATATACAGTACGGGCCTATTAAACCATGATAATTACAGAGAAGTAATACATCATAATCAGTTACCATTTACTCCGACTTGTCTTTGCACAGATACATTTGTCATTACCGGTCTAGCTGTGTCAGTGTCCTTTGCATGACTTTTCCTTTTGAACATAAATTACAAAGCATAATACATTGCTCATAATTAAAGATGAAATCTTTTCAACACTCCCGTACTGTATGCATCAAAGGTCAAACAAATACATATTTTATATAAACACCATTAATATCACATCCAAGTAACACGGATAATAGTTACTAGAACGATACCACCTGCCAACCAAGTGGCGTAGCATGTGTTCAGTCATTGAGGGGACTCCAGTGACATGGGGGGGGGGGGGGCACCAGACATTGAGTTAGGGGAGGGTGTGGAAGGAGTAATATTCAATCCTCTTTTTTTCCATACTGCCTCCCCTTCTCCTTTTTTTTAAAGTCTCACTGTGCCCAATGTGCCCATCCCCATCCCCTTAGCTACGCCACTGTGCCAGCTAGAATAGAGAAGACTATTGGCGCCTCCGACGATTTCGAGTTTCTTGAGATTATGGGACACAAAAGTCCCGCGTCTCGCTTTGCCTGGCATAGACACATGCTAATATCACGCTCTATGATATTCAGTTGATATGGTCGGGTTGAATTAATAAACAACTTTATTCACTCGGTTTTCAAAGGTTTTACAGTCAATTAACCTCACAGTAAGACTCACAATTCAGTGGAATGTTGTAAAAAAGTTTTTGATATTATCCTATAAAACAACGTACAAACATAAACTCTGGTAACCGAGGTTTAGGAAAAAAAATATCAGTCTTACCCAAATTAAAGGACTATGTGAATTAGATTCCTTAATTTCAGTTAGGTTATAAAAATCCTATATGAAAAAAAATTTATATTTTTATATTTATATATATATATATTTTTTTACTGTTCTAAATAAATTGAGTGACGAGAATGTGATCAAAATAATATTCAAAGCATTAGCGATCACTTGATTGCGACAGTCTCTATCTCTCTCTCTCTCTCTCCCCCTCTCCTCCTTCCCCCCCCCCCATCTCTCTCTCCCACTCTCTTTCCAACAAACACAAAACAAGGGTCCTCATGATTTCAAATTTCACAAGATCCCCTAACATACAAACAAAACGGGTTTTTTTAAGTATTCTTTTATTCATTTCTTTTCAGTGAAATCAACAGATATACAAACATAGAAACATTACAATATGAATAAAGTATATGAACAGAAAACTTTTACAATTTACAAGTAAATATACACGTATATGGGAAAATGTATACATTCATGGAAGAACAAAGAATTTACACGTATATGTACTTGTAATTTACTTAAAATCGCAGCCTACTTGAAATTATACAGATACACAACTAAAAATATGCCTTTACGTTATCTACAAAAATGTATATCTTCATGGACGTACAAAGAATTTATGCAACTGAAAATATACCTTAAATATAACGTCTTTTTTTTTCACAGAAAGAAAAATGTATTAAAGATAAAAGGCAGAAAAGAAAGAAAAAGGAAAAAAAGAAAAGAAAAATGAAATATAAGAGAGAGAAGGGGGAAAGAGAGAGACAGACCTACCGCACATCCCAACACAATACCTCACCCCTTCCAGCCAGCCCCCCCCCCCCCCCCGACCCCGACCCCATCCAAACCCTGAGCGCTCCTCTCCTCACTCCATGAATTGCAATAAGCGTAAGAATCTGCAGACAACCAATGTTATAAAAGATAATTATATTAATTTTATATTTATTCTTGGGAACTTACACAAACAAGCTATGCTTTCCAGTAGGTTCCTTTTTCATTTCATCATTTTGTACTTTGTAAATCATATTGTTTTGTATTTGGAAGTGAAATGAAATAAATCTTGCATCAGTCAATCAGTAATTATTATAACAAAAGTCCATTGGAAGGGAAAGAAGTACAATCCATTTATAGTTCTTATCTAACATATTTTATCTATTGCACTTCGCATCCAAAGACTCCTTCCTTCATCCGAAACCAAAAGCTTCCCATTTCTTAAAGTGTTGACTTCTTACCAATATTTCTCTCACTTCTTCGCTATTAGGAGGTATATTCCTCTTCCTACATTGAAATATCAAATATTTTTTGAACCAGTGGAGGATTTGGGGGGGGGGCAATCCCGGCCCGTGCCCCCCCCCCCCCCTTTGAGGGAAAACAATGCATTGTGCCTCCCCTATTTGCGATTGTGCCCCCCCCCCCCTTTCGACCAGAAAAACTTTTTTTTTTTTGGTTTTTTTTTTGTTTTTTTGCTTGTCAGAGAATTATGGAGGGGAACTGGACCCCATAACCCCCCCCCCCCACACACCTTTTGGAGGGCTGGCGAAAATTTTTTTGGGGGGTCGCCATCCCCCCCCCCCCCCCCCCCCCCCCCCCCCCGAGCGACTTTTGGAGGGCTGGCGAGACCAAAAAAATATGGGTCTTCCTCTAAGCAGTTTCCCAAAGTTGAGAATCCTGCATTTGTGTGCCCCCCCCCCCCCGTTATACGAAATCCTGGATCCGCCCCTGTTATGAACAATATTACATGATTCAATAAATACATTTTCTCCACATCGCCCAAAGTCACACCGAATAGAATTCTCTCCCAGTTTAATTCCTTTAAAATCGGCAAGTTCAGCACATTACCCGTAATTTCCCATAGCAACTGAATATGTTCACATTCTCGAAATACGTGACGCTATGTTTCTTCTTCCCTTTAGCAAAAGGTTGCATTTGGGGAGATTTGCCGATATGGTTCTGACTCGCTGACCCCTCCTTTCCTTTAGCAACACCCGTCACTCCGTTAAGCCTGGCTTACACAAGGGTGTCATCGATTCCGTCAGTACCTGCGCTAATCGAGCCTAAGAAGGGGGAATAAACCATACGCCAGTTATCAAAAGTATTGTTTGCACTCTATTTTGCAATCACTTTTTCAAAAAACATCATTCTTTCATGACGCGCAAAAGACGTCAGCAAATGACGCCTCGTCTGAGGCGGGCTTGAGTGCAGTGTTATCGAATATTGTGTTTGTGCTACAGTATTCATGGTATACGTATTGTAAAGTCACATAAAGATATAGATCTAGGCCTATATATTTTCCACAAATAGCATACATCACCAGAAAACAATTCGGATAGGGGAGACACACAATTTGAAATGTTTTGTAAAAGATTATCGGTCAGGAACTGACTCTTGACAAGAACTACATTTATATAATATAAAAGAGTATTTCAAGTATAGCTATGACAGTCGGTAAACATCTTGTTATCATGTAAGGGCAAGAGTGATTAGGACTTTTTACCCGTATATTTTATTTTACACTTACTGTTTTTCTTTTATAATGGATTCTGTGGACCTGGTGAAAGTATATGAAAGATGAAAAGCAGCAAAGTGCGTCAATAACATTTCAAAAAAGAAATAATCTTGAAATGAAAGAAAATATAAACATGGTATATAATATGAATCATGATATATATATGTATATATATGTATATATATATATATATATATATATATATATATATATATATATATATATATATTTAAATATATATATATATATATATATATATATATATATATATATATATATATATATATATATATATATATATATATATATATATATATATATATATATATACATATATATATATATATATCCATCCAGTTTTATTGAATCCAATGACACCTCTGTAGAGCTCTTCCAGAAAAAGTAGCGTAGCACCTGACTAGGCACCACTAAAAAAATATTTCCAGGCTTATGTTAAAAATCATATTTACATATTATAATTGCATTTCATTTTCAATTTATTTTGTACATGACATGTACTGGTTTTCTCAAAATGGCGCCAGGGGTGTCACTTTTTGACAGACACGGAGCGGCACAAATAGTCGGGGCTCCGTAGGCTCGTCATTCACAGGTCATATCCCCAGCCAGGCATTGCCTGTGCTAAAAGTCATGACCTCCATGTGATAACATTCACCAACTGATCTGCTATAATGTCTATTTCAAAGCCAAAAATGAATACCATTTAAATCAAATCACATGGAAGTCCAGGAGAAACTCAATCAATAAATAATGAGGGGCCATGCTCACTCAGAACCATCTACCGTAGATCATGATGTGCAAACTATTCTTATGTAAGCATGCGCAGCGGGAGGTTTATCGATTATGACTTTTAAAATGATGGTGAGTGATTTTATTGTCATTGTTACCTTGATATCCATTATAATGGTTATAATATATAAAGCTTCGTCTTCTTTATATATTTAATGGTTATAATAATATAAAGAAGACGAAGCTTTGATGTAACAGCTCAGCAGTGAGACCGCTTCACAGCATACAGCATACAGCATTACCGATTACATATTTTTTTAAGTGTGAACGATTTTTTTTTTCATAATCAACATATTACAATGTGACTAACTAATCAGTAATGCAACATTTATGAGACAATGAAAAGTATATAATTATATAATGTCAGATAACATATAGGAGGCATGCTCTAAATCATCTTCTTGGGGGTTAATTTCTCATAAATTTAATTACGTAAGTTTGGAGAGTACGATAATTTGCTTTAAATAAATGGCAATACATAATAGAAGCGGGTGCAGAAAATAATAGTTAAGAGGAAGAGAGAGTGTTAAAGAAAGATGAAGAGGAATCGCGAGGGGAGAGGGGGAGAAAACGAGAGGGGGAGATAAGGGGAAAGAGAGAGAAGAGAGAGACTGAGACAGAGAAAAGAGAGAGGGAAAGGTAAGGAAAGAGAGAGAGGGGGAGAGAGAGAGAGAAGAGAGAAGGATATTGAGACAGAGAAGAGAGAGGGATGAGAGGGAAAGATAAGGAGAAAGGGAGAGAGGGGGAAGAGAGAGAAGAGAGACATATACTGAGACAGAGAAAGGAGAGAGAGAGAGAGAGAGGGGGGAGACAACGAGAAAGAGGGGAGAGGGAGAGAGAAAGAACTGAAGAACACGATGAGGCACACGATAGAGAAGGGAACATGCATCCTACAGAATTGTGCAAAGTTTATGCAAAGATACCCCCCGCCCACAAAATTATACTATTATCAGATTATTGCGCAATCAGATATGACATGCATCCAAGATTGCCGTTGTATTGATTTTTAAAAAAGATTCCCAACTATGACCTTGATATCTTATTTTAACATAATAGGCTATAAATATGTCACACCAAGGCTTACCTAGTACCTCCTTGGTCAAACAGATTAAAAGTAAGAGGTAAGTCGTTAACACAGGCATTTGTATAATAAAGTTGTGAATAAAAGAGATCTCCGCGCTGATCTAAGCTTATCCTGCATGAATGAAAGACATAACAGAAAATAAAAGATAAGTGACCTCCTTTGCAACCATGGTAACTGAGTTGATTAACGCAGTGAAGTTTATTAAGTAGCCTACTTTTGTGCACAAAGGGATAGCGTATCAGTACTGTAACAGTATATATCTGTAGAGCGCTTCGACACATCAGATGCATTAGGCGCTAAATACATCCTGAATATTATTACATATAACCATTTTTTCAGACAGTCAAGAACATTTTAAGAAAAATTAAGATGATGTTTCTCAAAGAGAGTGAGACATGTTGGCTCAAAGTATCGATTCGGTATACCGTTTATATACCCTGCCATTGTTTTGCCGTTACATGATGAGCTCATCCGGCTAATCTTGCCCATAACAAATGCCACTTCGACCCGCACTTTCTGCCTTCTTTCTCACAACTTAACACACCCTTATTTTCTTTTGTGCACAGCAATTCCACTCCCCTCGCTCATTACAATATGAATGAATGAAACCCCCGCAAGCCCATTGTTCACTGAATTGGGACCGTACCGCCGGGCATCAAGGGAAGATCGGATATGAGAGGGTACCCCACCCGATCCGCCAGTGGCATGCACCCATCAATAAAATAGGAAATCCATTTCTTCTTACTCTCTAAAACAACAACAACAACAACAACAACAACAACAACAACAAAATCGAGTGATCACTGACGTCACTCCCGGGGGAATGAAAATAGAGTGAAAATAGAGTGAAATTCTACTCTTTTCCTTTTAGAGATCACTCGATAGTCACTCGATATTCACTCCTAAACAAGTGATCACTGACATGACTCCCGGGGAGTGAAAACAGTGAAAATTCACTCTTTTTAGAGAGAGAAGAGAGAGTAGAAATGCAAGGGGAGATCAGGGTACTGTTCCTTTTGCATCTCCATAGTTTTTATAAAGGTTCAGATCTGCATGATATATTTCATCCTATACCTAAAAGCTAAACCAGAGAGAGAAAGAGAGAGAGAGAGAGAGAGAACTTGAAGAGAGACGGAAGGGGGTCAGATAGACAAAATTGACAAGGAAGAGAGAGATATAAATAAAGAAGAATGTGGACTGAGAGACTGAGATAGATGAATAGGTAGAGCGATAGAAGAGAGAAAAGGCAAGAGAGGAGAAAAACAGAGAGAGACAGATAGAGAGAAAGAGAGAGAGAGAGAGAGCGCGAGAGGGAAAGGGGGAGGAGGGAATGAAATAGATGATATAACGAGAGAGAGGGATAGAGAACAGGAGGGGGAGGGAAGGGGGAGGCATGAAGGATTATAGAGTAGGAGAGAGAGATAAATAAAAGAGGGAAAGCGTGAGGGGAGAGAGAAATGAAGTTAGGAGAAGAGACCGAGAAGGTGTAAGAGAACAAGTAATAATAGTTACCCGTTTTATGAGTAGATATGTATGTATCCATTAATGCTATGAAGTTTATTCAGCATGTTTCTTGGCAAAAAACATAAATCGCATTTCCTTACCTTAAAAATATTAACTGGTGAGAAAAGGTGAGCAGTGTGAGGACAACAAAGCATGGATCATCATGCAGAGAAAGAGAGGCAGCCGAGATGGCGGATGCCATAAGAACAGTCAATAAGAGAAAATGATGGAGAACATGATACAACTCAAAGATTAGAATATGGTTCGCTTTAAATGAGAGCACCTTACATCAACATGCCATGAATATTCATTTTTACTTTCCATCACTGCATGCACCAGAAACACAGCGCTTGCTGAGCTTGCATCGCTTCAGTGAGCATCAATAGCTTTCAGTGACAATGGCATCGGGGAGCGCTATTATTACCCCATCTACACATCTACGCGTGTTACACATTGCTACAACACACAGATCGGGAGCTCTCTTTCAAATAACGTCTTACATAATTATGGATAACAGCGAGATGCACCATTCGTTGTGTGCTTAACGTTTCTTAAGAGTTCAACCGGAAAGGGGTCAAATTTCGCTTTCTCGGTCGTCATCATCGAAAACGGCAATGATGACGAGATAGATACTATCAACCATCACCAATTTGGAGAAGGGAGACTACTTGCCGGTGAAGTCCGTTGTGTATTTAAGGAAAATTGCGTAGTGGTAGTGAGGGTTTTGAAACACTAGCTGTGACACTGCTTCGGATGGTTTTGAAAATATTCCGACTTCACGAATAGCAAAATGGGCATTGGTCGGAACAATTTATGTTTGAAGCTGATACTATGGATGGTGTCATGTGGAATAGTAATAGGGCAAGGTAAGTTTGGCATCTCTTATTTCAATGACATTCCGTTAAAAAAAGTTAATGTATGCTTTCATCATAATATATTACTGGGTTTTGTCTAAAACTGTGTTTGCTTGAAATTCTGTCATTTTGTATTATGTAAGCACTTTTTATATTATAAATTCCATATTCTTGTTTAAGATGAAAAAATATCACTAAGCTGACAACTTTTGACCAGCCCCAAATTGTTACCATCTTAGTATGCAATACTTACATGCGTTTAGTCATATTTAGTATAATACATGTATATTCCTGTACATGTTTTAACTCCCTTATACCGTGAGAGGGGGTTGATAGAGTTGATGTTATAATCTTATACAATTATCATAATTTTTATTGTGTTTTGTTTTCAGTTGAGCAGCATATACCAATGCTATATGACATGTCCAAGGCTTTATTAATATACCTAATGATTAATGACTGTATTAATTTGACAGCCCTACTGTTCTAGATTTGACCAAATGTCAAGGAAAATAATACCCTCAATGTAACTTTCATGCTCATTGTTCAATATAATATACTTGGTAACGAATGGGATACAAAATGATAGAATATCTTCGACTTATTTTAGACATATAATATCTACGATGTGGTTTTGATGATTATCATGTACTTTCCCGGAATCATCGATACATTTGGTTTACATAATTTCCTCAGATGTTCGATAATGGAGAATTTCTACAGTTATACTATATTATTTTTGTATATAAATTTTTATTCAAATTCGTCGAATTTTGTTATAAACGTCACCATGACTACCACCCCTGATACCTGTGATTAACATAGCATTAGTCATAATTTAGAACAACGAAAGTAATGGCTTTATCCTTCTACACTTCCAGAGCTTTAAATGAGCGTCATAATGCGATGCACCAGTTCGAATCAATATGCAAATGGATGAAAGAAAGGACGCAATGCTTGCGGTTTAATTACCTGTCTATCTAAGACCAATATCGGGGCCATATATGAATACGTCAAGGCGAAATGCATATTGATTCTCAAGTTTTATCACGGCACAATCGAATACCAATTGTATACAGTTGCATCATATAAATACCTATCATGAATGTAACTTGCGTATGTATGGTATATGATGGGATGGTATGCTATAACATGTAGCTTGTCGGCTCTTTAAATGATCCAGTATTCTGTAACCTTTAGCTGTCGGTAGTTTCATATACAAATACACACATTATGCAAATGGGATGCCTGAATAAATATACATTATTTTAATTTTTCATTACTTACCTATGTGTAGAGTAATGTCGACAAGCTAGATACTTTTTTTTCTGTTGTTTTTTTTTTTTTTATTGGATTGTGAACGAAGCTGTTCTGAAGACGATTTACTGCTTTGTTCAATCAATCAATCAATCAAAAAATAATAGTAATAGTAATTCTTTCATGTTTAATTTGGTCTCAAAATTTGGAGGCCGTCATTTAACATACTGTAAACTTTGTCTTTCTTTCTTTCTTTCTTTCTTTCTTTCTGCTATAGTAGGTTGAAAGAATGTTAGGTCATTTGCTGTATGTAAGATTCACGTGTATCCTCCATTAATTTGAATTTGATAGGTCTTACTATACGACGGCAATCATAACACTACATTATGATGTGACTATTTCTAACATGGGCACTATATGACTCAGTCATTCTTTCCTTTTTTTTCCTCAAGATTAACCTTCTAGAATCACAGTGGTTCCCAACATTTAACGAAAATGCAGCTAATTATGGTAATGAGAATGTCTGATGGATGATGCTAGAAATAGGGAGGGGACAGACAAGCGTAAAATGACAGATACAGGCAATAACTGTCATGTCAGTCGCGGATCAAACTCACGAAAGCACCCGCATTTTGATTTCTCGTTTTTAATTTGAGGAAATTGCTGCACAATAAGATTTAATACAGATTGGCTAACCATCCATCATGCATTGTTAAATCATCTTCTATCAATGCGACAAATAGCTCTCTTGTGTTGATTATTTTCTCGACTATTTTCTTTTTTTCATCTTTTATTCCAAGCATTAGATATATTGAAAAGCCCTTTGTACAAAACGACCCCCAGATGTATTTGTCAGTCAGTGTCCTTTTTTTCTGAAGACCCAAGCAACCGTGGATCAACAAATGGCTGCCCACAGCGACATAAATGAGATGAAATATCGTTGATTTTCTTGAATATACATTTAGCCACGCCTGCTTGATCACATTAGTTTCAGGTGTACACTTTGATTGTCAAAAAACGTATAGGAATTTGCACTAGACAAATCAATCTTTCTTTCTTTCTTTTTTTCAAAACCTTTCTTGTTTGATATTTCACGTCATTTCCACTCTGTAAGTTTTAAGATACAACTAGCTACTTATATTACCCCATAATGTTTGCATAACTATGAAACTTTTGCGAAAACCAAGACCATGATAGGGGAAAAAGGGTGAAGGCAAAAGTTGTTATGTAAAATCATATTGCATCTGAAATTAACTCTCGTTTCGCTCTGTATGTTAGGGGATCCATGTCTTTATACCATATTCAAAATATGGGCTTCAAATATCAATTCGATAAAGAGATATTGCAATTTTAATTACACTCTCTATAAGCGTAAAACCGACTCGTGATTAGACTACTCGACGCACCCGTACGCGCTCGCCAAGATAAGGGCTCGCGGAGTTCGGTTCCGCGCGAGCATTTTCATGTTATTCTTTTTTTTCCTTTATACTCCTTAACTGTTGACGGATAGAATGCCAGATAAAGTTCTTCGAGCTTGATTTTATACTTTCTAGCTGTACACAAATAATTTTTTTCAGGTGGTTGGTACACTTTAAATGCCTTACTCAAATACATTTTATGCAATTGCTTTGAATGGTATTCACTTGCTTAAAATAAAGTGTTAAAAATTAGGAAGCAAATGACACGAAAGAGCGTGTTTTTATTTCTATCTATGTCTTACATTATTTTGACTCCCCATTGTCAAAGAAACCAATTGGTAATAGAGATAATTATGTTTGTGTTCATGATACTTGCAGTGAAAAATGCTCAAACTAAGTTAAATTCTTCGAAAGGCACTATTTTTAGAATTGTTTAATTCCATCATTAAAAAGTAAATGAACACAAACGGCTTGAAATTAGGTGAATTATGTAAAAATCCAACGTAGAAAAAAATGAAATCATGTCAAAAGCATCTTAGACGTGTTTATTATTTTTATTTACAAGTTACAAATAAAAATCATCAGCAATCCATCTCCTGTACAGTTAAACCAATTTCTGAATATCAAAACAGCCAAGCAATAATATTACTGTGTGTCATGAAATTTGCATGCTCTAACAATACACTTATTACTCAGGGAATAATGAGTTTGAAAGGATGCGGTGATGCTGATATCGTGATAGCTTCCCGTTGCCATAGTAACTGGGCATACGGCACGCCATGGTACGTGGTTTCGTGTAGCCAGGTAGCATCAGGTTGTTGAATTCATGTGTGTCTCATTATGTGTACATGAAGCTTAATGAATTAAATAATTAATTGGTAATTGGTATATTACTGATCTTGACTTTGAACAAGAGTGAAGAATATTACCGTATACTATATAATTATGGTGACGCATATTGTAGCAGTGTTTAGAATTATATCCCGACTGATCCAGAATATAAAGGCACAAAAGAAAATATACAAAAGACAGACAAATTTGCAGAAAAGCTATTGATGGGACATGACTGAATGACTAAGTTTAATATTTCGTCACTAGTTAGCACAAACCTAATATACATGTAAGAAAGAGAGAGAAAAGCACTTTTGATATAAATGCATTACGAAAAATAAGATGGTCCCTTCACAATGCATTATGACACATCAGCATGATCAGGATCAACACTGACTGGTATTATATATTTTTAAATACAGCCCCCTTGATACAATAACCTGTCTATAGAATTTGTTTCTACTCAGAAATGGAGTAAATTACTGATGGAAAGAAATGCAAATAAGCATACTTCAGGCTTAGGTAGATTGAGCATTCACGGGTGATTTAGTAGGTATATATCATCATCGTACCGTAACACTACAAGGGGTCCCTTTTGAGTAGCATACTTCACAGATAGAATGACTTATGCACACAAGCCATAATTATCATTTCAATTGAAGAGAAGAGAGAGGGGAAGAAAGAAAGAGAGAGAGAGAGAGAGAGATGGATAGAGATAGAAAGAGAGATAGAGACAGAGACAGACAGACAGACAGAGACAGACAGACAGACAGACAGAGACAGACAGAGACAGACAGAGAGATACAGAGAGAGACCAGGGAGATAGGGGAGAGACCGGGGAAAGATGGGGGTTAGATGGTAATGGAATTTGTACTCTGTAGAAGGAGAAGGATAGAAGGACGGAGAGTCAGACAGAGACACAGACCAAAGGGGTTGGTGAAGGGAGTGAGTAACATGCAGCAAGACAGAATTTAAAGGAGAATGAAACCTTGGGGAAATATCCATTTTAATAAAAAGAGAGGATAGAGAGAAGCAATTTTTTAAAAAGTTCCATCAAAATCGGTCACGAAATGAGAAAATTATGAAAGGTTGAAAAGTCTCAATTTACTTTCTATGGCGATCCTCAAGTTGGCAATTTTGCCTCAAAGTGACAGGTTTAGTAGTACAACTCTTCATATGTTTTGTACACAAAATTTCATTTTTTTTCCCCCATTATCTCTAAAGATGCTGCTTGTCTTTTTGTGAACTCAACATATGTTGTGTCAAATACATTTTCCCGTGATATATCTTGAGCTAAGAAGGAGACAAACTGCACCTTGAGAGATACAAAACATATGTACATTTTGTACTACTAAACTTGTCACTTTGAAGCAACATTGCCAATTAGAGGATCGCCATAGAAAATAAATTGAGACTTTTCAAACTTTCATAACTTTCTCTTTTCGTAACCTATTTTGATGGAACTTTTTAAAAATTGCTTCTCTCTATCCTCTCTTTTCATTAGAATTGATTTTCCTCGAGGTTTCATTCTCCTTTAATCAACATAAACATGACATGTATGGAATGAAATGATAAGGAGAGAGGGAAAGCCAGGAGAGAGGGATTAAGAGCAAGGGAGTTTGAATAGTTTATACTCAATCCGTCTGTACACCATATATACGTAGGCCTGTTTGCAATTTAATATTAACCCTTTCATGACAGGAATTATTTAAGGGCTAAATTGATCACATTTTGTTCTTCAAATTGGCAACAATAATATTTTTCTTTTAGTGCTACATGGTTCTATTAAAATGTAATATCTTTGAGAAAAATTTACATAGTTAGAAATTTTGTCGAAAAGTTGAAAAAAATTGCCAATTTTGATGAAAAACAATGATTTTGTACCTCTCAATGTGTTGCCAATTTAAGGATTTTGAAGCTTATTCTCCTTTTCAAAATTCCTGGCATCAAACGCAATATGGTCTTGCAACAAAAATGGGCACAGTGTGTGCAGAAATATTTTCTCTTTCTACTCATGCGTCTGGTATATTTTTTAGGGCTCTGAATCAAAAGTTATTGAGCCAAACCACAAAATGTGGTCAATTGTCTCAAATGGGTTAACGACTTCATAATAAAAAAGCGCCAATAATCAATAAGTGGTGTGGAAGTGTCATGAAATTTCCAAGTTTACACATTGAACAGCGTAATTTAATTTAATGTATCTGTAATGATTCTTCCTTCATTTTTATACTTAGATTAACTTTATTTTGTGAAGGAAAAAAAAAAGCATGCAAAATATCCGTTTGCTGAAGTCTCTTCTATATAATAATATTGTTCAATATTACATGCTTTCAAATTATGTTCTGTGTATGATATACCGTTATGTTCCATGTATTTTATATTTGTGTGTACGCCCTGCCAATGGAACATTTGTATAGTGTTATTGCACTGTGCAATTGACCTGGGACTACTTGTTCACTCATTATATATCAATTTTGAATAAAAATGTTATATATATATATATATATATATATATATATATATATATTTCACTTAAGTGAATAATTATTTCGTTTGGTAGACAGACTAGGATACACATGTATCTGTGCTGTTTTAATCCGAAGTATATAACTGTTACCGCGTCCTTGAAGAAAGTATTTAACAACTTGTCTGATGAATACATGATGTGGGGCGAAAAACACTATGAATAAGATCACATTGCATTTTCAGTCAAAGAGCCTGAAAGAAGACTTATGAATGACAACGTTTTGTACAAGTGGTAGAATGTATTCCCACCGGTAGCGAATTACGTGATATGCCCCGACAACTATGGGTTTAAAATGTGCTGTCGTGAAAAGGACACAAACAACAATGACTACAACCATTTATATGTTACTTAGGTTCGGGTACCCCATTAAGTAGAATATTGTAATACTTTCATCGAGAATTACATGAATGCTACTATAAATTATTAGTAAGAGTAAAACCATTTCATACCTGCATATAAAGGAAAATAAGCTATAACCTAATTGTTACAAAGAAGTATGCAAGTTATGAAGATGTCGGATTCTTTACGGTCTTTACAGATGAACAAATAATTATTCTACAATAGAAGCCTACTTACATTTACTGTATAAGACGAAAACTGGATTATTGTATATATCGGGCTTGACAGGCAGGAGGATAATGTTTGCATATGTAAAATGATTATTTAAAAAATCAGGTCCCTAGTCTGGTTGTGAGTTTAATATATTATAGCTACATGTAAATGTATCTCCGAGCCGAATTTAAACAGTTCTCATAACGTCAATTCGTGCAAAATTAATGCCAATTACGTCAAGAGCGATTTATACGTATTCCAGTTTTCCGGTTGGCACAATGTCCCATTGTCAGGAGCATTCGTGACAGTGTTTGTGAAGAAAAAAAGAGATGAATATTGCAAAACTTCGCAATTTGGGAATGATATATTAGTTTTCTAAAAAGAAAGCCAGGTACTATTGTTATAAAATACATATAGTTATTAGGGCGCAACGAATCGGTAGAGAGTAGGTAGATTGGGGAAAACAGAATCAAAATAGCAATTACTATAGTATAATAGGCAAATTTCCGTCATTTGAAGTGAGCAACTTGCTTTTGGTTCAAAAGAATCACTATTAATGGTAACCTAGAGGAATAGTAACTGATAATGATGATAATATTGAGACTCTAAATTGTTATCATGTTGTTGTAAATGCTTAGTATATGTAATGCAAGTAAATTAATTATGATACAGGAGTTGCAGAAAATAAACTAGAAAAGAAGATCTAATAATAAATGGGCATGCCCTTTGAATTAATTCTTCATTCCTTGTTTTGTTCATTGCTCTGATAATCAAGAAGAAAGCAAACTGTTTGATCTAGTGACACACAAAATGACTAAGATATAAATTTGCTAACATTTATTTGCTGAATGGCATTATTTTTCTTTTTGAAAACGCACAACAACATGCCATTTAATATACATATTAAGTAGAGTGAGGGAAATACTTAGGAGAGAAATAGAAAATCTTATATTTTAGTATATAAGGAATAGGAGAGTTGTCCCCAGATACGTCAGAAGTCGAATAACCAATATTCGACGATTCGGGAATTACTTAGGTCTATTGATCTGAGCTATCAAATATTCTATTTTTTAAGGGGGAAAGAGTTAACGAATTTTTTTCAAACTATCGTGTTTTCCCCATTTTTTCTTCAAATGGGACTTTCGCACAATGCAGCTTGTTACAAGGGTTGGGTTGCAGTTTCAGTGGCCAGACAGAAAAAAGAAAAACATATGTCCTTCAGCTACTGGGTTAAACGAGACTTTAAAGAGAAATCAAGTCCTGAACAAATCATTCTGATTGACTGACAACGAAGTTGGGTTTGAAATTCGGAGTTGTGTATGATCATGACCTTTTTAATGAAAGAAGTCCCTGTACAACGAAGAAAAGACAACCCCGTGCCCTCGAAAGCAGTTTGTTGAGATGGATACAGGGTAGTATTTTCCTTTCCCCATTATGTGAAATTTGCATTTCTCCTGCCACATCCCTCGGCTGTCAGCTAGCTCCGACCAATAACAGGCACACATGCCATTATTTAGATTTCTTTTGGAAAGGTGACAAAATATGCTTTTCATGGGTGAAAAACTTGTCTAAAGGGGGAGTTTGAACAAACATGAACTTTATACTTTTACCACAGAAACAACGACACATGAACGAGTCCAGTCTATTAAATCACTGAAATTGAGTTGGGGGTGTTGTAGTTGGGTTTAAACACTTAACTGGAAACGCGAAAGTCATGGGTTCGATTCCCGTCCAGGCACTAAGGTTTGGCAAGACATTACTCTTTATTTATCATTAGCCATCCAGGTGTACATAATATAATGATATCTCGTATCAAAAAATTCCTTAAATGCTAATGGATATGAGTGCTGTGTACAAAAGAAGCCGTTATATTTATCATTACCATCTCATCATAATATCAACTTAGCAATATGACTCTCTGCTCTTTTTTCTTTTTTGATAAGAACATTACAAATTCAAATAATTAAGTTATTTCTCTATTTTCTTTCTTTTGTTTTATTACACCTTTTCTTCCTATATTCTTCTTATTTGTCTTTGCCTACTCTCGTTCTCCCTCTCCCCCCCCCCCCCCCCTCTCTCTCTCTCTCTTCTTCCTCACTGTATCTCTTGCTATTTTCCTTTTATTTTTATTTCTTCTTCTTTGTAATAATAGATATCATTCTACCATTGACATTCGTGTTTATAAATCCTAATGGAATAATATTGACCAAGAAAATAAATCTATTGCAATACCACCCTTGGTTATTTGAACATGACGGTAAACATAACACTATAAAAGATGTCATGTAGTGTTCTTTCAAATGTAGATACCTCGTTGCATTGTGAACACAACGAGGTACACATAATGATGGTGGAATGTCTCATAAAGCTTGGTGAGGTTTTCTTCTTTTTGGGGGGGGGGGGGGGGATGGAGGAGGCCTGGAGAGAAAGAAAGAGAAAACACACGTAAGTGAATTTATAAGGAAACCAAACAACAACATTCATACATGTTTCTTAATGCATTTCCACATTTCATTCTAGCAAGTTTACGCTCATGGTCATTAATTAATGAAAATTGGAAATATAACGATTAATTGATTAATGAAAATATGACAATTTAATAAGTATACATATTTCAGTTATATGTGTCCATCCGAAATAGAACCAATTCCCGTCAGAAAGGCACAGACTGTATTGTTGTTTTTACAACCCGTGTGCCCTTTTTGACCTGCATGCTGACAAATTCTGACGAGTAAAAAATAAACCATACTGCAAAATGCGTCAAATGCAAACAAACTGGAGAAAGGAGGCGACATTCCAAACAAGTAATAATAGTTATTTGCCTGAGACACCTTTTCTCTATGCTAAATTCTGCTGGTTATGAAATATTTCAAATATCACTACCCCCAGCGCATTATAGCACTGAGCTGCTGGCGACAAACGGGATTCTTTTCTCAATGTAAGCAAATTGAGCTAGTTGAGAGGAGATATGTAAGGTAGAGAGGAGCTTCAATAACAATGTGGACGATAACATTAACGATTTTACATCACAGTCTATATGCGTATCCCATCTAAAGGCATTTCGAAAATGAATCCATGCTCCATCGAAGATAATGTTTGTATTGATTAAGGATCCATGAATGCTTGGTCCTTTATTATGAAATGGTACAGCTCATTGATTATTCAGACTCTATGCATATTCATGAGCTTGTTTACTGCCGTTACATCACCAATGTCATGCTTAATACAGTACATTAGTATAAGTGAAAACACCGAGGAAGGAAGCTTGAAATTATTATTGTTATATTTCTGTAATTCTTTTTACATGCTCCTTAGCCTGGATAGTTGACGTTTAAAAAAAAAGTGAGGGGTGTTTGAAAGGAATTTCAATTCAATATCTATTCATTCCTCACTTGAGGACAAAAATACAAACTACGCATAATTTGTCAACACAAGATACAAACGAATGATAGGAATTAATTATTCACACCCTATGGGTTTATCTAAAGTGGTAAAAATGATATTGTTGGAGAGTTAATGCATGGTTTAGAAAGTGAATTGCCGACAATGTGTAATAACATAAAATGTTGTTTTATAAAAGAAATTAGGTGGAATTCAGTAACCAGTGTCCCCGTAATAGCCATTTGCTTATCGAAGCTCAGTTATAAATTAAACATTATAATCAAAATATATTACAAATATATATATATATATATATATATATATATATATATATATATATATATATATATATATATATATATATATATATATATATATATATATATATAAATGCATATTACAATATAGTAATATATAACATAAAAACAAGCAAAATGAAAAATTAAGCAGACAATATAGCTATAAAAACCCTTTCAACCACAATATCATGAATATATCATGAAAATAGAACATGGATGTTTTGTGGGTTTTTTTTTTTTGTATATCCTTTTCGGGTTAAACATTTCCATGATACGCCATATAGAACACCATATTCGGCATCACATGAATACAATTTTGTTGTTACATCTTAGCACACGGATTTGTTTTGCACTGTTAGTCCACTCCCTTTCACCTCTGATCTGTTCATTGTAGACTGTACAACGAAATTCTCATCAGCAGGCTTTAGCCAAGGTTGACAAATATTAGCTCCCTGGATTAGCACACGGGCGCTTCTTTATTGGGAGCGAGGGTATGGAATGGAAACTAGTAGTACGATAATAGAATTATGCAACGATGTGCTTGCGAATGAAGTAGGATATTTATTAGCGGTAACGTTGCCAGAAGGACGATTGTTTTATTCTGTTTTTAAAAGAATTTTATATTTCTCTTCTGTTCTCAATTTTTTTTTATTAGAAGAAGACTGGTAAATAATAATTTCTTTTGAAATAAATCAGTTGAAGTGTACATGTCTAAAGGCCACCGCACACTTACGATCGACTGCGATCCGATTTTGGCAATAAATTGCAATAGCATTAGATTTGGATATTTAACTGTTTAAACAAATAAAATGCCCCTGATTCAGGTTCTGAACGATAATATGAATAATAAGCATAGGCATTTGATGCTTTGTCAGCCTTCTAATCGGAATAAATGCAAAATCAGCTTCAAATCGTAGACAATCGCAGGACATTTCTGACGTCACTACGATTCGGAGCCAATTTAGCCCTTTCCTCAGACTTGAAGGCTCGCAGAAAGCAAAACTTGTTATTTTCCTACCTGTACGACTATTCAGAACCTCAATCATAAACATTTCACTTGTTTGAATGTTTATATCAAATGCTATTACATTTTCTTCCGAAATTGGATCGCAGACCGTTTAGTGTGGGGTGGGCTTTAGGTATTAATTTTGATCATGTTATGTCCAATACTAAACAATGTATAATGTATGAAGCACTTGGGAAATATCATTGGGAAATATCATACTTGCTCTGGTAGGCCTATCAATTTCACAAATAATTATCAAGTGTTCACATGCAGCACGAATCATTCGAATGATTTAATCATAAGCGTATCGACATTCTTTTTTTTTTTAGAGAATGATCGATAAATTCTTGAAAAGAACGACAGTTTAAGAAATTAATCCACAATATCGACATCAACATTTAATTTCTAATTCAACGAGTTATCACTGAAAAATAATTTAGTTACAATCTTCTGATTTCCCTGATATCGCATCTGGCCCCATCTGTTTCACAGAACTACCACCCCCCCCCCCCCGTTTTTCCGATTTATTCACTTTCAATAGTTATTGGTTGATGGCAAGTACAAAATTCATCAATATTTTATTTACATGCAGGATGTAACCCGAGTCCGTGCTTGAATGGTGCCCTCTGCGTTGAGAATGAGGACGGATCAGCATTCTGCCAGTGTACCTACAGCCCTACCGAGGTTTTCCATGGGGAAACATGCCAGGAAAGATTAGGTAAGATTACGTACAAAGGGGAGGGGGAGGGGGAGGGGGGGGGGGGGGTCACCTATTGGGGATGTTCCCCCACAGGGTGTCGTTGACTATGAAGTACAGTTTACGGGGTTCGATTCCTGCCACTGAACTAATGTCCTTTGGCAAGACTGCATTTGCCATTCTCCACCCAGGTGAAGTAAATGGGTACCCGGTAGGACGAAATTCCTTGGAAGCTTGAGCGGGGACAGAATACCAAATCATATTCAGGATCAAATAAATTCTCTCGCATGTCATGGGATATTCTAGATACACCTGGAATTTACATGTAATTATGAAAAATTGAAAAACAGTCGGGGCAGTGTAATTCTTGAACTTGAATTTGAACTTGAACTTGAATTCAAAAAGTTATTTTCACTAAAGCTAGCGGTGAAAAGAAAACAGAACATATTTTCACTGTGGAAGGGGCGCAGAATCGGATACGTTAAGCCCTATTTGAGATCATGATGATGCATTGCTTTAATATTTGTTTTGTATGCTATACTCTGTATATATGTTGTGAACAGCGACTCATAAAATACCACTATTAATGGTGAAATGAAACACTGTACATTTTTTAAAATTAAATAAGTAAATAAATGAATTCATAACTTGTTTCATCCTATGAACAGGGAATAGTGATGAATGCTCGCAGCACTTTTATACCAAGTCAGGTACACTGACATCACCGAATCATCCGGGTTTCTACTCATCTAGTTTGGACTGCAACCATCTAATCGGTTATCCGGGAGGAAAGAAGGTGAGTGATCTGTGTGATCTCATTTATCTATAGCTTTGTGTTTCATCATTATATTTGATAAACATGTAATTTTTAGAAATAATGTCTCTCTCTTTCAGCATTTTTGTATGTGATAAAAGCAACTTAAATTGAATATGATTAATTTCCTACCTTTTCTTTGAATTTGAAATAATCGTTCCTATTATGTTTATATATAAAATATCAGAAAGGACTTATGTAGTTATGTACTGATGGCCCAGTACACAGCCACAAAATAAAATATTCAAACCGTACCATCTACATCATGCATTTTATCTAACATAGACGATGATGTTTCTAAGAGAATGGAACCATTTTTAGAAATGCAAAAACCCATTGTAGTTCCTGCTTTGTACAAACAGAAAAAACTTCATTACGAATACTTGTATTATACTACCCATCAAATGCACATAGTGTGTGTGATTTGAGTGTCGGCTTGAAATCCAGTGAGATTCCTAGACAGCCTAACCTTGGATAACAAGGTTTATTGCCAAGACCTGATACCTAAATCGAGCCTTAATGGAAATTGTTTTCAATAAGTTCATATTATTCACACTATCTCATCATACTTGAAAATACGCAGGTTCGAATCACTTTCAACGGCGCCATCGACATCGAAGCGAACAAGGATGAACTCCTGATCGCGTCTGGTTCGTTGATCAACATCAACCAAGCCGATCGATTTCTATTCAGTAATGACCGGGTCGATCCACCGCCAGCCGACTTCGAGATAGTGTCAGATATCATCTGGGCAAACTTCTTCACGGACAGGAACATCGAGAGAACTGGTTTCAGTTTGTCCTGGCTCTTTGGTACATTTTCAGCCCCCCCCCCCCCGATTTTACGAATTCATTTTTAAAATGTCAAAGACGTCAGCTTGAAGTAAAATAAGTGTAGATGGGGTAAATCGTTCGTGTTTTTGTCATGTAGTTGTTTTTAGCAAGATATACACGTAAACTTATTTTTGAAGTATAACGAGTTTTGAATACAAACCATTATGAGATTTCTTTATTTCTTTTCTTTTCTTCCCCCCCCCCCAATAATTTTTTCCGACTTCCATACCGAGTAATGATAAAGGATATATCAATGATCTTGGAATCGAAACCAAGTTGAATCGTTGTGCCCTTTGACAAGTTATCATATCTGCAGTCTTCTATAATCTTGTTTTTCTTAGCAGTCGGGTATAATAACTATCAGTATCCGCTTTAAAAGAATTTCACCTACTGTTCATTCTTTTTGATCAATAATAACAGACGGAGATGAATGCATTGGTGATCCGTGCAACCCAGGAGAAGCCTGCATCGACTTAGAATACACCTTCACATGTGTCGGTTAGTATGAACATGACTCTAATTAGATGTATAAAGTTGTCAAATTAAATAGACCCTATCTGTGATTATTTGCAGCCACCAGTCATGATACTCCTTGATATGTTCGTCATGCAGCTTTCACAAGAATCAGATATGGTTTTAGATTTTGATCTACTCTCTCTAAAAAGAAATCGAGTGATCACTGACGTCACTCCCCGGGAGAATAAAATAGAGTGAAACTCCAATCTTTTCCTTTTAGAGAGCACTCGATAGTCACTCGACATTCACTCCTAAAGAAGTGATCACTGACGTGATTCCCGGAGGAGTGAAAACATAGTGAAATTCACTCTTTTTTTTAGAGATAGTAACGATTAGAAAGCTACTAATAACATGTTTGAAAAGATTGAGTAATTCCCATAGACATGTGAAGATTCCTGTTTTTCATGCTACAAGTATAAATCTACAACTATTTTTAAATGATTGTACAAACATTTTTTTTTATTAGATAAATTCGTGAATATGCTAAAGGAAGAAAATTTCATTATTTACTGGTCAATTTGATCGCAGTCCTCGTGTTAAGCTCTTTTCACTATTTGCTTTCTACTCGCAGATATCAACGAATGTGCCAGCGATCCTTGTTTAAATGGCGGAACATGCATAAATGGCGATAACTCATTCACTTGTATTTGTCCCGAAGGGTACAGGGGTGTGACGTGCGGAGAAAGTAAGTCCAGTCATCTCGATTTTATTCCACAATTCACGTAATTTTAGTTGTTATACCTTTTCATCTTTTTTTTCATAAAGGTGTCGTCCTGTCGGCCATTTTTTTCTAAATGATAGGCGGGAATTCAACTTCCACTGACTATGCGTATCAAAGATTGATCATGATGGCTACAGTAACTCCTAGGCATTAGAGCACTGGCAGGAATTCGATTTAGTATGAAATTAAAAAAAATGTATATTTAACCGCATTTTATATAGGAGGAGCGGATTTTCACTAAATCTTTAAAAAATAACAGAAGGTAAACCGCTAAAATATGAAAACATTAAGATTTCCTCATTTCACCTTTATCTGAAATCAAGACATTTTGGAAAACAAGAGTTATAATTTCTCATCTTTATGTCGTGATCTGGAAATTAAACAACAACATGAAAAAGAAAACTTCAGGCAAAGTGTCCTACCAATGCCTCTCCATCCATCATTGATATTCTTTTCAAGCAAAGAGTGACTCATGCCATTCCTTTAGATATACATTTCGTCCCATAGCAACAGCATCATTATAACCCTATTAAAAATCAACTCTTTTACAGTTTGTGTAGTCACATCAGACAGTTGACCTTTGTAAATATACTCTGCTTGAAGTGCAAATATAATTATGTCCGTGCATCAGACAGTTAACCTACCCTATGTGAATGTAATTTGCTCTAAATGCAAATATAATTACCCCTGTGTTTACTTTCTCCTCTTATGCAGTCATTGATCCCTGTCTTGCAATGCCGTGTCTCAACAGTGGAATATGTCAGTCAAATCGCCTTGACTTTACGTGTACATGTATCAACGGATGGACAGGACCAACGTGTGAAGAAGGTAACATTAATACATGCCTGAATAACAACCAAGTAAAACATGATTGCTTCCCGGGCATTTTTTCACAGAAACAGGGTTTAAAACACACTTATAAAACTCACAAAAAAACAGAGCCCCAACTTGCGATTTGCTTATTCTGTTTTTTTTTTTTTTTTTTTTTTTTTTTTTCTTCTTTTTTTTAAATATTTATATGTTTTATTATAGCATTGGTCACAAAAGGTGTACAATCAGATCATACAAAGGATTAATGAAGAATTAAAAAATAAAAAAAAAAAAAAAAAGATAGTTGCAATAAAAAAATTAAAAAAAATAGTTCCAACGATACAATAAAAAACACGCATATAATACATGTATGATGTATATGCAACCGTGGGGTACCAAGGAAACAGGCACAGAATCCCCCATAGAATTCCATGCAGTATAAACTACTCGATTACACATTTATAGAAAAAACCAGTCCAGCCAAAGACCCAGGAAGGGAGGCAGATTCCAATCTGTATCTTACATTCCCATTCAGACACTAGCAAAACATCAGTACATGAATACCACCATGCACGTACCAAGTACAATACAATCTGATGTGAGAATGAAGCCTGCCTCACGCCGCTAGCTCTCAGGCTAGACAAAACAATACCGACCACAGTCGGATGCCATAGATACCGAATGAGGAGATAAGGCCGCTCCCCTGAATCCCCCACGGTGCATACTGCAAGGGATGGCAACGAATACTCAAAAATTATTTTAAAAAACCAACAAATCTTCGGAGTTCAGACAAGGATAAAATTTGTTATGCCGTGAACAGATTCTACATCGGGAGAAGGTTAAACATCAAATTTCCATTTTTTAAAGTGGACGGGAAGTTTGTTTCTCTTTTTTGCAAGAAAATATTCAGTGACTATGATTCAAATGCAATCTCATTTGGTAAGCTACCCTTGAATTTACAAGTGTAAATAAAATATTTTAAGAGAAGGAATAAATACGACAAGAATTTGTCAGATGGGGTACCAAAAAGTTTTTCGAAATTGGTTAAATTAAAATTTGGATCAAGTTTGAGGTGAATTAAATTTAACAGTTTATACCAAAGTGGTGTCACCTCCTCACATTCACAAAATAAATGAATTGCTGTCTCTTCTACTTTATTACTAAAACTACAGTTGGGGGAGTCCTTCCTCTTGATTTTATACAAAATGGCATTCAAAGCAATAGCTTTATGAAAAACTTTGAAATAAAACGAACGCAGTCTTGTATCTATGGTACACTTAAAATTGTTAACATGAATCTTCTCCCAATTTGTATCTTGTGGTACTGTAAGTTTGTCATGCCAATAATCATATCGATTCTGAGGAGAACACTGATTACAAAGTATTTTATATGCATAACTGGGGACCTTTCTAATACTCATTAACTTTGCGATTAAAGTATTAAAAACATCATTGTTCTGACCATGTGGGTCTTCAAGCCACTTTCTGGGTATATTACTCATCAAGAAATTATACCTACGTCTGTCCGATTGAGGAATATTAAAATCCAGGACTAATTCTTCAAACAATTTGAAACCAGGAAAAGGTGGATTCAGTAAATCATCAATAGATCTAATATTATGTAGATACCAGCTACTATAATAAAAATGACTTTTCGATTTCGAACGAATTTGTCGATTAAACCATAACATCTGGCAAATACCAATATCAGAAAACTTACAATCAAAGATATCCTTAGTAGCCTCCTGCCTGAAAATATACCATGAGCGTAAACATTCTGCAACTTGAGAATTACCCAAAGCATTCAAAATATTTTCAAGAGCATATGATTTCCACAGGATATCTGTATCTTCATGAAACTTTCTGAGAAATGTTAATTCAATTGTTTTCCACATACTTTGAAAGTTCTTATCAACTAAATGTTTTACCCATACCATCTTTTGTGAAATTGAAAAAAAAATAAGGATCAATCATTTTCAGACCACAAGATTGAAAATCATTACACATCAATTTCCTTTGAACTCTATCCTTCCCTCCATTCCAAATAAATTTGTAAAATATACTGTTTAACTCCTTAAAGAACTTTTGGGGAATTTTAATACCAAGAACAGAGAAAAGGTACAATAACTGTGGTAATACAAGAGACTTAATGACACATATTTTACCAATCAAAGACAGGCTTCTCATTCGCCAGCAGTTAACTGTTTGTTTGATTCTTTTCAATTTTTCTTTATAATTAAGTTCAAACATTGAATTAACGTCCAGTGAAAAAAATATTCCAAGGGACTTAAACTGTGACGTTTTCCATACAATTCCTCTATCAGCGAGTGGAAATTCCTGACAACCTCTTTTGGACCCAATCCAAATAGCTTCTGACTTAGAGAGATTAATTTTACATCCTGAATGGAGACCAAATTTATCAAGAATCTTAAACAAATTCTCAAAAGAATTTTTAGAACCATCAAGAAAACAAACAGAATCATCTGCTAATAAAGAAATCCTAGCTTCTTGATCCATTACAGAAATGCCCTTAATATTTTCATTTTGTCTAATCATAAGAGCCATTATTTCAATTACAAATAAAAACAGGTAAGGAGAGATGGGACAACCTTGAAATATTCCCCTTTGCATGGGGATACGTTCAGTTAAAAATCCATTATTCATTACATAACTTTGTCTCTGTGTATACAAAGTTTTGATCCAATAAATAAATTTATCTCCAAAATTAAACTGCTTTAATGTTTGAATCAAAAAATCGTGTTTCACACTGTCAAACGCCTTTTCAATATCAAGCAAAATGATAGAACCAGGAATATCATTTATATCACAATATTCAATTATGTCTAAAATAACACGTATATTATTCCCAATATTTCTTCCTTTCAAAAAGCCAGATTGGTCTTCATGAATAAGGGATCCCATACAACGTTTTAGGCGATTAGCAAGACACTTAGCTAAAATTTTATAATCAACTGTTAATAATGTTATAGGACGATAATTTTTAATAAGCAGAGGGTCTTTATCTTTTTTGGGAAGTAAAGTTATAACCCCATTTCTCTGAGATGAGGACATCAAGCCATTTTGCAATGAAAAATTGTAAGAATTAAGGAGCATATCACTAATATCTGGCCAAAAACTGTATAAAATTCGATTGGAAGGCCATCAAATCCAGGAGTTTTATTCATTTTTATTTCTTTCAAAACCTGTAATAATTCCTGTTTAGAGAGAGGATTTTCAAGAAATTATCTTTCTTCACCAGACAATTTAGGAATATTGATATTATCATAAATTGATTCATGACAAGCACCCCTATAGTCTCCATCACACTTATTCACTGAACTATCTTGACATGAATATAGTTTTTTATAGAACTCATGAATCTCTTTTAAGATTTTAGTTTGATCCAAAATCAAATTACCCACAGAGTCTTTAATTCTATTGATAGTTTTCTGTTGCCAAGATCTATTTTCTAAATTACAAAAATATTTTGAGCTTTTCTCTCCCTCTTCTAGCCATCTAACTCGAGAGCGAATTATTAATCCTTTTGTCTCGTAATCATATATTTTATTCAATTTAGATTCCAAATCCTCCAATTCCATAAATTTAGAATCATCAGATGGGGAAGTATCAGACAATTCACTTTTAATCTTACCAATATCATGAAGTAATTTATCTTTTGTTTGGTTTCTTTCTTTCTTTTTTCTAGCAGTATATTCCATACAAATGCCAGTAATAACACATTTTAAGGAATACCATAATGTATTAGGACTACATTCTGAATCTTTATGGGTTTGTTTGAAATCTTGAATGGTGTCCTTAATAAGTTGAATAAATTTTGAATCATGATGTAAATAATGACAATTTAGTTTCCAAAAACCACGACCTTTTAAGGGTTGATTATCATGGAGCTGTAAAGAAACAATTGAATGATCAGACTGAATACCTGGTACAATTTTTGAGCTGACACAATTAGTCAACAAATTACTAGAAATCAAAATAAAATCTAATCTGGATAAAACTCTAGGACTTTTTTGGTGTCTTGTGTATTGCTTAAGATTAGGATGAAAATTCCTCCATATATCACACAAACTATAATCATCTATTAAAACAGATAACATTTCACTTGATTTTACATTAGAGTGCTGTGTTCTTGTACCCTGATAATCTAAAGGTCCAATAACAGTATTAAAATCACCACCCACAATCAAGGAAGAATCATCAAATTTATCAATTTCAGCAAAAACTTCCAATACAAAATCTGGTTCATCATTATTAGGAGCATAAACATTAACCAGTGACACTGACAAGCCATTTAATAATGTACTTAAAATTAAAAATCTACCATTGGGGTCCCTAAAAACTGACTTCACCCTAACTGATAATGTATTTCTAATCAAAATAGAAACCCCCCTACTATTGGATGTAAAACTTGAGAACCAGGCTGATTCCCCCCATTGGGATTTCCAAAAAAGATCATCCTTCTTATCAGAGTGTGTTTCTTGTAAGAAAATTATATCACTGTTTATATTTCTATGGTAATGAAATACCTTTCTTCGTTTAACATGATCCTGCATACCACGACAATTAAATGTGCATAATTTCATAATCATTTAAAGGTCATTAAATCAATGTACAACAGAACTGAAAGCATACTCCTTCCATGTCTGAAAAAACAACCAAAATAGTCACAGAGAAGTAAAGAGAGACATCCCTTCAAGAAACAAAGCATCAAAGTACAAGTTGCTGCCATTACAAAAAAAAAAGAAAAAATAATGAGATCATGTAAAAATAAAAAAAATAAAAACAAAAAATACAAATAAATTAAGGCATTAAACATGAAAGAACAAAAGGAAGGCAAGCACAAGATGTAACACAGGGCTTCAAATCGAAAATCCAGCCCTGTGTGCAAGTGCTTAAATACCGAAATGGAGCAAGCAAGAAAACACCAAATCCTAACTGATAGCTCCACAAACAAATGATGATAAAAGAGCTCAGCTCTAATACTAAAAAACATGTATAGGTAAGAAAGAACATCATGAATATCACTTTCTTTCATAAATCTTTGTTTTGATAAAATGTTAAATACTAGACAAAAACATGTAGAACACAAAAAAGATCAAACAGTCATTATGTTCATATGACAATAAAGATGTATACAAAACATAACACTGTTTACTTGTCCTTGAGAGTATGTTGGTTCAGTAAAGTCAGCCTACTATGAACAGTTTCCCTTCTGCGTTACGGTATGCAAGTCTATCAGGAAACAGGAAAAAGGGTTTCTTTCCTTCACTTTTCAACCGCTTGAGATGGTTCAACTTGTTCTTCCGCTTCTGCATGACACGCTTCGAGAAATCTTCTGACACATAAATCTTCTCACCCTTAAATGTGCTTTCCTTGAATTTCGAGATGCAAGCCTTCCTCACCTTCTCCTTTACTACATATGAAGTAAAAGCCACGTGTATGATTCTGGGCTTATCCGTAGTCGAGGCAGAGCCAAATGGTGTACGATGACATCTCTCTATGGGGCATTCATCTGAAGAAATACCAGCAAAATCACACAGCAGTGCCTTAACCGTCTCCTGACACTTCTCACCTCGAGCCTCCGGAACTCCGTGGAACACCAAGTTGTTCCGTCTGCTCCTGTTTTCCAGGTCGTCTAATTTCTCTAACATCTCCTCTTTCTCCTTCTTCAGCTTTTTCAATTCCACCACCACATCGTCTAGTTGTATAGAACAGGCAGTAATCTTTTCTGCATTCTCATCAAGCTTCACCTCAAATTCATCTAGCCTCTTAACAAGCAACATCTCCATTCTCTCCTCTAGTCGAGAAAAGCGATCATCTAACTTCTGAGAGAAAAAGATGAACCACTGAGGTGGCTGACTCTGATCTCCACCTCCGCCGCCGCCGCCGCCGGGCAAAGCAGGAGCAGATTCCATATCACCGTGCTCGTAAGCAACTTTCTTCGAAGCCATCACAGTATCTTTGTTCTTCTCAGGCGTATCAAGACGTCTTTTGGAACTCATTGTACATCAATCGAATCCTGAGAACATAAGTTAACAAATCATCATATTTGCTTACCACCGTTACTTCTAGTTCAGTCAGAATTGGTGAAATTCAGAGATCAAAATGAAAGCATGCTTTCACTCCACTTCAGATAGGGCGCCCTCCGCGATTTGCTTATTCTGTATGAAAGCACGCTTTTACGTTTAAGATGATACATCTCCATGGATTAAACCAAGAGCATAGAGCGCTAGACAGATAAGCATTATCATATTTATTTCCGTTTAGACGTATAAATGTGTGTCAACTTAATTGTTAATTCGTCTGTTCAACTATTGTCATGCCACGCAGCCCATTATGTCTTTCTGCCAGAGATCGTCAAATTTGTTTGATATCATTACATCAATTTATCAAGCAATATATCCTTAGACCTGATGAAGTTTTCCAATTTATTCGGGCACAACAATAAGATAAATAGTCAATTTAGCCAATACAATTACATGTGACAGTTACTTCATTGAAGGAGACCAGGGGCATGCTTTATAAGAAACTTAGTAATATTTTGCACAATATGAGGCTTCAAATCAATGAGGCTGAGGCAAGTCAATTTCTTGCTGAAGCATGGTTGTAGTATGCGGATGGATGAAGTCAATTTAATGCTGAAGCGTAGTTGTGGTATGTGGATGAAATAAGTCAATTTCAGGCTGGAGCTTGTCGAAGGTGGCTTGAGGTATGTGTACGGTTGTAGTCAATTTCAGGATGAAGCGCGTTGAAGATGGCTCGAGGTATGTTAAAGGTTGTAGTCAATTTCAGGCTGGAGCATGCTGAACATGCCTCAAGGTATTTCAAGGGTTGTAGTCAATTTCAGGCTGAAGCAGGTTGGAGATGGCAAGAGGTATTTCAAGGGATGTAGTCAATTTCGGGCTGCAGCATGTTGAGGATGGCTCGAGGTATTTCAAGGGTTGTAGTCAATTTCAGGCTGAAGCAGGTTAGAGATGGCTCGAGGTATGTCAAGGGTTGTAGTCAATTTCAGACTGAAGCATGTTGGAGATGGCTCGAGGTATGTCAAGGGTTGTAGTCAATTTCAGACTGAAGCGTGTTGGAGATGGCTCGAGGTATGTCAAGGTTTGCAGTCAATTTCAGGCTGAAGCAGGTTGGAGATGGCTCGAGGTATGTCAAGGGTTGTAGTCAATTTCAGACTGAAGCATGTTGGAGATGGCTCGAGGTATGTCAAGGGTTGTAGTCAATTTCAGACTGAAGCGTGTTGGAGATGGCTCAAGGTATGTCAGGTTTGTAGTCACTTTAAGGCTGAAGCAGGTTGGAAATGGCTCGAGATATGTCAAGGTTTGTAGTCAATTTCAGACTGAAGCATGTCGGAGATGGCTCGAGGTATGTGAAAGGATAAAGCCAATTTTAATCTGAAGCAGGTTCGAGATAGCTGAGGTATGTGGAATGATGATTTATATTTGTTGTTTGATATTAGAGTTCCAATGTTGGTCTGTGAGTTATAGCTCAGTGACGCATCCAGTAATTGATAAACAGAGGTGAAGTTTTTCTTCTTTTTCACAAGGAGCTGTAAATCAGATATGATTTCACCATACTCGCATTTAAAACGGTAACTGCACATTTTGACCAAGATACCGTGTTACCTTCGAAGAAAATCTGGAATATATTATTGGTAACGCTGTACTAGAAGCACTCCTTAAAAATAATGTTTTTGGGTCCTTGGCATACCTCGTTTATATATGATGAGGGTGATAAGAATTTTTTTCATTAATCTAATTGCCTTCAGTTATTAATGAGGTATCAATATTTCTCTCATGACACATTCTTGCATTGCTATGCTTTCAGACTTGGACGAATGCCTAAGTGATCCGTGTCAAAATGGAGGGACTTGTAACAATGGTCGTAACATGTACACATGTACGTGTGCACCAGGATGGACTGGAACAGACTGTGATGTCGGTAAGATTAATTGTAATTTCCTCTGGATTATTTACCTTAATAATTTGCATAATCTATAGCGTTTATTATAATAGAATTATTTCATTAATTTCAGGTTAATACGTAGCTCATGAGCTGATATATACATAAGTTCCATATTATCATGATTGTGATTATAATTCCTAATTAGAATTCCTAATACTACATGCATTGTAATGGGGTAATGGGAGAGGGATGAGAGAAAGAGAGTGAGGGACAGCACGATGAGTAAAAATGACAAGGGGAGAGAGAGAAGAGATCAAGGAAAACATAATGAATATCGAAGGGAGGAATTAGAGTCAGACAGGTTCATTTTCATGTTGTAAATTTAAATGATCTTCTCTTCATTAAAGTGAATTCGAGTGGAAAAGTTGAAATATCATTTTCTAAATATAATGATTGTTTTTCGCAGAGATTCTCGAATGTGCTTCAGGGCCATGTCTGAATGGTGCCGCATGCTTCGAGGGTATCAACGCATACGCCTGTGTCTGTGTTCCTGGGTTTACAGGTGTCCATTGTGAGACGAGTAAGTTCACATGTTCCAAAATAATCGTACTACTATAAATAGTATTGTTCTGTGACTTTGGCTTGGTGTACTAGTACTGTTCTATTCCGAATATTTTTTTTTTTCAACATAGAGCTCTTGAATGCACTAAATATCTCATTTCTTTGTTTGATTTTTCGGTATTTCTATCCCCCCCTACCCCCCCCCCCCTCTCTCTCTCTCTCTCTCTCTCTCCCTCCCCGCCTTTCTTCTCTTTGTCTATCTACCTATCTCCAAATGTCAAGTATTTTTTTCCGGGGGGGGGGGTCAGTCAAAATTTTAATATGCGTAAAGGTTATCAGGTATCAGCCGTTGAGTGCAAATGTATGAGACAGGAACTTTTGCGTGCAATATGTATGGGATTGCTCTTGAAAAATAATGACTGTAATGTTCTTTTTTCGGGAAATGCAGGTTTTATGCAGATTTTCCGATTTTCACTTCAGTTCAATTCAAAACTGTTTATTGGTTAAAGAAAAAAATCCTTTGCGGCATGGGGGCCGAATTGCAGACTTTTGTAACAAAGGAACACAAAATAAAAGAAACATAATACTAATTTATAGCAATACATACATAAATAAGAGAGAGAAATGTATATTATTCACATATTTGTGAATAATTTAGTATTAATTCTATTAAAATTATAACATGATTTGATATCACAATCTATCAAAATTAAAGATTGAAAGGTATAATCAATCAGTTGGTTGATATTTTTCTTTAATTATCATTCAATGTCAGAAACCAAAAATATTGAAATGGAGTAAAAAGGTGAGACGGTGCATTAAAAAAACTTCATATTCATTTGATATTGCTATGCTTTTCCCCCCGATGCAGATATTGATGAATGTGCAAGCATGCCATGTCAGAATGGTGGTGGATGTATCGATGATGTCAACAGGTATATCTGCTCCTGTCTACCAGGCTATCAAGGCGTTCACTGTGAAGAAAGTAAGACGGATGAATTGGATTGACCATTTGTGTAACGTTAAACTAATTCAAATCTGGTATTTGGATAGCTTTTGAATGAACTGGCCAAATTTATCAGATATCACGTAATTAGATTCCCTTTGAAACAAGTCGAGATTTTTTTCAGCTTTCTGGCAAAATTAGGTTAATTATATATTTTTACTTTTGAGGCACTTGTAGGTTAGATAAGAATTTGGCAGAGCCAACCTTAGTCTCAAAGAAGCATATCTTTGAACTAAATAGGCTGGTTAGGTCTACATTTTTTAGTATCATATATTGAAAGAATTAATTTAGTATGTTATCACTTGTATTGTTCATTATATTCATTCCAGATATCGACGAATGTGAGAGTGATCCTTGTCTCAATGGTGGTACGTGTACCGATCGTATCAATAATTTCGTCTGCACCTGTCCGCCTGGATACACAGACTCCATCTGCAGTACTGGTAAGGGGCCCTTTTAATAATAGGTCTTTATTTCATGATGCGGCTGAAAAGGATGATTTCATGGGAGGATTTTCCCAATTATATTATCGTCAGCCTATAAGCTGGAAATTATGTAAGGAGAGGGAGTTCTAATATTGAATGCTTCTGAAAATGAGGACTTGGTAAAGACCCATTATTCGTTAAAATATTTCCAGCTGAATAAACTTGCAATGCATTGTCTGTGTTATTTTATTTTGTGAGTTGTAATGTCTTGCACTGACCGGTATTGGTATTACATTTTTTTCCTCTAGCTTAACACTGATAATAATACCCACTCTTTTTACCTCTATAAGAATAAATGTAGGTATATATGAAAATACAAACAATCCCCGCATTAATTTGTATCAATTTCAGATTACGTTCTTGAAATTCTAACATTCTACACTAATCAAGAGAAGTAAACAGGTGAGGTATAAAATGGAAGTTCTATCATGAAAAGTATGACAACTTTTGTCAAAGATGTCGCACATATTGATTCACTTTTGCGTAGATTAAAAGTTAAATAGTTTACTTTTGAAAGGTTAAATGATCACCATCAATGCTTCAAAATGTATTGTGCATTTCATTTTCATCTTCTTTCTCTCATCTATCGTATATCTTTACAGAAATCAACGAGTGTTCATCAGACCCTTGTATCAATGGACTTTGCTTAGATCTTGTCAATAGCTACTCCTGTGTGTGTAACCCTGGATGGACCGGAATAAACTGTGATATTGGTATTAATAAACTTCACTTACAATTCTCTTGCTTATTATTTCAATATGGTGGATTTTATTTTAGAACAAATTGTGGTATTGAACTGAAAATAATTTGGACAAACTGTGTGGTTATTTTAGAATGATTACAACATTAAATTATCCAATAAATTCAAGTCCCAAATCCATAGTAATCACGGGGGGGGGGGGGAGTTAAAATTGTAAGCCACAATATGATAACAGCTAATGTAGCAATTTCATGAAATGTTGAGATACACTTGAAAACTAACTAGCCAGTTAAAAACCTATAAGACAATGTATAAATTTGTTCTTAGAAATAAATAGAACTTAATTAAGAGACATTGGTCATTCCCTCAAATACTCTGGCATTCATTTATCGTCTTATATCTTATCAGAATTATATTTCACTCATGTTTTTTCCTTCAATTTGACAGATATAAACGAATGCTTGTCGAATGGCGGTGTCAACCCATGTCAAAATGGAGGGACGTGTATCAATGGTCAGAATATGTACACATGTATGTGCAGACCTGGATATACAGGAGTGAACTGTGAAGTCGGTAAGAGATTGTTTGTTCTCTGACCTTGTCAATCCGTTATTTAAGAATTAGTTTATTATGTTAAAGAAAACATTATTAGACAAAAATTCACATTTGTAAAATAAGAACACAGTATTCACAATTAGATGCAAGTCCTATAAACGAAGAAAATAAATTTCAAATATTCATCTATTCTGAGAATATGGATAGGACAACTATGATTTCCTCCTAGTCAGTTTCTAACACTAGTTGAATTTTTGCTTCAAATCTTGAGCCAATATCATACCTAACCCTAGACCCAATCTCAATTGAAACCATGCCCCAAATCCAATATCTTTGACATAAGAAAGCCCCGGATAATTGAAAAATTCCCAGAATATGTCACAAAAATATAACATAAATTACTAGAGTTTTAATAATCTGTATTCACGTCGGGTGTACATACTGAAAGAACAAAAATTGGACCAAATTTGCTTTTAAGCTCATTTTTTAATTCTAATGAGGTCACCTTTTTCACATGCTGCCTATTTTCATTTCCATAGATATCAATGAGTGTGCCTCCAATCCTTGTTTTAACCTTGGAACATGTATTGATGGGGTGAATTTCTACACGTGTAACTGTCAACCAGGGTTCGAAGGAACAAATTGTCAAACAGGTATTATACCATATTTCATTTTGTGTCGATTTTCCCTGAAGTGATAATAGTATGATAAAATCATCAGAAAAGGGTATATGACAATAGTCGAGTACAATCCTCATAATGTTCTCTTTTCCTTTGCGTTGTTTAGTTTTTAAAGTGCATTTCAGCTTAAAAACAATCCATCCGAAAAGTGTACACGGCATACTATATATCTACAACAGGAATGTCCAATAGACATTTTAAACTGTGCAGGATGTCGGGGTATCGTTGCCTCTAAGTTTTCCACAATGCCCAACTAGCAAAATCATCAGTGATATGTCAAATGGAAGTTCTCCCATAAACTGATAAAAAGGAAAGAAAGAATGATACTGATGAAAAATAAACAGATGAATCAATTAATGAATATCACATTTAAAACTCTTTACAGCGTCATTTGTATAATCCTTGGTATACTTTCTTGTTATTTACAGATATTGATGAATGCGCTTCAAACCCCTGCTTCAATGGAGGGAACTGTACTGATGAAGTTAATATGTACAGCTGTACGTGCCCGGATGGCTACCAAGGGGACAGATGCGAAAGTGGTAGGTCTGCAATGATTAAAACTTATTTGAAGCCTCGTACAGCATTTTGATAGATCTATTTCAATTTAGTTGAATGCTGAACGCTGCAAGTTATTCACAATTTCTAGCTTCTACGAAGCCTTTTCTTCTTTACATCGCTGAATACGATTTGAATTCAGTTTAGCACATGCCTTTTCCATAGACCCAATCACGAATTATTAAAAACTCATTAATAGTATTGAAAATATATTGAAGATAATAGCCATTTCACAATTCGTTATCCAAGTTGTTATTTATCAATATTTTTAACACAAGTAAACACAATGGGTAGTATAACAAAGTACGCATTTTTCATCAATTATGAATTTACATTTGTATTTATTGTTTTTAATCAATTTTATTTTTTAGTTATATCAGTTATCTAATAACGGAATTGTACAACCTTCATTAGAATTATTACAATGAGCAACAAAGCAACATTTAACATGATTGATTTTCATCATACATATAGATTTCATTTTGTTTACATTTTTACTTGATTTTAAGGCATTATTTACAAACATAGCATATCTCAAGTGTATATCAGAGTGCATCATTATATTTCATTAAATGCTATTATTAATATTCCACTTAGATGTATGGTATCCTACATCCAGGGACGTCGGCCCTTTTAAATCAACTTTATCCTATGGAGCTTAATATTGAAATAAATTTTTTAATCCGGAAATCCCAAATAGTTATTTTGTGAGCATCATTCTCTCTTTTCAAAACATGGTTGTGTTGTCTCTAATTTCAGATACGCCGGACTGTCAGCCCACGACATGTTTAAACAATGGAGTGTGTAGGGATCTCACCAATGCATTCGAGTGTGTCTGTCTGCCTGGCTGGACTGGAACCAGATGTGAAAATTGTAAGTCAGTAGTTTAACTGCTTATCAATTATCCTAGTAGGATTTCAGTAATAATTGTTCCTTCTCTTGTTCAATGCATTGACCCCCAGATTGTTGGATTCGTGTCACATTTCAAATTGGTATCACAGTATTTTCCAAAACTCGTACTTAAACATCTGTTGCACCTTTGTGGTACAAGTAAAACAGAATGCATTTTTCCTATAAAGTCTGACTTCATTAGAAAAGTTCTCTTTAACATAGGTTTTTATTTTACTTCTCTTAATTACCATCTACTACTTCTCAAACAAAGATGAGTCATTGTCCTTAGATTTGTACGAAGTGCAAGTTCACAACTTTGCAATAATGCAGTGCTTCTTATGTTTAATGATAAATTCTAGAGAAGTTTTAGATAAGGAGGTGAAGTCGGAATAAGAATCAGTTTATGCACCGATAATGAAGTTTCATTTTAAAGGCATCTTCCTCTTTACCATCTCTACAGCTGTCGACGAGTGTGCGTCGAATCCGTGTCGAAATGGCGGATCTTGCCTGGATCAACATCTTGGGTATCTCTGTGCCTGCAGAGCGGGTTACATCGGCACCAACTGCGAACAAGGTATGTGGGACTTTAGCGTTACAGCCTGACTTAATTGCATTTGCATAGAGGAAAGGTCGAATCTATGGAAATGAGTTTTGAAGTATCCATATCATACTGTTTCTGAAATGCATTCTAATTTTGATATCATCATCATGAAAGACCTTAAAGTGTTAATGAATTATGCTCAATATGCTCAATAAAGAAACTAACTTATCTTTATCATAAGTTAATTTGGTATTTTCTACATATGATCTTACACTACCACTCGGTTTATGTTCACTTCATTATCACGGTTACCTTATAATGTCGTAAATGTCTATTTTACTGCATAGAAATCAACGAATGTCAGAGTGATCCTTGTTTGAATGGTGGCGCATGCGTAGATGGTATCAACATGTTTACCTGTAACTGTATGCCAGGATGGGCTGGAGATATTTGTCAGATTGGTAAGTCAATCATTATTTTTCCCTATTTTACTTATTCCCTTGTAGGAATAAAAACGTTATATGAATTTGTTTACTTCTATGGCAGTGTACGTAATATAAAGTTGAACATTAATGAGCAGTGCATTCTTTTTTTTTTTTTTTTTTCTTTAACGATTTAATAATCAAATAATACAAAAATGTAGTTTAAATAGTTACTGAGTTTTCCACTTTCTTGTCACCTCTCGTTAAAAAATCCAGCCATTTCGAATAGTGGAATTATCTGCTCTTCATCAATTTTAATTCTAAAATGAGATAACGATATTGGGTGCTTACAAATAAATTATATATGTACATTTCTCTGTTGTTGATGATTATGTCCACTTGTAAATAATATTCAATCTTGAATATTCATTTTCTGTTTTCATGTTGCATGCCTACGGACGTTGATTAACTAGCAGATTTTGTATGCTTATTATTGGGATCTCATTTTACATATCTTATTTGTCTGGGCCCCGTTTCATAAAAAATTGTTAGCAATAACAAGTTATAATAATCGTTATAAACTATTTAATACGATTGGCTGAGAGCGAATTTGTCATAGAAATGAGGCAGTTGTGATAACAAGTTTTATGAAACGGGGTCCTGATCTATTTAACATCTGATATAGATCTTGACGAATGTTCCAGTTCACCATGTCAGAATGGTGGTACATGTGTAGACAGGCCAAACTATGCCTTCGAATGTTTCTGCCAACCTGGATGGACTGGAACTTTCTGTGAACTCGGTAAGAAATATATCTCATTTCGTTTCGCTTATTTTTTTTAAAACTAATGATAACTAATAATTTTTCAGAGAATCATGTTCATGTAATATTAACTCTCTTTTCACTTTCGAATTACGGCGTCATGAGATCTCCAATTAATCTTTACGTAAAAGGATAAAAGGCAAGCAGAGTTTTGAATGAAGCAACTACACTGGGACGGTACTTAAGAACTCTTTTGTTTGTAAAATTGCAATTATTAAAATTTTTAACTTTCAAAATATGTACTTACTATTCATATACCTTTTCATTACATCGATTATGATAAAAAAAGAATCCTCACTTGGCTACACGGTTCCTTATAAATTATTATTTCCAGTCTTTTAAACCAATGAACCGCTACCATATGAGAAAGGGAGCGTGCAGAAATAGAAATGGTAACTCGTTTTGAGTCACTATTTCGAGCCTGCTTTAAGTTTTTCTAATTTCACTATACTTTATTTCTTTCACACACAGATGTGAATGAATGTCAGTCAATGCCATGTTTACATAACGGAACGTGTATTGACGGAGCCAACATGTACACTTGTTTCTGTGCGCCTGGATACACAGGAACGAACTGTGCTGAGGGTAAGAATAACACTTATCTTACAAGAATATCATATGTTAGTAATAATGGAATGGACCTTAATTTGAGATAATTGTTTAAAAAGCAGATGGTGATCAGTATTGTCGAAAATATTACTCTTGATTTAGCTCCTGCGTTACGTGCTATAAAATGCTTTAGTACACATTGCTTTTTTTTAAGGTATAAATCCTACCATGAGCTAAATCACTACACCTGGGTCGAGAGAGACATCTCTAGCTTAGAAAGTGTTAAATCACCATTTAAAAGGACCGAGGAGTGACCAGTTTTTAGATTAACTCTTTTAACTGGCTGGAGTAAGCCTTTTTAGTGTTGCATTCAGCATTTTAAAGTATTAATCTGCCCTATTGAAAAAGTGGTCACTCCTCGGCCCTTTTAAATGGCAATTTAAAACTTTTGTTCTTAGAGTGTCTGTTTAGGGACTTAAGAAACCTGTGGCACTGTTAGTGTAAAAGAAAAAAAAGAAAGAAAGAAAAAAAAAATATATATATATAAGAAGACATAAGGAACAGCAAGCAGTCAGAATTAACAGGTTCAGTATGGAGACAAGTTCCATATCTCGTTTTCCAGTACAAGTACATTCCAGTACCCCTGTGTGTGGCTCTATTCAATCGTTCATTCAGTGGTATCTTACAGATGTTTTACTGAATTAACTTGGTTGAAATGCATATACACGCACTAATGAACTTGTAAAAATTTGAACTACTATTCTCCTAATATAAAAAAAGTCTTATGAATAAACCTTTTGCTCTATGATTTTCAATTTCAGATATCAACGAGTGTGCCAGTCAGCTATGTAGTGGGCGTGGTCGATGTAATAACTTAGTGAATGACTTCTCATGTACATGCGAGCCCGGGTATGAAGGCAGAGTGTGCGAGAACGGTAAAGATTATTATTTCAAATGTACTCGTCATTCATATATAATTTCAGCGTTTGTTCTACTTTATCCAAACTTCAGCTTTTTCATTATTTGTAAATTTATTATCATTACATGGAAGCAAAATGATTTTAGCGGAAGAAAGTCTTGCCTCCATTTCTGCAGACATTCAAAGTTATCACAAAAGAAATTTCATACTAAGTTATGAAGTGCATTACCTAACATGAAATACTTTGTTTCTACATGTATTTAGTAGTGAAACCATTACTTACCTACTTTGTTTTTGGATTTTAAGATGATCTCTTTCTCCCTTGAATATAAGGTTCTTGAGCTGGCCCGCTTTTCATCTTCCAAATGGTTCCACCAGATCCGTAAATTCAGTTTAAAAAATGCAGAGGTATAGAGGTTATTCAACTTCTACACATATCATAATGTTGTATTGTATTATTTTCTGTTAATCGCGTTACCTTTCCAGACCATGGATGTTGTATAGAACAGCTTATTTAATGATCGAAAACCTTGATTATTTTATTCACAGAGGTGGACAAGTGCGCAACCAACCCCTGCCAGAACTCTGGGATCTGCAACAATTTCCTCACATACTACACATGTACATGTGTAGTGGGTTGGGAAGGAGAAAACTGTGATATCAGTAAGTATACCGATACATTTTGGTCAATGATATGCTGATACAAAATGTTGCGTGTGCTAAAAGTCAAACCAGCGCTCATCTGCTTTCAACCCATTTTCCATGGCTCTTTTTGTCTACTTTTCCTTTCCTACTGGAACACATCCCTTTCATTGATAAGTGACTAGCGAGCTAAAATTATAACTCATTAATATTTGAATCAAAACTGGTTCAAGACTTTTTGTCTGAAAAGAAATACGTGTTTTGCCTGTTGATTTCTTAAAGAGATACTCCATTTTTTCATTTGGACTGGAGTCAATATATCTATTTACCGAAGATTTCCGAAAATATGAAATAATTTACTCTGACCGTTTTTATTTGATTCCTATATAGGAGTTATTGGTCTTTCAAGTACATATTTGTTTTGAAAATTTTAGCTTTTCAAAATAAACACTTTTAATCGGAAGTAGCAGCGTTATTATACTATTCAACCTTGAATTAATTTATCATTCCGTTATGAAACGTTTTTAGAAGGGTAGAGTAGCCATAAAACGTACTAATATTCACTGACATGGTGTTGTTTGCATTATCAGATACGGATGATTGTCTAGGAAGCCCCTGTAACAATGGAGGAACTTGTTTCGATCAGGTCAATGGATTCACTTGTACATGTACGGCTGGATGGACGGGGCCACGTTGTGATATCAGTAAGTGCTATGATAGTTGGCTTTTTTTTTTCAGTGATGGGTGTAGAGGGCATTAAGCCATTACGAAGTATTTATTCTTTTAATTTTCTCTCAACGAAAGGTTTTATTAAACCATTCTTGATGAAAAGCAAAACAACAAATTAACACAGATAAATACACGTTGTGATATGACGGTAAAACAGATATTGTTACATATACTAGTCATCAATCAATTTCTGTTCGGTTTATATAATTTTTCTCCTTGTGCATTGTTATTTTTTCCCATGTTTTTCGGTATGCTAATAGGGGAAAATTTTTTAGATCGATCACGAGAAAATCCGTGAAAAAAAATCTATACTGTTTGGTGATTTAGTTACATCTAGTTAGTTCGAATCATGTCATATTTATTTCTCAAGCGATTTGGTTGCTATGTGTTTGCCAGACATTGCTTGGAATTAATCTTAATCATGTATTACACTTTGATTCTTAGGTATCAACGAGTGTGCGTCGTTCCCTTGCCAGAATAATGGATTCTGTGTAGATGGAGTCAACCGATATGAGTGTATATGTGCCTCAGGTTTCACCGGTGTCAACTGCGAAAATAGTGAGTATACCTGAACTATACTGTTGTAGAAATACTATATATCATAATAACGGTAAGAGATAGATATTCTTTGTTTTGTGCAGCTCAACTAACAGTGAAACATATCCTGAAAGAACTTTCATTTTCTACTTTGCATAAGAAAACATTTTAGGTTTATTTCTCTCTATTCATACTGTAGAGCGACCTTTACATGGGTTGCACCATTCTTTGATATATCATAATAACGATAAGAGATAGATATTCTTTGTTTTGTGCAGCTCAACTAACAGTGAGACATATTCTGAAAGCACTTTCATTTTCTACTTTGCATAAGAAAACATTGTAGGTTTATTTTTTCTCTATTCATACTGTAGAGCGACCCTTACATGGCTGGAATTTTCTTTAATAATTTGACTTGATACCACTAGTAGGGCTAGAAGTACAAATAGAGCTTTAAAACAAATAATACTAAAACCAATCCTCCCGGTCTTTTCCTACTATAACTTTAAAAAAAATGGCCTATCATAAAATCCACGAAACATGCAATTTTCTCATTTTCTATGCATGCACCTCCAATAGGCAGTTAAAAAAGGGCTTTACTTCACTTCATGAAATATAACATCACTCTTGAATGTAATACATTTATTTCCTTTTTCAGTGATTGATCAGTGTTCAACACAGCCATGCGTTAACAACGGGAACTGTATTAACAGAATGACATACTTCAACTGTGACTGTGCCCCTGGTTATACAGAGTTCGACTGTAGTGTCGGTGAGTTGAACATATCAATAACCTTTTGACACGAAGAGCTGTGAACATCATTATAATCGGCATTACTCCAGTTAGTAGTTACAGTTTAAACATGAGCTATTAAAATGAAGTTGAAAAGTCATTTAAGAATCAGAGAGTTATTTGTCGTTGTTCAATTCGGTGTCAATGGTGCAAAGACAAGCCATGATGCTCATGTATCACTATAAGGATGTTTTTGTTTGTAGATTAAAGTGGGACGATTCCGAGTAACGGTAATTGGTTATTTACAGTTCATTCGATATTAAAAAAATTACGAAGTGTTCTGTGAAACAACACCTATGCCTTAAGTCAGTACAATTTCATATCATTTGCATCCCCCAGTGGCGGATCCAGGATTTCTTGAGGGAGGGGGCTCAATCTTTACAAAATTTTCTGACAAGCAAGCTAAAAACAAAACAAAACAAAACAAAACAAAAAACGGTCCTCAGCATTTTTGGGCCCCTTATTCACTCAAAAAATCTCTGACAAGCAAAAAAATAAATTAATTAAAAAAATAAATTAAAAAAAAAGGTCCTCAACATTTTTGGGGCCCCTTTTTGGTCCCAGGGGAGGCCCCCCCCCCCCCCCCCCCATCTGGATCCGCCACTGGCATCACCAACTATGTACTTTTGCAGTAACCAGAAATAATTTTCGTTGGGGAGAAATACGATGAAAATCAAACAACTGTATGATCGATATATCAAACGTCTATATTAATGATTCTCTCTTCAAATTAAGTAGATTATAGAAAATATTACTTTAATTCAGCAATATTCATCATACAAATCTTGTTATTATCATGATAACTATTATGTTTTAAATGCTATCTGTGCAGAGATTGACGAGTGTAGAGACAACCCGTGTCGTAACGGCGCTAACTGCATCGATCACGTGGCCAACTTCACTTGCGATTGCGCACCCGGATACACTGGAAAGACATGTAGCGGAGGTAAGGTTGACGTTTGACAATTGATAGGCCTATTCTGGTCTGTAGAAAAATCCACATTTCCATGTTTTATTAGAATACTTGCTATTTCAAAAAGAAAAAAATCCGCTTATTCACGTACATTGCAGCATTCAGTTTACTTGAAATTGACAGCATTCATCTGTATGACGAGCAGAAAAAACATATTGGAATGGTTAATGGTTACAACATGACATCAAGCGTGTTGATTTTATTATATTTGTTTCTCTTTTTAGATATCAACGAATGCCTTAGCAATCCTTGTCAGAACAATGCACGATGTTTCGACCAAATAAATGGTTATGTATGCCAATGTCTTCCGGGATTCATCGGGGACCACTGCGAGACTGGTAAGTCAATAGATTTACCCCTTTTTGCCCTTGTGCCTCTAATTTATGATCGACTTTGGTGAAAAATGAAAACAATATACAAAAAGTGACGTTTGTTATGTAACACTATAAAAACATTGCTTTCTGCCTGTAGACCTTTTTTAGATTGTAAAAGCTTATTATTTTTGCATAACTTCGTTCATCGTCGTTTTGATAATAAATTGCACTTGCACATGTACGTCGCATCACCATAGGCCTAATCATGTAGCATAACCTCAAAATAAGACACTCTTTGCCGAGTACAGTTATGCAATATGTTCATTACTAGCTACACCAAAGGATCAGAAATGGTTCATTTGGGCAGCCACTTCGCCTATCAAAGTTTTCAACCAATATCTTGATGTTATGAATTTTCTAAATGTTACTTTTGCAGAAATCGACGAGTGTGCCAGTGACCCGTGTCTGAACGGTGGAACGTGTACAGACGAGGTCAATGGGTTTAAGTGCACATGTACTGTGGACTGGACAGGAGAACGCTGTGAGACAAGTAAGTTCAAATTGAGGTTGTAATCTTTAAAACTTGTGCTTACTCTACCCTTTCTTAACAGGAAGATGGAAGTGAATATTTTCAGGAACTTCAGTTTCGTTGTAAAATGACTCAAAATCATTATCAATCATTTGGTGCCTTTTTACTAAGGTCACGACATTCTCTTGTCATTCTTACTCTGATCGTGCATTGGCCTATATACCAAGTAAATCATGATTTGTTCAATTCTCCATAATTTATTTAGTTAGGAGAGGTCATTATTTAAGAAGTTCTTTCGACTCCAATTATATTATTCAAATGATTAAATTTTGTTTAAAAAAAAAAAATATATATATATATATAGTTGGTGATAATAGTCAAAATTGACTGATTGCCATAAAACACTAATCAACAACAAAACACCAATTCGGTCTCTTTTGAAAACATGTTAACGAGGACTAATTAGGGCTTCTATAAAAAATGTTATTTTGAGAAAAAATGCTTTAATTATATTAATATTCATTTGTTTCTGGTTCATAAATGGTACAGAGAATAGGTTCAAATCATTTTATGTGTGTAAGAAGTTCATAATGAGGTAACATATACGTTTTCCGCTATCAATGAGTAACAACGCAACTTGTTTGTAATAATCATATTTTTCTCCAAGGTTTGAGCGAATGTGATAGCGACCCTTGTGAGAATGGAGGCACCTGTATTGAGGGAGAAAACTCCTTTTCCTGCCTGTGTGCACCCGGATGGGAGGGAACAACTTGTGAAATCGGTGAGACTGCCATAAGAACTGCTTAAATTTCTTACTGTTAATTTATTCTACCCGAGTGTTGATAAGACTAGGTGGACTTTCGGCTTGATGTTCTATCCGATTGGATAGGATTTTGAGGATGAATGTATTCATAATACGCGAAGGCAAAAGTGCATTGTCTCAAGTCTTTAACCCAGATCATCCCGTTAAAAGACCTTCACTCTTTCCATTGATCCAATCGACTCCTTCGTGAATGATAATGATAGAAAATTGTGCAATGTGTTTGAATGTTTGTATTGACCGGGATTATAGGAAAATGTCGAATAAGAACTATGTAACGTTATTGTGCTGTTAAAGTTTTGTATGAGGAGTAATTTGGAAATCGTTAGTGATATCTAATGCTAATATAGCCAAATTTACGCTGCTTTTATACTTACCAGTTGCTTGTTATTTACATTTTGTCCATTTTTTTTTTCTATAAGTGTTTGGATTTTTGTGTATGATTGCTTGATTATTGATTGATTAATCTTTGACATACACAGATTTTAACGAATGCCATAGTACCCCATGCCAGAATGGTGGAACGTGCGTCAATGGGCCAAATGAATACACATGTGTCTGTACTGCTATATGGACTGGATCGAGATGTGAAATGTGTAAGTCTTGATACAGCACAGTAGAAACAAGTCTTTAGCTCCTTAAATACAGGATTCATAAACTTTATTTTGAATAAAAGTTTTTCTTAATATCTTCCCTGTCCTTTTCGTTCTTCCTATAATATTGGCGACAATTTCCTTTCATGATGCTTAAAGGTTCCTATCTTATGACGCATTTCATGATGTTCATGATGATAGTTTAAAGCCTGTATTCTTTTATTTCACTTATTCCCGACGCTGGTCGTATTACGTCATGTTTTACAAAGAGAAAACTTCCTTTGCTGTAAAGCTTCGTCGCTTTATTTGTCGCTGATCTTTTGAAAACCATGATTCTATGGGAGGAAAGAAAAAGACACTTTTTAAGGGTTTTTTTTATCCTTCTCTGTTTACAGCGGTCAGTGAATGTGCAAGTGACCCCTGTCAGAATGGAGGGACGTGCCAGGATGGTATTGGAGGATACACTTGTTTCTGTGCATCCGGGTGGACAGGATCTCAGTGTCAACTCAGTAAGATGATAGCAAAAATGATGACGATGACGACGATGATGATGAAGATGATGATCATGATGATGATGTTGATGAACATAATCATGATTTTGACGGTGGTGTTGGTAGCAGAGATGGCGATGGTGATGAACATGAATATGATAGTAAAATATGGTGGGGGAATGGTGATGGTTGATAATGATGGTTGATAATGATGGTGATGTTGGGTAGAATGATGATAGTGATTGTGACGGTGATGATTATGGTGTTGGTGTTCACAATGACATGGGTGAAGTTATGATGATGATGACGATAATGAAGATGGTTAAAGTAGAACAAGATTATGGTTGTGGTGATGATGATAAAGATAATGATATAACAATTGTAGAGGTCTATGTTTCCTGTTAGTGCTCTATTGAGCTATTGATATCAATATAACATAGTGAATTGATTTTCTTTTGCACCTCTAGACGTAGACGAGTGTGCAAGCGACCCCTGCTTGAATGGAGCAACGTGTGACGATCAAGTCAATATGTATCTCTGCATTTGTGCATCAGGATTTACAGGAACTCTCTGTCAAATCAGTAAGTGATAGATTCAGAGAGATGATTTTTTTTTCAATCTGATCTTACTACAAATTCGACTTTCTGGCTAATGTACAGGTTTATCATACTACATTACAAATTTGTTGTTCAGTTTTCTGTTTGAATTTAAACATCATTTCCGGTACTGGCTCTTTAATCAGATAGTTTAGTGTGAACAGAAATCATCATAAAAATGTTAAAAATATAATTGAAAATTGTTCCCGCTTTTGTTGTTGTTATCTAAATTCCCATGAGGTAATTTGATGTTTTCACTATTATTTGTACGTTCCTTAAACGAGACATGGTTAATAAGTAGACCTGAGAGTATCTGAATCCAGGCAAAAAGTGAGCTTTATTCAAATGCTTTACTTTCATATAATTTTATATAATTTTATATTCAACAGTTATATAACAACTGGTCAATGCAGTTCGGTTTTTTTACCATAAATACTACCCTGTTATCTTGATATGGTCTACCCCTGACACAGAATCTTCTTCTGTCTGAGACCCAAATAAAAACATGATTTTATACTTAAATTACATTCCCATTGCATCTGAGGTCAAGCATCAATAATCATACTGCTACTATAAAAATGTATTTTTCCATTTACACCGTTCAGACATTGACGAATGTGCGAGCAGTCCCTGTGTCAATGGAGAATGCGTGGATGGTATCGACGGCTTCACATGTTTCTGCAGACCTGGATGGACTGGTGTACTGTGCGACGAAGGTAACTCGCGTTTAAAGCAAAAAATTTCTTGTTGCCTTAAATTTTAATGGCATTGATTCCCTGTATCGTATATGTTAATGATTATTGGTAATAACATGGTTTTGATTTTGTCTTGATATAGTAATGTACATGAAAAGCACCTACAATAACTGCCATCAGACATTTATAAATGTGGGCGATTTCTCAGCACCACATAAGAAAAAAGGCAATAATAACCTTTTTGTCCGAAAGATTTCATTAATTTAGAATATTCCTTGAAAGGAACAATTGCTTGATGAAATCAAAGTCTTTAAAATGCTTGATAAGCAAATGATCAATGTTCATTTGTTGCTAAATCATGATTATTATCGTTATTACATCATATGATAAACAACCCAAATTGTTTTCCAGATATTGATGAGTGCTTCAGTCAGCCTTGTGTGAACGGAGGAACATGTGATAATCGTGAGAACAGATACCAGTGCAGATGCCTTCCAGGATTCTCTGGACAAAACTGTCAAAATGGTAACTGTATAAAGATCACATTTCGGCCTCAATGTCGATCAATGTATTTTGATGTGATTTTGTGATCTTCAGCGATCTCTAAAATTACCCAACCACTCCTATAACTTTACACTTCTGAGGGAGAAAATCTCAAAGTTATACTGAAGTTATGCATCTAACGTTGATCTTGGTAATGATTGTATTTGAGAAGGATTAAATGATAGGCCGACAGGCTGTGATGAGGTAAAAAAAAGTATTCATTACCTTTTCTGCCAAGAGAGAAGGCCCCGTCACACAAGCATGCGATGTTAAAACGCCTAACTTTAACCCATGTTCATTTTTTTGTTGTTGATACAATGAATTTAGAACGGAAAACTTTTTGAAATCAATGATTATAATGTAAATTGTATTTTCACCTATATCAGATCGTGTACTCTGTTTTTCTTATCACATTATGTCTCGGAATCTCCAGTACTTGAATGTAGGTCTATAAATGACAAATTGTTTTAAGACAGAGTCGGATAATGATATTAAGAAATTTTTCTTTCTTTACTTACAGAGGGTGATGATTGCTCAGGAGATCCTTGTTTGAATGGTGGTGTTTGCTTTGATGGTGATAACACCTTTACATGTCAATGTGTACCAGGATTCACAGGAACGAGGTGTGAAACAAGTAAGTCATTGAATAGAGATCTCTTACAATGTAATACAAATATATGTGCAACATCTGCAACTTTGATATGATTATCCGCATTTATAGGAACTTTTTTTTTTATCGTTTGATGTATAATGACCGATGAGCATATACAAGGTGTCTTTAAATCAATTTTAACTTGCTAACGAAATCTGTTTGAGACCTGAAAATGCTCCACGGGAGAAATGAAACATGTCAGACAGGGGGTTATAAGAATATAGGAGGAAAGAATAAGTTGGTTTTTTTCGAATATGAATAAAGAAGATCCAAGATGTATAGATAATCAGTGTAAGACGTGTGAACCCAACATTATACAGATCAATATCGAGATATATTTATGTGTATTGATTTTATATATAAATGTAAAAATTACAGCACTTGCAGATACAGATGCCATACTAATGTTGTTTTCAACTTAATTGCGATTTTAATATTGTTTCTTGCAGACATTAATGACTGCGAGACAAACCCATGCCAGAATGGTGGTATATGTGTGGATGAAGTCAATGCTTTCTCATGCATATGTCTATCAGGATGGACAGGGACTATCTGCGATATGAGTAAGTTCTGAGTGACACTTTAGTTGCATCATAGAAATTTAAAACAAAACATTTTGATTGCGGCATGTATACAAGTATACGTTATACGTACCACAATGACAACAAATATTTGCACGTTCTATAACAAGCAATGTGAAATCAGATTTCATATATATGTATATTTCACTGGATACCGCTTTTCGCAGACACACCACAATGCGGTTTATTCCGTCATGATAGCGCCACCTACGTAAAGGAGACACGAGTACAAAGAAAAAATACAAAGAGTGTCTCCCTATTACACCGAGTTTTTTTTGTTTGGGGTTTATATATATTTATATATATATATATATATATATATATATATATATATACATGTTAAAGGATATGAAAGGTAAAGATATTTGATTTTCAGTTTGTTTCTGCAATCAAAATACTCTTTCGTGACAGTGGTATTAGAAAAAATGTATCTGAAGATATCTAAACAGTATCTTACATATATTTTATACTCGGTAACGAAGATGAATCATTCTACATCACCAAAAGAGCTCAGAATGATTGAAGAAGTGTCATTACATGACTCGACATAGAACCATAATGTAGTTGCCATACGTGCATGATAAGGGGGTTAAAACTTTATTTACAAGATTATAAACGTCTTTTTATTTTTTGTCCATTTCAGACGTTGATGAATGTGCCAGCAACCCATGTATCAATGGAGAGTGTGTGGATGTCGTCAATGGTTATACATGCGTGTGTTATCCAGGATTCCGAGGAGTCACGTGCGATGAGAGTAAGTGCCTTCAGCTTTTATTATTTGCAATAACAGAATGTAATACTGACTGATGTAGGCCTTTGATTTACAGATATATTTACTTTGATGATGAAAATTACTGGCTTGACTGGTGAATATAATAGGCATGATAATAACAGAGTTGCGACTTGTTTTGCACAAATCGTATTATATCAATCAACGTCTCTATGTGAGGCCGAACGGTTTTGATAACTCAGATACCCTCACTATTTCGATTACTTTTATGTACAGACGTGGACGAATGTGCAAGTAGCCCCTGCCTAAATGGAGGATCTTGCATCGATGAAGTGAATGGTTTTATTTGCCAGTGTCCGATTGAATGGGGTGGCGACAGGTGTGAACTGAGTAAGTACATGATAGAACACTCAATACAATGATAGAACACTCAATACACTATTGATAATATATGTTTATTTAGATCTTCAATAATGCTGTGACTTTCCATACATCTGTTGGGGAGAAGAAACCGTGCATAGCAACGCATTGCCTCGTTGAGATGAATGCTTTATACGAATGCGTAATCTTTTTAATATATATGATAGATAAACAGTCTCCTTTATATTTCACTCTTTGTCATGTCATTGGCAAGTTTGCCTGAGGTTTTTATTTGCCCTTTTTCCTTCAATATCGGTTGTCTATTTTAAAACTTGAATTTATAGGCAACTATGTGATGCTTGGCAGATTCTCAGATTAGGTTGGACTGGAATGGATATAACCAACTCTATAACTTCTATAGCTATTTGCTGATATTTATAATTGACACTGATTATATATTCAATATTGCCAGAGGGAGATTGTAACCGCAATTACACCATCCCCGCTGATGGCGACCTGACGGTCAGCTCTCCCAACTACCCCGCCAACTACGAGAACAACCAGTACTGCCTCTGGCTCATCCAAACACCACCAGGCACCCATATCCGTGTTTCCTTCCTCGCCATGGGCACCGAACTCAACTACGACTTCTTGTCCGTCGGCAACGGCGAGGACATCGATGATCTCGGCTCTCGTGTCATCTACGCGTCCGGGTTGGAGGTTCCACCGTCTTTCTTGACCACGGATAACCTTGTTTGGACCCTGTTCACCTCGGATGGGAGCAAGACGGAGAGTGGGTTTAGAGTGAGCTACACCACCGTGCAGAATGCAGGTATTCTTGATTAGCAATGTTGTAAATTTGTAGAAGGTACAGAGTAATGAGGGGGAAATGGAGTAGCCAATATGAGAAGAAGGAAAGGAGAGATAGAGAGTTAGATAAAGTACAATGTTATATTGGGAAAAAAAGAGAATCATTCAACGAGAGGAACGCAGAGAAATAGAGCTATGAAATAAGGACATGTTTTGGAGAATAAGGAAAGTTTGGACTCTGACCATCTAGAGAGGAGAAAGAGAAATAGAGAGAGAGAGAAAGAAAATTAGTAAGTGGTAGAGAATATAATTGCAGACAAGAATTCATCACGAAGGAACCGTATATGGTACTTCTGGTAATGTTTATTTATTTTGTGCTGTGAAGGGTCTTATAAATGCTTTTAATAATATTTTGTGTATTTAGATCTGGTGGACGAATGTACAAGTAGCCCATGTCTAAATGGCGGCTCGTGTGTAAATGGCCAGAATAGATTCGACTGTCTCTGTGATCACTACTATACAGGAATTCTATGTGAAACCTATATTGGTAAGAAAAAAATAGATTTCATGTGTTCAACCCCATACATCAGCATTGGTCTGTTTTATATTTTCTAAAGTTCAGATGTTTTTTGATTAAAGATAAAGTTGAATTTTGGTCATGAGATTGCATTGTGAAAGAAACTGTCTCATAGCAATCGGGAAAGGTCGATTGTATAGCACATAAGAATTGGTGTATGCTTTAAGGTTTTGGAATCACTAAAATGATAAGAAATTAACTCAATCCTGCCGAGAGTCACATTCACCACACAGAAATGTGTATATGGGACTACACACAAATGTTCGGCCCGACGATTTAAGGTGTTTCTTGTCATATTTTGAATGTGAGGGCATTTGAAGAGCAATCCTTTTCCGGGGACATTTCTACTATGATAATCTTCCAAACTAACATAATAAGAATGAGAAAGCTCACAAATTATTTTTTACCCTTCCCAGAACTCAACCTTGTGAATTATTTATAAACAATTATTATGCACATATACATGTACATCATTTCACGTGAGGATATATATTTGTTCATGACAGTGGTTACTTCATAACTACATAGTTACTAGATATGCTAAATATACTAGACACACCATACGTTTTAGATTGTTTTTAAGAATGCTTTGTTTGAATCAGAATATCCTCTTCCTGTTAAAGCTCTGTTCTTCAGTTATGTTTCAACTTATTCAAGAAACAGAAAAAAGTGTGGCATATATTTCATTAATCAATCTAAACCAGAAATGAATGCATGTGCCAGTGATCCGTGCCCGGAAGGAACCCAATGCTTCAGTGATGTTAATGGCTACTCCTGTCTCTGCCCTCGTGGGTTTGTCAGTGATGCTTGCCTCATTACAGGTAAATCTTCCTTTCTAAGAAAAGATAACAACATCAAAGTCAATTTCTTATGACTTAGATCTCATGTTAGGTTTATATTTACCAATTTTCTAATAATAAGGCTCTATAATATGATGATTTATTTTGAACTTATGGTATATCTGTCACTGTAGGCTAGCTCTTTATAACATCTTTGAAAACCGAAAGAAGACTATTAATAGGGAATAATCGATCTTTGATCTGTGTTAACAACAACACACTATCATCGGCATATAAGTGGATGAAATCGTAAACAAATCGATGTAATCTTGACTTTCAAAAACAATAGTAAACATCATTTGACATTACTTTTGTCCACATCAAAACACTATAGTCTTTTGTATACAGTGTAGTGGATGTAATTCATTATAGCTTCGTATTCATTGCTTACTGTATACACTGATGCTAGACTATCTTCTTTTTTTTTAGGTGGAACATAACTTTGTTAATTCTGGGAGTATACTATAGAGAAAGAAATTTTTTGACTGCTGAGATCAAGAAAGTATTACCAGAGGATTATTTTGCATGGCGACTTCGACATTGAAATTATTTCTCCTTTTTGCGTTTCACATACAGCTGTCACAGAACAGGGCCCATGTGATGAAGATCCCTGTGCTAATGGTGCAACATGTATGGTGAACGGTGACGAGTTCGAGTGTATATGTAGCAACGGATGGACTGGTGAACGCTGTAATATTGGTATGTTGACGAAAAGTTGACAAAATTAAACATGGGTGAGAGAAAGCATGATCTTGCCAATATACCTGAGAAAGAAGTGTTTTTACCCATTGTTATAAAATGAAATAAGTATGGTCGTATGTTGATAATTACATAAGAACATTGATTACATGATTGCTTTAGTATACTAAAAACAACATGCCCTTTTTAAAATTTCCATACCCACCAAAATGATCATGATTAAAAAAGTGAAAAATTATTGCAATATTTGCCAACTTGACTACAAATTAGTAATTTATCTGTTCATTACTTTTACATTTTTCACCATGCTCTCTATCGATCTATCTCTCTATTTCGCAATCTTTATTCTCTTATTCTCTCTTTCTTTTTTCTCTCTCATATTTTTCTTAATTCATCTATCCCATTATCATCTTACTCTTACCTCTTTACATTCTTTTCATCATATATTCCTCCTCACCTTTTTTCTTAGTACTCCTTTTCTATCTTAATCTCTACTTTCTCTCCTTCTCTCTCTTGTTACCTTTCCTTCTTAATGCCCTCAGATATCAACGAGTGTGCTAGTCAGCCGTGTTTGAATGGTGGAACATGCATTAACGGACAAGGCATGTTTACATGCCAGTGCTGTGATATATTCAGTGGCGACCGCTGTGAAATCAGTAAGTTTAGCATACCCTCAAGGGGCCGCGGAGCGTTTTTGAAAGTGGGCGGCGGGCTGATTTGATTTCACTCATTAATGACAATTTTCGAACCTTTTTTCGAGGTTTTATGACAGGTGTTTACTCAAAAAAGTGCCCTCTACAGAAGGTTTATCAGATGTATCTGTCATTCGATTTTACATCACTGATGATATCCCAAAAGTTGACATAGTCAACAAATTTTCATGGAAAAACAAAGGATAATACCAATGTATTTTCACATTCGAACAATTTTCAGTCTCTCCATTGGGTCTTGGCTGGCTAATGAAATGTTATAAAGTTTTGGAAAGGTATCGATTTCAACTTATTTTGCCCATAAAATGGAAGATATCCCAAATGCTATGAATGGCGAGAAAAAAGAGCGCCAATGGCAATTTTCTCTCTTTAAAAAAAAAAAGAGATTTGTGGATGATGTTCTATCACACATTTAGAAATTGACAAAAATGAAATGAAATTCAAAAAAATTACCTATAATCAGTTTACTTGAAATATTCTATTTTTATCAAGCATTTTAGTAGAGATTTATGCATGATTCATATATCTTCGATTTCACCTAAAAATAAAAAAATAAATAACTTTGAAGTAGGTCTGTACTCAAAAATAATAGAAAATAATAAACGATTGCAACATGCGTTTCCCTGAAAGTATCAATTCATTTCATGTTCACTGTACGCCATTTTGTATTCTAATGATCAGGTGTGGGTGATACTATCTGCGACACAAATCCATGTGTGAATGGCGCCATTTGTATCCCACCTCAGGGTAATGATATACAGTATACGTGTGTGTGTCCGGATGGTTACATTGGAGCTAATTGTGAACTGGGTAAGTACCTGTCCATTACATAAAATTCTCATGCCATTACCATACAAGAAGGAAAATAAAGTCCCACAGTGTCAAAAAATGTGACCTGGGTAAATGTACATTCTCATTGTCAATACTGTTTCACCTCGTCCATCCTAAGTGATTATTTTCTTTTTCTTTTTTTTTTTTAAATTTAAGACCACCAGAGAGAGATAGAGGGAGAGAGAGAAAGGGTTGGTAGTTGTCTAGGTCCTAGGGTCGATGTCAGGGGTAGATGTCTGGAGTAATTTTCCAAAGGGGTAGTAGTGTTAGGATAATTGTCCAACGGTAGGACAGTAGCCTAGAAAGTGTCCTTAAATTCAAAATTATATGAAGGGAAAGACGTATTCTTATAGGCCTATGCATTTTAACGTGCTTTTGGAGTCTTGTGTATTAGCTCTTCTGAACTGATCTCCAATTTCAAATCTTCCACAGAAATCGACGAATGTGCTAGCAACCCCTGTCTAAATGGCTATGAATGCATAGATGAGGTCAACGGATACAGATGCAACTGTGATACAAGTGCCTTAGGACCTGACTGCCGAGGAAGTAAGTACCTCCTTTTAAGACCTTAAGGAATTTTTAACATCTGAAACTTTCAACTGCATCAACTTTTGCCAATTATTGGTATAAAGTCTGAAAATTACCTTCAGTGATCTCCATGTTTCTCCTTCATGTAGCTCGCCTTGCCTGCCGCAGTCTACCTTGCCAAAATGGCGGAACCTGTATTGAACCATCACGAGGTACCTTCATCTGTAATTGCCCGGAAGGTTGGACTGGCGTTGACTGCAGAACAGGTTAGATGACCATACCATAGTTCCATGATCAGACATTTGCCCCGGGTTATATTACGTGAAACATACATGTATATCGTTATACAATAAGTTCATGCCAGAAAATGACCCTATAATGACCGAAATTTGTACGCGCACACCCATTTTAATTTTTTTTTTTTTAATTGGACGCTCTACTTATTTACCATGTAAAATCACACTGGTGCGCGCATCATGGTGCGTACAAATGAGAGCGTATGGAGGTCAGTTGTACTCGATACAAATGACCTTTATCTGCGCATGCGCAAATTGTAATTACGAACTGGCTTATTGGGCTTTAGCTTAGATTTTAGGTTTGGGTTATATAGGGTTAGGTATAGTGTTTGATCGGGGAGTAATCGTTTTTCCGAAGGTTCATAATTCCGAATGTTCGTAATTCCGAAACACAAATTTCCCATAGCAGGGGGTTCATAATTCCGAAAATGAAATAGGGTTCATAATTTCGAATATTTGGTGTATTACTCCGAAGGTTCGTTATACCGAAGGTTCGTAATTCCGAAAATGAAAAGGGGTTCATAATTCCGAAGGTTCGTATTTCCGAAAATGCAAAGGAGCCCTACATAACTTTTTGGAATTACGAACCTTCGGAAATAGGAACCCTTTTCCATTTTCGGAATTATGAACCCTATTTAATTTTCGGAATTACGAACCGTCGGAGTAACGAACCTTCGGAAAAAACGACATGTAACCGTTTGATCAGGGGTTCAAGTAAAGAATTCAGCTGTAGTGTGGGGAAATTGACAGCGGAGCAATTTTTACCAGAGAATGTGTCGTGGCTAGAACCGCTGTTTAATCAAAACGCCCATCTCCGAGGTTGAGCCCCGAAATAGAGTGAAATGCAACTATGAATTTTATTTGTGTATTTTCTTTGTTTTCTTGTCAAAAAGAGAATTTAGAAATAATTTTATTACCAAGGGTCGTATTCAAGGGGTCAGTGATTTCAAACTATGTTTTGAGCTATAATATCTGTCTCTTGAAGAAAAAAAATGCCTTTGTAGTTCTATGCAGTGAATGGAAATTTCAAAAAGTTTACTTACAAAGTGTCTTACATCATGTAATTATTATTGTAATCATTTCAAGGTCTATTTTTCATTTTTCCGATACAGCGGATCCGTCAGCAATCGTGTGTTCTGATAGTTCCGTATGTCAGAATGGTGGTTCATGTATCAAACAGAACGGTGTACCACAGTGCGTCTGTCTCAAAGGATTCTCTGGCCCTGTGTGCGCTACCGGTAAGTCATCTGATTTCATGTGAAATGCTTCTATTAAAAAAGAATGGAATATTTGTATTTATTTCATAAAGCAAAGGCGGTTTATGACATAGGTACAGAGAATAATATTCAAGCAGATAAAAAAAAGCCATACATCACATGTGGTCCTGGTGATACACAGATCATAATCATATTGGAAAAGGAAGAAGAGCAATCTTCTAAAAGCTTTTTCTGCAAAAGGGATAATGCTGCACTTGTAACATTTGAATATTCAAAGGAAAATACAACATGAAAAATGAATGAACAACACAGAGAATAGATGTGTAACATACTGCAGTAAATTATTTGTTCATAAGGGGGCACAAGTTCAAATTCAAAATTGACCGGGTTGGTATGGGAAACCACATAAATAGCAAGAGTACATATAATATAAATCTATGCAGTGGTATAGCGCAGCTACTATACAAAAATACTGCCTTTAACTTATACAAAGTATATCATAACCCTGGCTTTAGTTGAGCTACCATAATATCAAACTACTGTTAGTTTGAATGATGTTCTAAAATATAATTACATTATTAAGCATTAACATGTGCCTTCATTAATTTTTGAATGGTCGAGATCAGTCAAGTTCTATGATCGAATGTTACTTTCTTTCTTGCTACAGCTGATGACGTCTGCCGACGTCACAGGTGCTTGAACAATGGTTCGTGTGTAGCCATTTCAAACGAAGCTTATGAATGTCGATGTGACCCGACTATGTACGAAGGACTGTACTGTGAAAAGGGTAATTATGATTCTTTTGTAAGATAAGTTGATCATTTCAATGGGTATATGCTATGTCCATGTGGGCATACTCAAAAAGTGGTCATCAATGAAATAATAATTCTATATACAATGCACCAATGCTACCCTGTATTACAATAAATACTTACAATAATAAGTACAAATGAATAAATAAATAAATATTACTAGGCATGACTGATGTGGGGAGCATTATCATAGTACATGTATCAGGGCATTTTGATTTGGACTTTGTAAGCCCTCTTGTTGGTTACACATGCAGTAATTTCTTTATCTATTGCATAACTTACTTTTTGTAGAAAAAGATGCTTATTTGTCACTCCAATCATGGAACTGTATTGTTTAGATAACAAGATAGAGAAAAAGGGTTCAAGCATCCACGTATGTTTTCACTACATTTAGTCACACTGTGGCCCTTCCACCGCTAGAATTTTGAACACAATTTACATTTTTTTATTTCCTTGTCAGCAATAGACACTCTTGTTCAGTGCCATTATTCCATGTTCTGTAAGTTACATGTTTATGTTCCTCTTTTTAAAAAAAACAGAAATCGACCACTGTAGTTCAAACCCCTGCCAGAACGGAGGAACATGCATGAATCTTAGATCAATCTACGTGTGTGCGTGTCCATCAGATACAGTTGGTATCGACTGTGAGACAAGTAAGTCATCATGTTAATGACTTCAACTTAAAGCAAGACAACCTTAATCGTTTCAACAATTAATGTTTTAACAGCAGATGGGAGAAACTTGTTTTACTAGTGGATTTAAGGGTGGCACACCCGACCCTTGCCCCGCTCCTTTTAAAAGCAATCTGGAATTCCTCAAGTACACTTTTCTTTCTTTCTTTTTTTTGTTGTTGCTCGTCTGAGTTTTTTTGCTACTGCTGACATTTTTTAAAAATAGAATTATTGATACGTAGCTGAGTTGTAAACAAAAATTTAATTTCTTTGTTTTCCTTTTCTTCAAAGAAAGTGAATAAATGGAAAATTGTATCCTTGAGACAGGATAGCATTAACGACTACTTTGTAGAAAAAAAAGAAACGTGGTAATTATGAGCAGTTAACATATCGTATATATGCTGAAAACATTAATGTTTTAATTTCATATTTAGCTGTAATTGTTTTTGGTTTACTCCTTAATTTATTATGAGCTTATAAGGCAGGATAATGTAATTTCTAAACTGCAACTGAAGTTTGAGTGTCTTGTTTTCGAAATTTAAGTTTCATTAATAATTGTTTGACTTTTGTTTTCCTTCCTTTGCCTTTGCAGAAGTCGTTGCACCATCAGCATTACCTCAGACAAGTCTGGAGGAAAATTGGATAATCATCATTGCCATCCTAGCCTCATTAGCATTCATTCTCATTGTTTTGCTGTTAATAGCAGCCTGTTATTTCTGCGGGCGGCGAGAGAAGAAAATAGAATAGACGTAATTTTATAATAATACCTTGATCATATTGATAATGTTTTATATTCAAATATACCAGCACTATATTGATCAAAAGGCATCGATCCACTCCACTGAAGTATTTGAATAGAAAGGGTCGGTTATATGATATGGCTGATTCCGTGCAATGTGCCACGTAGGACTTATCGTTTATTCATTTATTTCATTCTAAAATAGGAATATTTCTTGTTATGACACGTGACATGGTAGTAATACGATTTAAAAAAAAAACAACAGTTGTTCATGTTTCATATCAAGAGTTTCCGTGCCATTATTGGATCACAATAAATGGATAAAATGCATTTGTCGTATACGTAGTACATTGTACATTCATATTTTGATCAAATCATTAATTTGAAGAAGGCGTGAAGAAGAATTTGAGTTGGTTCTCTGGTTACCTCTCAGACATCTTATATTATCTCATTTTATATAGATGGCATGGGTTCCAATATGATTTCAAGTATTTGCATAGTAACGCCATTGAAGGTTGATCGAAAAATAAATAATTCAAAATCTTATTGATACATGAGTGTGAAAATCTAACTCTCTCACAGTGCACTGATTGACGGGTTTTTTTATACACATATAAAACTCACGTGAATTAGGATGGTTCCGTGGTCGTTTACATATGAATCAATGAGCTTCCAGTTTGTTTGTTTTTATTTCTGTGCAAGTGTTTAGATGTAAATGAGGATTTTGCTTCATACGATATATAGATCTTTATAACTTTTATTATATAAAATGCATTTGTCTGACTATAGCAATCATGACTTTAATTATATATCTAATATTTATGTTGTTTTTTTCTTTTACGATCTGATAAATGCACCTGAATACAAATGCTTTCATTGTTTTTTTTATGTGATATTTTAATTTCATGGTTACGTATTGAAATACTTTTACATAACAAAATTATGATCTACTTCAGTGCAAAGATTTATTGCAATGCGTACGACATCAGTTTATAGCTGACAAAAGTTGCACTATATAGGATTTCAGTAGACTACACAAGCAACGTAGAAGATTTTAGGTCGAATATCAGACCTTTAACTACAGACCTAGACATTTACAACCCGGTCAATAGGGTGACTTTCATCAGGGCAACAACCTCTGATAACTGCCTCGTATAGAGCAATCACAAATGTAGGACAGTGGTGAATCTTCTAATTCAGAAGTTGGCCAAAAAGTGTAATTGTCCTAGATGGATAGTTGTCCTACATTGGTTGTAATTGTCTGGGTATTTGTTTGAGTGGTTATACTCTGCAATCACGCTATCATCCAAGTAATAGTTGCCTGTATGTTCATTATCCAAGATAAGTAATTGTTCTTGTGGTACAATCATCCGGATGACAGTTGTCTGTGACGTAATTATCCTAGATGAGGGATTGTCCTAGTTGGACAATTATCCTGGTTTCAGTTGTCCGCATGATAATTATCCTGATGGACAATTGTCCAGATATCTATTGTCTAGATGTTAATTATTTTTGATAAGTAATTGACCAACATGGACATTCGTCGTGGATTTTCATACGGATATAACGTGAGGGATATCTTTGAGATCTGAGGATTTTTACAAATTTACTAAATGCTTTCATTTCATATTAGGTCCTTTAAAAATCTACCCGACAGTAATTATAAAAAATATATAGAACAGAGTTTAACTCGTTGCATACTGAAATCGGGTGGGAACAGGAGAATTCAGTTGTCAACGGGTTAAATTACTGTATAGATAGTTTTGCGTTCTTCAATCTCTCAGGATATGTCAATTTTTCAACAACATATAAACCCCTATTTTATATACATTTTTTATGTTACAGTAATATATATCAAAGTCCTATGTAATTGTTGTGTTCTTTTGTTTTACCACCACACCTTATCACGAAATTGAAGAGTCCGCAAAATACCACAAAGTCACGAGGAGGTTTGGTTATTAATGAAAAGGAGTGTAAAATGCACGATGTCGTATTCTGAACTCGAGTTGAGTTTAAATTTTAGTTCAAATCTTTATGCCATGTATCAAACACGATTTTAAAACATAATTTTAGTTTGCATATTTTAATTTCATTGAAGATTTGATATGAAATCTAGACCATGGGAACTTTTTTTTTTTTTCAAATGCATCCAAACATTTGATTAAAAGTATATACATGTATATCAAATCCTGAATCATAGAAATATGATGCAAAAATGTTTTGAGATTGAATAAGTATATCAAAATTTAATGTTTCATGCTCAAATGAGAAAATACGATTAAATTACCAATGATTCAAAACTATTTTGTCGTTTGGGAAGTATACATCTTTGAACAAACATATCATCCTTACTAGTGAATTGGAACCAGAGTTCAAGGTTCAACCGAGTTCAGAATACGGGCCAAAATAGGAATGGCGTTTCACACGTGCCAATTAATTTTTATTGACGTTAATTAATTTGGGTGTTGCCCTCACCGTCACCTCACAATATGTTTTTTAATATAAAGATGCAGTTTTCACGGTGCTATAGGAGGTTCAACTCACCCACACTCACACCAACACGCCAACACACGCCAACACTCACCAACACACATTTTTATATATATATACATGTACATGTATATCCACGTTTTATTGTATTCTTATAGCTTATGTCATCATCTTGAACATTTTTTTTTAAATATATAATTGTCAGATGTTAAAACTGCATCTTCATGCACGGGGTTTAAAGTACATTGTAATTATCTTTGTTCGCGATGATTTTATCCATGAAAGTGTGTTGCGGGGAAAAAATGATTTTCGAAATCAATGAAAACTAATGGAAATAGGTCAATTTTAATCAAAGCTATACTTTTTTGGTTATAAAGATACACGTTTATGTCATTCATTGAATAATCAAACAACGCCTTTTAAGAGCAAAATGTGAATTTGTTCAATACGCTTTCAAAATAGATGGAAAGTCAAGAAAGGCAATATGGAAATATCGAATTCACAATAAGTTTTTATTTGGCTTTTATCTTTCGAAAAGATAGCGACTGAAATTATACCATGCACATTTGTATTAAGAGAAATATTATTATAATTTCCAGCAGATATTTTACAGCGCTTAACATTGATTATTTTGCACTTTTCTAAACATTATTCCATCGTCTTTCAGTTTTAAAGTCTAACAAAGTGTTGATCGTTATACGTCTTTTGTACCTTGTTATGAATAAACCGTTGTTTTTCAAAAAATGCAATAAAAATCTGAAGTTATCTCCTTCATTTCGGCTTAATATATCTTTTTCGACGATAAAAATATTTAGTTCAGTTACAATAGTTTGTACGTTTATGTGTTATTCCGTTTTCGCATGTTCCTACGATCGAGGCGTTAGACGTTTTTAAAAGTACTTTTTACCATTTTGACGTAGTCCAGAATGTAGCGAAGTTGTTTCCTGATTTTCCTCAGAATTATAAAAAATATATTCCTTAAAGTTTTAAGAAAAACGTAACCATTAATGAAGAAAATTTGATGGTTATTTTCAATATGAATAGAAATTATATTCGTTCAGCTGATTTGTCACTCGTATTTTTTTTAAAGTAATATAATTACCTTCAATCAATTCAAACGTCCAAAACGAGGACACTCTTTGGCATTGAGTATGGGATTGCGGTCAGTGAAACAGCATAAATAGAATAAGACAAAATTCAGTTTTCTGGCAAGCGATTCACAAATGATTCAAGTAGTTTTAAGTATAAACTACAAAGAAAAAGTCATGAATCATAGAAGGAGACTCAAATATATTGAAAGTGGGAGAGAGAGAGAGAGAGAGAGAGAGAGAGAGCGCGCGCGTGAGAAAATCAGAAAATTGAATTTGTTAGAACAAAGGCTTGAGGAAAATGAATATTGAATTACCAATGATGTTGCGTATGAATTAATCCGTATAACAAATTTTAGAAATCTATGCTGATACATATATACTGAACAATGAAATTGCCCTTGAAATATGAATATGTCGTGAAATTGATTTAAAACAATATAGATAAAAGTAATTAGAGAGACATGCCAGAATATATTTTTAAATCCACTACGTGACTAACATAAAGAGCATAAACTATTTGCATCATTAATGAGGATCTTTTTTTTTTTACGGTCTCATTTATTATATATTCAAACAGCCAAGTGATATTATTCCTGCTCGATAGACTAATATCTGACATGATACTCTGATGAGAAAGGTGACCGAACTTAGGAATATCAGTTTTGTGGATGAAATCAACTCGGAAGGAAAAGAGCTTCTTAACTTCCAACTTAGAGGAAAGACTCTTTCCCTTTTGCTACTTTGAAAACAACCTGATTCATTATTTTATGAAGACCTGTTCTGGAGTAATACCCGTAAACGGAAACATAACACTTTGTATTATATTTTCTTCACCATTTTGCCTTCTCTTATGAACACTTCAGCTACATGTATTATGTTCTACTTTCACGTCAAGGAGGTGAGCATCACACATTATTTCTATCTTACTAATGTGTTCATTATTGTCTACTCTGTCACCGAAATTGGGAACCTGGGCCCATATTCATAAAACCTTACTAAGCTAGTTGTCACCTAATTGCATAGGCTACAGGACATTGCTAGTTGCCAACTAGGCCTAGTAAGGTTTTATGAATATGGGCCCAGAACTCTAACAGGGAGGGTAGGCCTATACATATATGCTATATACATGATGTGAGCGGCTTTCGGGAGACATTTTTCTTAGACGTCATTTCGCTGTCCATACGCTATCAGTTATCACGCCGCGCTTCGTATTACCAAGGAGTTATCACAGAACTGTGATAACTCCTTGGTATTACAACATGGACAGCAAAGGTTTTCAAATCACATGATAGGGACGTTCACTAGTACCCTGGAAGACATACAAGTACAGGAACAGAAACATAGACAAAGCATGGACAAAGAGATATATAGAGACAGAAAACACTGACATTATTACTGAGCTTGGGTTCAGTCTTTAAGTGGGCACTGGGATATTAGGGGGCACCAGTCTTACGATGAATAAAATGGAAATTAAAACAGGTCACCGATTACAGGGGAAGGGGCGGAATGGGTTCTATCGTCTTCCTTTCTCATCTCTTTCCCCTCTCACTTTCATTTTCTTCCTTTTTCTATTTTCCCCCCTAAATCATTGATAAGAAACGTGCCCCTTCCCCCCACCCTCTTAGCTCCGCAACTGGAAATGGATGTTGGAAAAAAATCTCAGACAGTGTGTTCCAACGTCGAGTTTTTTTAATTATTATTTTTTTTTGGGGGGGGGGTCCAAATTCTTATCATGTTCTCCCTACGAAGAGATTTCTTACATCATATATGGGCAGAAAACGTAACTCATATCACACGTACTAGAAAACATTCTACATCTGAGACAATGGATACCTGAGACAGAAAAAGGCGCATGTTATAAGGCCCGGAATACATAGTTACATGTCTTCTCTCTCTCTCTCTCTCTCTCTCTCTCTCTCTCTCTCTCTCTCTCTCTCTCCCTCTCTCTGAAACATTTTCCTCATAATATCCAAATTCATGTACACATGATTCTGAACTTGAGTCAGAGCCTGTGGTTACGTAATTTCCATTTGGCAAAATGCACTGTTGTAAGCTGTGTTCTAAATAGTCCTTTCTCAGATTTTGGCTCAGCCTGAAATCGACTGCCTTGGTAAGCAATATCCTGAATTATGACAATCCGTGTCAGTCGCGTGCGTTGTCATATAATATTTCCTTTATCGGTATTTGCACGATGGGTTTGTGTTTAGGTGATTTGTCTATATGTTTATTGTTTACAATTATTAGTGATATCCTTACTCGGGATTATCTTAGAAGATGACGCGGTTTCAGAACCGCGGGGCGTAGACCTTGGCATTAAAATCATTAGAGTGCGTCATGCATGGAAGTAATCTATATTGCTCGAGTGCTCTTAACCCATTGCCTTCATGATTATGATTGTTCCTGTATTATGACTATGGGAGTGAGAGATTTCAGTAGTCAGTGGGTTAAATCCATAAACAGAAGCTTTTATATAGAACAGTTTTCAGGAAAAAAGCCTACTACATCAGGTTTTAATGTACTTTACTCGTTTTGTTAACCGCTATATTAATCATATTGTATTTTCCGTTAGATAATATTTGTTGTAATTGTTTCAGCGCCAACACACAGACTTCGGACAATGCCAAAAAAGTCTATGCGAAAGTCTATGCAATACCCAAAGACTCTGCCATAAGGTGGATGAGGGCTGGGGGCTGTAGCCACCCCCCCCCCCCCTCACTCTTGCTCCTTTCCCGCGAGAAATTTAAAATAACTATATGTTTTGGTAGCTGTCACCTCATATCATTTTGGGCATCCAGGTGGTCCATTTGTAATTTGCTTATCTTATCTAGTATATTTTCCGAAATTACATTTTCACTTTAAGAATATAGACCACTCTAGAGGCTCCCAGTATTATTGCAAGAGCAAGAATGAAGGTAGACTTAAAAACAAAAGAAAAGACATAATAAACATTTCACGAATAAATAATGATAAAACGTTCCCAATCAAAGTGAACGACAGAGAAAGGGTTTAATAAAGGAAATTTTTAATACCATAAACCAAGATGACCGAATGATTCATACTTTTGTAGAGTTAATCATTATCCCGTACTCTCTGCCATGCCGGGCATCTCGGGTGACAGTCAAGAGAAGCGCCCTTCACAAAAGAACATAATACTGTTTTATATTGAACGCAACAGTACTATCTGAGAGACATTTTCTGCGCGAAGACTACCCTTATTTCTGACAATTTCAACAAAGCCGCAGAGTGGATTTTCCCAAAGTTCAGAGCGATGACGTATCTTAAATGACATTGTTTCATATTTCAGCTGTGGGTACAGGCATTTACTTAAATTTCACTTCGAAGTAGACAACTAGATGGACAACGATCTGATTTTGTGATAGTTGAGTTGGACTGCTTGGGCCTAGGTAAGCTTTTTGTAGTTCATGTTTTGGGGAAGAAAATTATAAATAATGTTACTCATTTTCGTTCTCGGATTCTTCTGCTTTTTCTGAAGTTTTATCCTTCGCTTTCATTGTGACGTTTATGATGTTAAAATTTTGTTTGGAAGTTTTTTTAACAGTGACGTCCCCAGCCCTCCTTGTAGGCTGCAACACGGAGCTCGAGTTTTCAAAGAATTTTTTTTCGTTTTGTTTGTTTTTGCTGTGTTGTTGGTTTTTTTTTTACAATCATATATCCATTTACTACACTTGGATCGAGAGATACAACTGTAGATAATTTCTTGCCTTCTTGAATTGCAAACATCTTAACTGATTTTTAGATGAATATAACAACACGCCCCAATTTTTTTTTTTTCAAAGGTTTAAGCCACCTGTACACAAATTTAAGAAGTCCAGAACAAAAAGAAAATCCTCCTATTCCTTACATCTCCTTTTTTTTCTAAGAAGAAGACATTTAAACCAAGGAATAGCTATGACGTGGTAAGAAGACACCAATCCATGTTATTAATGAGATCTTATTATTTTCTCCCGTTTCTGTATCTGATGGCTGTAATTGCTATGAATCTGTGCTCCTCGTTGGAACTCCATTGGTTTGCGTCAATATCAAGAGTTACCATTCTGTCAGATGCGTCCTATATGCATCGGATACGTTGAGAGGGAGAGAGAGAGAGAGAGAAAGAGAGAAAGAGAATAAGAGAGGGGGAGAGGGGGAGAGAGGGGAGAGAGGGGGAGAGAGGGGGAGGGGGGACGTGTTCTAATGGTTAGAATGGTTAGAATTTAGGATTACAAGCATGAAATATTTAGATCTCGCTTTAAATATATCACGAACTACCCGCAGAAACGTGGGCAATAGACGAGTTGAGATTTCATGTTGTTCATTCATACTGCTTTGAACATGACAAGCTAAGCGTAGATGCAGTACATGTTTTCCGGATCCTGACGAAAGACTTGATTTTGTCATGTTTTGAATATGACATCAATTTAGTGCCTTTTCACCTTCGCCTTTTCGTCTCTCTACTCAAGAAGAATGGGGAAAGGAATGCATCTACAAATTGGTAAGAGTGTTAAACATACTGACCAATGGCATAGATGTGGTTAATGTGTATTTATGTGGTGCATCTAGTTAACTAAATATTTGCTTCTATTAGTATTGAAAAATCTAAAATTCAGGGTTAAACAATTTAAAAGAAAGAGAGAGGATATGTGCATCCACGATAACTCAAATGACCTTTACTGCTTTGAAAGTCACCTCCAAATTACAGTTAATAATTCTCGAGAAAATGATAACGAAAAACATCAGTGTACGTGATGGTTGGGTATCAAATTTGATAAAACTTTTTTTAAAAAAGAAAAGGATTGACTTTAAAGATATTATCCGTTTAATTTAATGCCCGAATGTAAATAATTCTTCCCTTTTTGATGTCTGTGTACTTGGCGGAGGGGGCACGATGATCATGGGATAGTAAATCGCATCCTAAATACGTTAATACGGGACCCCGTGGCTTTGGGTCAGGGGCTCCGATGTATATTAATATTTGTATAAACAATGTATTTGAATCTATTTTTATTTACAACAAAATGAATTACGTTATATCATGTTTGGAAAACTGAGGATTCGTGCATGATATACGTATATCAAGTATCACCGAAGCTCTACTCTGATGAATAAGAATATAACGAACATAAAGACCAACAAAAAAACGAAATGATTTTTTATTTTTTTATTTTAGGGGTTTCATCCAGACCATTACTAACCTCTTTTATTCTCATCGGTTCCAGTGGGAGTGAATGGATTGCCATATAACTTATCTTACAATGGTCAACTTGACAAAATACTGAAACACATACTGATAACTATAATCATGATGATCTCGTATGGAAATTTGGATTATGCTCTTTTGTTCGATAGAGTATTAGCATTCACTATATATATTTATCTGATTTAGCTTACTTTTATTTTTCAAACTGACTTTTCACTTAACTTTTGGGTTGCAATATACATGTACTATAAAATTGCACAACCATTTCATTTCCTATCCTAAATTTTGTTGATATTTGTCAGGTGTTCATGTATTCATGCAAATCGCAGATATCAATTCAATATATAATTTGATTTGTAAAACAGCATCTTAATCACACATTCAAGGAATCCAGCTATAGGTATGGTGAGGACAAGTTTCACAAAAATAAAGTAATATGGTTTTATCATATCCATCTTTATTGAAAAACAAAGTTTGTGTTGTGTTTTCAATTAAACTAAATTATGAATATTACAGTAACTCAGCCAATTCCATATATATTTTATCTTTACAGCTACAGTAATACTGGCTGGTATGTGCTCCGTTTATGCTGGCAGATTTGTTCCTGTGTGTATTATCCCCAATAATAGTAACCAAAAGGGGCTGGTGGACCCCATTTCTCCTCTTGGATTTTGAAAATAATTTATCGGCATATTTTTATTAAATTCTGACAGCATATGCGAGTTTAATATTTTTCTACATTTTTTTTTAGAAACCTAATATTTCAGAAAACTAATATTGTATTGTTCAAAAATGTTCCTTCAAATGAAGAGTCATCCACGTCATGTTTTACAAAAAAAAATCTAGGAACTGATTCCAGTAATTGTTAAGGGCTGTCATGAAAGTAATAAACAAACGATGTCTCGTTGCCTAGCAATGTACGAACACAGTGCTGCACGCTAACCACTTTTTCAATGTAACCTTTCATTTGGTAATGACGACATTGACAGCTTTCTCCGTGCTCATCATTGTCAATTAACTCGATTCTGACAGTTAGTTCTTGGCTCCTAGTCATCCATTGACCCAGTTGGCCTCTCTTATACTAGCTGTATGACAAATAATCATATTCTGGGAATTGTTTCTCTTTATAAAGTGGCGTAGCTACATGGGGCACAGCAGGCACATGCCCCCCCCC